>RSEF01000013.1:1397635-1702433 GCA_003993805.1 Himantopus leucocephalus | reverse complement strand
GAAGAGAAGCAGGGGAGGCGGGGGGGGGCCCTTCCCGAGGCTCAATCTGGTAGGTTTTAGTTACAGTCGTTTTTAGGATTTGGGCAGCGAATTGGCGCAGCTTTGGCGCGGGGAGGGAGGATGGATGAGCGCTGGGGAGGTGAGGCTGCCAAGCCTCCCTCGTCCCCCCGAATTGGGGAAGGGGGGGGTGTGGGGGGGTGGCGCAGGTGGGTGCAGCCCCCCCGGGGTGAGCAGCGCGGCCGTCACCCGGCTCTCTGGGCAGCAGCTGGGCGAGCGGAGGAGGGGAGGAGGTGCCTGGCGTTGTCCGCAGGGCACCCGCAGCCCTGCAATGCTCGGGTGGACGTTTCAAATCGCGTTATCTCCATAACCGCCCGGCTCCGGCCGCTCCGAGTGGCAGCGGAGATAAGTGGATTTCCAGGGAGCGCCTGGTCGTCTGACATTTAAGACTCCTTAATCCGCAACCACCACCCCGCGGAGGCAGGACGCGGCCACGTTTCCCAGCCGGGCAGCACGGGGCAGCCCTGGTTGGTCCCCATGGTGGTGGCTGCGGCTGTGCCAGCACCGCAGCTCACCGGGGTGGCCGGGTGTGCACGGGGATGGTGGCAGCGTGAGGTTCAAGGATGTGCATGGAGGTGGTGGTGTCTCTGGGGACATCCTTGTCCTCTCCACGGTGGTAACCTCCGTGGAAGTCCAGGGCATGCTGGTGATGGACTCAGCCTTGCTTGGGTGCGTTGGCCTGAGTCAGGCATCCCTGCATGGCTGTGCCGTACAGGCATGGTGTGCTGGCAGGTTGGGAAGCCCACAGCACCCATGGTTACGTGGGGAAACCCACCACCAGCAGGGAAATAAAGATGCCTTTGCTGGAGTCCAGGCACACGGAGCCCACCTGGCCGGCGGCGAGGTGGTGTCATCTCCTGCCTGCTCAGCTGGGCATCTGCAGGACGGTGGCACTGCCTCACCACATCTTGCATGGCCTCACCACACCGTCCCTGGAGGATGCACCTGGCAGGGCACGTCTCTGACCCTTGCTGGCCAGGCTGCCTGTGTGTCCAGAGCTGCTCTTGGGAGACACCACCAGAGCAGAGTGGCTGCCTGCAAGGAGGAGACGGGTGAAAGCCACTCTGTGCGCCATGATGATTCGCCATCTGCTTCCAGGGCTAACTCCAGATGCTGGATTTAATCTTCCATAGCCTTTTTAATTCAGGAGTTGGCTTCTTAATGTCCCTCAGTGCCACCTCAGCAGCAGAGATGAGCAGAGCGGCTGCCACCACTGGCCCTTCGAAGGATGTTCTGGAGCATGGGAGATGAACTATCTCCATGTGAGTTGCCCATCTGGCGACCCCTCATACCTCTGGCTCGTTAACCTGCAAATGCCCAGGGTGAGGCTTAGCATTTACGACACTGCCCAAACCTCCCCCAGGCCTGGGCGTCCTTTTTTGATGTCTGGAGAAAATGTAGTGGGCGATGCTAACTTCTGTGTTGCATCCAGGAGTCGATCTTCTGGCTGGGCCAGTTTTTGGGAGGATGAATGCGAAGAGCAGAGCTTGGGGGCTCTTGGGTTGACAGAGGTGATGGCTTGCAAACAATGCAGGTGAAGGACATCCTTGTCCTTGCCTCAGGGTGCCCGTGCCTGGTTATCAGACACCATGTTCTCCCTGAATGGGCGTCCTGCAGGAATATTCAGCCTTGGGAGATCGCGGCTTGATTTCTCTCTTGGTTCACCTTGTTTCCCCATGTGGCTTTGGCAGAAGCAGCAGCCCAGAGGTGACGGTGCCATGGGTGTCTGCCCAGCCAGCGGTCCCCATGGCCATCTCTCGCCTGGCTGAGTCCCTGGCAGCTCAAGACTTGATGGTGCTTCCTTGTGTGGGCAGAGAGGTCCCATAGTCCTTTGGGCTGGCGCCTGCTGCCTGACTTCTGGTCGATGAGGCTGTGATGAGACATCACCGCCTGCTTTCAGTTGACCTGTGTCACCCGGTGGAGGGAGCAGAAGGTTTGACTGTGCTGTGGAAATGGGGTACCTGGGAGCTGAGTTGTGTGTTGTGGCGCTGGGGTTGGAGCTGCTTTGAACTTCGTTCTGGTGGTGCTTGTTCTCCTGAGCCTTTGACCTGGGTTGCAGCTGGACCTTCTGACCCATGACAGTGCTACAGGGTGGTGGTCCTGAGCTCCCTGCTGGCTTTTCTCATCCCAGGGTGTGTTTCAGACACCAGGATGCCGTAAGGTTGTCTTGGGACTCCGCATGCATTGCTCCCACCACCCATGGCCCTGCAATCCTGGTCATCCCAAGGTCCTGCCCATGGCTGTTGGCCAGGGTGGTTGAGGAGCAGGGGGCCCACATCTGGCCCCTCTCTGGAGCTCTGACTGGTACCTCCAGCTGGGAAGGCACCTCCAGCTGCAGCCTCCCTCGACCTACACCCTTCCTGGGATGCCTTGGAGAGGGGCAAGTGCCGGTTGTGGGTGCCCTCCTTAGGTCTGCCTGTGGTATGGCTGAGTCTGTCCATCCGTCTGTCTGTCCGTCCATCACCAGGGCTTTGCTAGGGAGGTGGGGGCCGCGCTGGGCGGGCGGATGCGTGGCGAGGGGGAGGAAGTGGGGACAAAACCCCAGCAGAGGGGACAATTACCGCCTGTCTGGAGGCTGAAAAGGCGCCGGGGTCCCTTCCGTCCTCATCCTCCGTCTGCTCTGGGCGGACAAAGCCGCCACCGCTGGTGCCCACCCAGCGCCCAGAGATTAGAAAAAAAGCCGAACTTTTATTTTTTCCCTTTGTCTCCGGAGCCCGGGAGCAGCTCAGCTTCGGCTTTGCTGCTTTCTTCTCCCTTTACGGCTGTGTCTGTGCACAGCTGACCGGCCGGCAGCTTTTCCGGGAGGAGGTTGATTTATTTAAAATTAAAGGAAAGCCGAAGTTCTTTCTCGAAGACGAGACTTTTTACGTCGGCAGGAGCTGATGGCTTTCCAGCGATGCAGTGAAATAACACAGGGGAGCGGGCTGGAAATCACAGCTTGTCATTTTTTTTTACGAGAAGCGAAGCTCCGCTCCTGCTCCCTTCTGCCGGTAAATGGTGCCTGCAAATCAGGGAGACTCTTAGCCCATCAGCTGGCGGTGGTTCCTCCGGGTGCCGGACCACCAGAGATCCTTTTTGCAACCTTTGTTATTTTATTTTTTTTTTTTTCATTTTATTTTTGAGTTGTTAGGACTATTGCAGCGCGGTCCCCGAGGCGGGGAGCCCCGGGGCAGAGGGAAGGGGGGATGCGGGGTGGTGCTGTGCTGTGCTCCGGGGTGAGCCCCGGGGAGAGGAGAACTTCCTTTCTCTCCCCACCCCAGACCACGGGAAAGAACCGCTGCCTCTCCCCATCCGAGCATCCCGGGGTGGTGGGGGACTGGTTTTTTGGGGGTGACCCATGGAAATGGGTCTTGGTGGGAGCGGGAGGGTGAAGTGAGTGACACCCAAGTGGTAGCCCCTCCTGGGCACCGTCGCTCCCAGGTCACTTGAGCCCCCGGGACACCCGGCTTTTAGACCCTGTGGGCTCAGCCTGTGCCTGGCAGGGGGATCGCGGCGGGGAAGCCGGGGGAGAGCAAAGGGCTGGGAACCCTCTGGGTGTGCGCTGGGGCCTCCCGACCTTGGCGGTGTCCCCTTGAACCCTGGCGTCCCTCCAGGCGGCTAAGCTGCCCAGTGCAAAGACCCGGGCGAGGGAGCCCATCACGTGCCCCTTAATGCCACGGCCGGGACTAAGCACCTTCTGACAGGGAAGGGACCCAGATGACGCTGCCCAGCGCCTTCCCCAGGGGATGGGGGCCAGAAAAGGGGCAGAAACGGGATGGGGGGGGGGGGGGGGCCTCGNCTCGCGGTCTTTACGCCAGTCAATCATAAAGAAGGGATTAAGATCATTAATTCCTCCCCCCGCTGCAATTAGCAACCCGGCCGGGCAGAGGCTGGCGAGGAGCAGCTGAGATGTCTGCTGTGCTGGGTGGTCTCGGGGTGGGGGGACACCCCCCCCCTTTGTGCAAATTAGCCGGGCAAAGCAGGTCCTGGGGTCCCCAGGGCTGGGGACAGCGTGGGGACAGATCCGTCCCGCCTGGCACAGCCAGCAGTGCCCAGTGCCCAGCGCCGGGCGGCTGCAGATGGCGGTGGCCAGGACAATGGCGGGACTGTGCGTCGGTGCTGCTCGGCACTGCTCGGCACGACTCGGCACGGCTCAGCACCGCACCCCACACCAGCCGCTGGACACCGCCTCGCACCGCTGGGGTTGAGAGGGGACACAACGGTGTGCCACTCGTCCCCATGGGGTGGCAGGGGAGCTGCACTGGGTGGGCTGGGGTGACCTCATCCCGCAGTGCCACCCACCGCAGCAGTGGGTGCCGGGGGACCCGTGCTCCGGGCTCTGCAGCCACCAGCCCCAGCCGGAGGAGCCCGTGGCTGCTGGGGTCTCGGAGCCGCTGGCACCTGATGGACATGGCACGGTGGGACCGGTGGGCAGCTGCCTGGCACAGCCAGCTGGGGAAGGAAGACGTGAACTGATGGCGGCGGCGACCGCGGCGTGTCTGCAGTGTCCTCCCTGGTTTGGCACCCAGACCCCGCCGCCCTGTGCCGTGGGGCTGGCGGGGACCCCTCGGTGAGCCCCACGTGGGCACAGCTCAGGCTCTTTGCCGGAGCGATGGGAGACGAGCTCCTGCTGTCCCTCTTGCTCTGCTCCTTATCGTGGCCGGAGACCCCTGGTTACCGCGGCAGGGCAGTTACAGCGCCACGAGGCTGGTAAATCCTGGGCTGATCCGGCCCGGCGCTTGGCTGCCCGAGCCGGGCGGAAGAGGCGCAGGGCAGCAGGAAAGGCAGCCGCGGGCGGGCGCGAGATAACGCCGACGGGTGGTTTTATCTCACATCCTCCCGTCCGGTACTTTTCCTGCCGCGTTCCCCGCTCCGGCCCCAGCGCCCGTTGCTTTCGGCGTTAAGGTGTGACCTGTCCTAACGCCCACAGGGACGGGTCCCCCACCTCCCTGGCAGCCGGGGACGGGTGTGCCAGCTCACGGCAGCCCATTTCGGGTGCCCCCCAGCCTCGCCACCGCCCAGCATCCCCCCGCCCGGCACGGAGGGCGATGCTGGGGAAGGGCAGTCTGTCCTGCCGCCGCAGCCCTCCCTCCCCACGTGGCCCGGCGCGCTCCAGGCTGGAACCTGAGCCCTGCATCGATCCACGCTGCATCTTAAATCCCGCAGCAGCTGAAGCAAGCGGTTTTTAGCGTGAGGGTGGTGGGGGTGGTGGTGGTGTTTCTCCGCAGGCGAGCCGTCTCTGGCACCGGGGTGAGACGGGCTGTCTTCTGCCAGTACCGTGGTGGTTGGCGCGGGGACCTTGTCCCTGTCAGCGTTTTAACAGCGATGCTCGCGGCTCGGCCGTTGAGCCGTGTCTGTGGGGAAGGGTCCTGGGCTGCGGCAGGGTGGCTGGGGTCGCATCGCGGCTCGGCTGTGACGAAGGGGACACAGAGGGTGAGGGATGAAGCAGGGTGCAGGGATGCTCCTTGCGGGGCTGCATCACCCCAGGGCAGGAGCGAGGGTCCTGGCAGAGCTCTCCGCATGGGGGTGCGTCCTTGCCCGGACTCCGGAGAGGAGGCTGCCGGGATAGCCAGGATGGAGGAACGGGGTAGGATAGGGGCCTCCTCTGGTGCTGCCCTCCCCCAGCTGCTGCCGGGGTGGGGACGTGGGTTCCTGCTCCGCTAAGCCCTGCAGCTTTTCTCCTCTAAAGCCTGATTACTCCGGCGGTGCCTGTGCGTGCGTGCATGCGTGCGTGCGTGCTCCGGAGGGGTGGAGGAGGAATTTCACAAGTGTTTGCAGCCACACTGGGCCCAGCTGCCCCAGAGTCACCCCGGGGACGGCGGCATCGCCCCTGCTCCGGGGAATGGCACAAAGGGGGCTCTTGCTGTCACCGCTGAGCCCCTGCCACCCCCAGAGTGGCCGGGTGCTTGCGGTGGGTGTGCGGGCAGGGCACGGCAGGAGGTCAGCAATGGAGCTTGGAGGTGGACGCTGCAGCTCCTCGTGGGGCTTGGAAGTGCATGGTTGCAGCTTCCTGCGGTGCTTGGAGGTAGATGCTGCAGCTGCCCATGGGGCCTGGAGGTGGATGCCGTGGCTACCTATGGGGCTTGGAGGTGGACACAGTGGCTCCTCATGGGGTTTGGAGGTGGATGCCATAGCTGACCATGGTGTTTGGAGGTGCATGCCGTGGCTGCCCATGGGGCTTATAGGTTGATGCTGTGGGTCCTCCTGGGGTTTGAAGGTGGATGCCATGGCTAACCATGGGGCTCGTAGGTGGACACTGTAGCTCCTCCTGGGGTTTGGAGGTGAATGCCATGGCTGCCCATGGCATTGGAGGTGGATGCTGCGGCTCCTCCTGGGGTTTGGAGGTGGATGCCATGGCTACCCATGATGTTTGGAGGTGGATGCTGCAGCTCCCCATGGGGTTTGGAGATGGATGCCATGGCTACCCATGGGGCTCATAGGTGGATGCTGTGGCTCCTCCTGGCGTTTGGAGGTGGATGCCATGGCTGCCCAGGGGGCTTGGACATGGACACTGCTGCAGGGGCTCAGAGGTGGACGCTGCAGCTCCCCATGGGGCTTGGAGGTGGTTCTTGTGGCTCCACATGGGGCTTTGAGGTGGATGCTGCAGCTCTTGGTAGGGTTTGGAGGTGGACACTATGGCTCCCTGTGGGGCTCGGGAGTGGACGGTATAGCTCCCCATGTAGCTTCCTTCCCCTGCCCAGTGCTGGTGTGCAACGCTGGCCCGGGCACAAGCATCCAGGAGGAAGAGGAGGAGGGTAGAGGGAGCAGATCAGCCTGGGCTGGGGGAGCAGCATCATCTGGGAGGGCACAGGAGTCAGGGTGCAGGGACATGGGCGGCTGCAGGGTGGGGAGACTGGGTGCCCCTCACCTGAGCTCTGGCTGCCGGCTCGGGGGCATTCCGTGGGTGGCCATGGTCCCATCTAGCGTGGGGGCTGCACGCTGCTGGAGCGGAGCAGGAGGTGAGCCCCGTGACTTCCCTGGGGCTGCAGTCCCTGGGGGAGGAGAGCCGGGCACAGAGAGCCTTTAAGCGTTGGAGTGCCATTGCTCCCAGGCCAGGACTTCCCCAGTGACCCCCCATTTCTATCTGGATGGCGACCCTTTTAAAGAGCAGCGGAACGGATCTCCACCGAGGTCCGTTCCCTGGAGTTTCTTTGTTCGCGGCGCTGAGACTTCCATGGCAGGGGGAGGAAGAGCCGCTTTGAAAAGCCCATTGGCTCTTGCCAGCGCTAACTCTCTTTTCTTTTCCACTTCCAGAGCCGCATGTTGTGTACCAGAGCCACAGAGTATGTCTTTGCACTGAGATCGGACTGAAGTCCTCTGCAGCCGCTGCTGGAGGAGACGTCCCGTTGATGAGCGTTCCCGTCTGAGCTTCCCCTGGTGGCTGGCGGGCTGGTGCTACCAAAAGGGCTTTGGGGGTCTTTCACTTTGGCCTTGGGGGTGGGTTTTGGGGTTTTTTTTTGTGGTTTTTTTTTTTTTTTTAATTTTGGGTTTGGTTTTGTTGTTGCGCTCTGGGCACCATGTCAAATTCGGGCTCCCATCAAGACACTGGGAACAAGCCAGAGACGGAAAAAAATAACCAAGATGACTCTCAGCCCCCCGTCAACTCCGAGAGGAGGAACAAAAGTGGAATAATAAGTGAACCTTTGAACAAAAGTCTTAAGAAGTCCCGTCCACTCTCCCACTATTCCACCTTTGGTAGCAGCAGCTCGGTAAGCGAACATTCAGAGAAAGGCAACCCCTTAGCTAATGGCAACGAAGCGACTGTGGATAAAAGTCATTCTACCTCAAAGCACAAAAACATCTCTAGTATGCTGAGCAAATTAGACCGGGTGTCGGAGATCTCCTCAGAAGGACAGACCGCCCTACAACAGTTTGCTCAGTCGACAGAAATGCTCAAAAGAGTGGTACAGGAGCATCTTCCTCTAGCAAGCGACCACGGGACTGGTATCTCTGACATGGAGGCAGTCTCAGCTGCAGAGACAATGAACGGCCCCTCTGATTTTCCTTACCTGGGGGCTTTTCCCATCAACCCAGGCCTTTTCATTATGACCCCTGCCGGCGTGTTTCTGGCAGAGAGCGCGCTCCATATGGCTGGCTTGGCAGAGTATCCCATGCAGAATGAGTTGGCATCTGCCATCAATTCGGGGAAAAAGAAACGGAAAAGATGTGGCATGTGCCCGCCCTGCCGAAGACGGATAAACTGCGAGCAGTGCAGCAGTTGTAGGAATCGCAAAACTGGCCACCAGATTTGCAAATTCCGAAAATGTGAAGAACTCAAAAAGAAGCCTTCTGCAGCACTGGAGGTAACCGGCCCCTCTCAGGCACCCTAACCCCTCCTCGGGCTGCGCTCCTGGGTTTGGATCTTGCCCTAGATAATAAAACACCTGGTACTTCTTACTTTTTTATTTTCCCTTTTCCATTAACAGTTCTCACCCTGAGATGCGTGCTCTACCCAGTGCCCCCAGTCCCCACCCTCCCTTATGTACTGGGGTTGATTGGCTTGGGGAGGAGGGCTGGGGTCTCTCCCCGGGGTCCCTGGGCGTGCTGGGCTTCGTTGTCCCATTTGCAGGCACGGGCGGTAGCGGGTCTCTGCTTGAGTTTCAGTGTCGGCATCCCTTGTCCCGAGGGGGCTGCAGCCCCCCGAGCCAGGGAGCGGCTTCTAACCCGAGGGTGGGGAGGCAGGAGCTGGCGTTTCGGGGCAGAGCTTGGGGTAATCGGTGGCAGTGAAACCTCGTCCAGGGTGGTCGGGGTGAGTCCATAAGGCACCAGCCGGATTTCCCCATGGCAGCCCGGCTGCAGTCCCTGGGGGTGGTGTGCCCGCGTCGGCACCCAGCTGAGCCAGGACCACCCCTGCTCCTGCTGCCGCTGCTGTGAGGCTTTGGGGCGGTACTTGGGCTGTCACCCCCTGTCACCCGTGGGGACCACAACCATTCCTTGGCCTTGGAGGAGAGTTGCTGTAAGCTGCCGTTGGGTTGGGGTGCCGAGTTGCCAAATCTGCCAGGAAGGTGCGCAGGAAAAGTCTGGTGACTCAGGTCGTCGCGTGGGTCTGAAATTCAGACACGGCCATGGGCAGCTGCTGGTGGCATGGCGTAGGTGAGGGCTGGGTGCTGGTGGCACTGGGACATGGAGCAGGGGTGGCAGGTGGGCACGCTGCTCCGACAGAGCCTGCATCTTGCGGCACACCCATGGCTGCTCTGGGCCAAGACCACCGGGTCCCCCACGTGTTACACTTAAGCCGGGTTTGATTTTTACGGGAGCTGATCCTGCTGTCAGCGGTGCCGACATGCTTCTTCCTGCTGGGGAGCGCTTCCCCAGAGCTGGCAAAGGCTAAAAAGACACCCGGGCATCAGCTGGATTGTGCATCCTGGCATGAGGGCATTGCCCATCCTCTGGTCATCCCAAAGAGACAACCCACCGTTTTCTTAGCCACGTTCTACGTTTTTCAATTAGCAGCAGCTCTGAATGAATAGCGAAGGGAAAGAAAAAAAAAAATCTGTTTGGGCGGTGGGGATGAGGAGAGGGGGACTGTGTCTTTCAAAAACCGCTGTATTGCTAAATTATATTCTTGTTCTAATTTGCTGAGTCAGTGATCTGGAAAAAGGGAGAAAGGGAAAAAAAAAAGTTCATCTCTTCCAAAGAGTCCTAAAGCGGGTCAATAGACTCGTAGCTCACAGCAGCTGGAGGAGCCGCTCCCTTCTCTCGGTGCTGCGCCAGGTCCAGGGACAGTAAATAGCACCAGGAGCCTGTGAAACGGTCACCCCCTTGGTTGGTTTCTCCATCCCGCAGCTGGCTGAGAAACTGGAGCCACTGAAATAGGGCTCTTCATGTGATAGGGTTGGGCCTCGTCAAGGATGGGTACCCATCTCTCCTGGCTGTGACCATAAGTGTGTTGAGGCTGAGGAGAGGTGTTTTGCTGGTGGGGTGGATGCCTGGGCAGATGTGGGGTGCTCCAGGGCATCACCATCCACTTTTTGGAGCAGATCTTCCCCTCTGGCAGGATATCCACTTGCACCCTGTGTTGACCTTGGTAGGGTTGAACAAGATTGTGGCTGGGTTGAATGAGACTGTGGCCATATGTGGCTGCGACAGGGATGCTGGGACCCTGGCTGATGTCCCACGGTCACCTGGGTCAATGACTGGGTTGTTAAACCTTGCCCCACGTCAACCAGCCTCAGCAATGCATTGAGTTGGGCCAACCCTAGGGCAGCCACCAACACCTGCCTTGTGGTGGAAACCCATCTGGAGATGGCTCAGCAGCTCCATGGACCACTCGTCCTGGTGGGCTGCCATCACACTGTAGTGCTTGATACCAGGACAGGAGAGGCCATTCAATGACCCTTTATATGGGGTTAAAAAAATTATAGGGCTTTGTGAATCTTTTGTCCTCCTCTGCGGGGAGCTGTGCCATTGTCCGTGAGAGAAGCAACCTTAGTGACTCTGGTCTGCCAGCCCGGTGCGTCCAGAGGAGCGTCCTTGGAGAGCCCGGACAGGGGCCGCAGTTGTGATTAAATGTTGATCTAAAATCAAGCAGTGAAAAAAAAATAGAATTAAACCTTTATGGCAGCATAAAAAGATGGGCTAAATCCCTCTGCTGCTGTTAAGCTTTATTTGCCCATCTACAGAGCCCGAATAACTGGTCACCGCTGCTGTCCTGGTGTGGTGGTGGCCGATTGAGGCTCTAAGGCCAGCAAGGCAGGTTGGGTGCTTGGAGCAAGCAGCAGAACGTCTCTGCACTGACCAGGCTCCTGTGGGCTCTGCCAGCCACAGCAACCCCAGGTAATGCCATGGGGGCTTGTGGCCAGCCCTGGAGAGGTCACCCTGGGCTTGTCTCCATAGCTGTAGGTCACACAAAGGCCATGAATAGTTGGGATTTGACTCAACAGAGCTGTCTTCCATCTGGAGAAGCCTTGGTGGAGTGCCTTGGTGCCCCAGCTAGCGCTGGTGTGAGGGTCACTGCCACCCTCACGTGAGTGTCACATAGAGAGACTTTTCACCAAGACCTGTCATGGCAGGACAAGGGGCAACGGTTAGGTTGGGCATAAGGAAGAAACGTTTTATAATGAGGGTGGTAAGACACTGAGCAGGTTGCCCAGGGAAGTTGTGGATGCGCCATCATTGGAAGTGTTCAAGGTCAGATTGGATGGGCCTTTGAGGAACCTGATCTAGTGAAAGATGTCCCTGTGCACAGCAGGGTGGTTGGACTGGGTGGTCTGTGAAGGTCCCTTCCAACCCAAACGCTACTGTGATTCTATGATTGTGGGGACGAGGGGGGACCTATCCTGGGCATCCAAATGAGAGCTGGTTGTCCGTCTTCGATTACTAATAAAGGAGCAGAGGTGTTTAAGGTCACCTGTATCAGACATCTCCTTCCAGACCCATTAGGAGCCCCCTCTCCCCTCGTTCCTCTCTCCTGGGATGTTGTGTCTGAGTAGGTGGCTCTTTCTGGTGAGTCCGCCATGCTCTACCCTGCTGGTTCTGCATCCGGTGCCTTCAGTGGGATCCAGTGTGGGCGGCGTGCTGTGCCACAGCCCCATGCATCATTGGCCAGAGGCACTTGCATCTTCCCCAGATGCCTGATGACATATTGCAGAGACCTTTGGGGAGGCGGTGATGCTTGCAGTGTTCTGCTCATTGACTGCCCCAGCTCAGTTTGCCCAGAGGACCAACAATGGGCCAGGGGCAGGAGAAGCTACGATATCTCAGCAGCCTAGCTGGGCACCACCATCTCTTGCCCATTCTTGTCCTTCGCCCCCCTGCCCTTGCCCAAGCCCCATGTTTGTGTCATGGTCTCTGTGGAAGTGAGCACATCGGGGTCCCTCCCACAGGGGTGGGGGGAGACGCGGCCATGGTTACTCATTGAGGCTTGGTGGGTGTCTTGATCCAAGAGAAGGACCCCATGAGAGCCAGCTGGCTCCTGCGTGGGGTTAGGGACCAGAATGTGGCATGGTTTTGGCTCGTGGTACAACACATGAGGTGCCCTAGCCCTGCATCCGGGCTCAATGCTGGGAGCTGGTGCTGGGTCTGGCTGTCCCTCCCACCGCCCTATGGCAGCCCAGCCTGTGCCCGTCACTGCAGCCTGTAGCTCATTTCCCGTTGATGTCCCTTGCTTGTTTGGAGATGCAGGAACCAAAAGGCCTTCTGAGGCACGTCCTCTTGGTGTTTGTGTGGCCCTATCTGCTGGTTAGCATGGCTTGGCCTTGTTTGGGAGCGAGGCTGTTGGCATTGAGAGGTGTCGTGGTCCTTGCATACTCCACCTGCGGTCTTCTGAACATTGCGCAGGCTTCCCACCCCCACCCAGCTGGGAAATGTCCCAGGTCCTCCTTCCAGAGGACCGCAGAGCCATTGGGGCCATTTCCCCCCACACCACCTTTCCTGGAGGTGGCTTCAACAAGGTCCCGTATGACATTAGGTGCTTTGTTGCATGTGGGATTGAGCCTGGTGGGACTTGGACCATGTTACCGGCCACCTTCAGCCCTCTTCCCCCTGCGAGATGCCGAGAGGTGCTTGGTGGTGCCGTCCGTGGCAGGGGAGGTGGGGGCTGTCAGCGAGGGGGCCGCCGTGCCAGGCCATGCCGGCTGACTGCGGCCCGGCCATTGTGCTCACTATCGGCTGGAGGGGAAGTCGGGGGCTGCGCCATTGTGCCGGTTGTGGCGTGGGGATGCGGGAACAATGGCCGAGCTGCTGTGCCGGGTGCCCTGCCGGGGAGGGGAGGGGGGGCCGGTGGCGGGGGGACCCCCATCTCCCTCCGGCCGGCATCCCGGTGTTTGCCGGTGGGCTGGAAACCTTGGGATGCGCGTCTGCGTCTGGGGGATGCCGAGCTGGGGCTGGATGTGTCCCAAGGCCGGTGACCAGGATGCCGGGACAGGGCTGGCGGGGGGGGGGAGCACGGGTGCACAACCCTGGTGCTGCGCGGCTGTGCCGGACCCGACCTAACGCCATGTCCCTTCTTCTTCTGTCCCCCTCCTTGTCTCTCTTCCTTTCCAGAAGGTGATGCTTCCTACAGGAGCCGCGTTCAGATGGTTCCAGTAGGAACGGGAATCCCAAAGCTCTGTCATCCAAGTGCAATGTCACTGCTTGCTTGTGTTGTCTCAGGCAAGGGATTTTTGGCTGAAATGAATGGATGCACCTGTGTCTCTTTAGAACCAAAAATATTTTCTCGCAAATCTCATTCCTGTTTTTATAATTTTTTTTTTTGCGTTCGTTTTAACATCTTCGAGTCCTAGTCAGACATTTAACTGCTTTTCAAATAAAAATAATTAAAAGAAAAAAACAATGGATCTGTAAAGTACCAAGACTTAATAGACAGAGTATGGACAATCAGTTTCTTTCTGTGTTTTGGTGTTGATGTTGTTTATGTGTGAAAGATGCAGTACTTGTGTAGGGAATGTAAATTTACAGTAACCTTTTAAAATCTAGTTACTAATAAGCACTACTGTAATTTAGCACAGTTGTTTAATTGCACCCTCATTTATACTTTTTATTTGATTCTTTCCCATCATACAATAGAGTGGATAGTTTCTAGAATGCCTCAACTTCATGTTTATAAATGAGAATATGTTTAAAGCGATGTAGTATCCCTTTTCCTAGCCATTCACCTATGTAAGTTTAACCCGCAAGAGGTTCGGTATAAAACGTGGAAGAAAACAATTGCTACACAACTGGTGGTCTTCGAAAAAGGAAAGAAGAATAAAAAAAAAAAAAAGAAAAAAAAAGTCACTGTTAGTTTATTAATATAGAACAAGAAACACTGCGTACAGAAAAGCCTCCTAATTGCAACGGTTTACTCCTAGAAGTAATTTTTGTAAACTTACTGAAGTTAAAAATCAAAATAAAAATAATATTGCAGGATCTGTGCTGAAGCAGTTACGAAAAGTGATATTTCTCTTCTGTTCAAATCCCCGTCTCTCCAGCTCTCTCTACATCATTAAATTGAAATGCTGTTTGTAATGTTTTAGCGATCCAGGCTGTTTTTGTGAATAAAATGAATGCATGTTTTGTGTCATGATTTACAGCTTTGTTATTTCTCTCCCACCCCTCTTTCCAGCTGTCCGGGCCCCCCAATGCCGACAGCGGCTGGTCCCCCCCTGCCTCCGCCGGCCCGTGTGCCCCGTCCCCACCACTGCTGCCGCTGCCAGACACGGTCCTGCCGGCTGCCGGGGGACCTTGCCGGCGACAATGCCGGAGCGCGGTGGTGGCCGGCCCAGGTGGGACGGTGCGATGAGCTGAGCTGGAGCCACCCTGGCTGCTAAATCCGCACGGTTAATCCCGGCAGTGGCTGGGCTAAGCCAGCGCCGGCTCCTCTGGGGGATATTTCCCGGCTTGACCTGCCTGGAGTTTTACCAGGTAGCACAACACCGTTTGTTTTGGTAAAACAATGTCATTAATGTGCGACGGAGAACCGTGGCGAGGCTCGCTTTGTCAGGACAAATCCCAAACCGAGCTCCTGAAGGTGAGTGGGCTCAGGAGGCTGAGCGTGCTGCCGATGGGTGGCTTTCCAGGCTGGCCTCGTGCCAGCACTGGGTCAACGGGAGCCGTCCAGGGTGGAGGGGATGTTGGATGGGCTCGGCCGTGGGCGAGCCGGCGGGGTTGCTGCCGGCGCTTGGGGTACCACGCTGAGCATCGCGCCGGGCAGGCAGGCTGCGTGTCCCCTGCCAGCCCCCAGGAGGGTCGTCCCATCCTGGGAGAAGAGGCAGAGCTGCCTGGACCCGGCTCTGCCTTGCTGGGAGGAGGTCGCCAGAGCCTTTGTCCCTGGCTCCAGCCAGTGTTTGGGCCAGCATCTGTTGACCAGATGTGCGCCCACAGGAGGAGGTAGGGGGGGATGGCGGTGCGTGGGCTCCATCCCTGCTGGGCTGCGACCTGCCGGGACGGAGCAGAAAGCGCTCCGAGTGTCCCTGGGGAAAACCGCCCCCAACGCCATCTCCAGCAGCTTCCACCCGGCCACCCCAGCAGCTCCCGAGGGGTTTGGAGCCCGGCCCTGGGCACCCAGGTCATGCTGGCGGCCGAGCCCGGGGGTGACTGCGGGGGTGACTGGAGCTCACGGTGACAGCAATGGAGCCGGGCCAGCGTGGCGAGGGACAAAGCTCAAGGCCTGCGGGGACAGACGGACCCTGCTCGCGCCCCAGGAGCGCTCCGGTGCATGGCATGTCCAGCTCGTGCACCAGCCGGGGTGGCACTGGCAAGGGGCTGTGGGGAACTGGTTCCCAGTTCACACTGCTCGGGCAACAGCCGAAATCACTTAGCAGGAATGTGGCGGGGGGGCAGGGGGGGCAGCTGTTACGGGAAAAAGGAGTCTGGCTGGTTTTTTATGACTGTGGCTAACGGCTGGGGCTGTGTGAACGCACAGCCCTGGCACCCGGGGGGGGTTGCCAGCCCCTACCTCATGCTGGGAGAGTGTCCTGGGGACTGGCACGCAGAGCTTTCCAGCCCGGACCCAGTGTGGGGGTGCTGCTTTATCCCACCAGCAGCCAGGGCTGGGGACCGCTGGGGCTGCCCCACGGGGCTGTCCCCCCGGGTCTGGCGATGTCACCCACAATGGGGCTGTGCTTGGTGCTGGGCATGCAGCGGTGGGCGCTCGGTAAAGTGCCACGGGGGCAGTTGCAGATCCGGCAAACCCCGCTATGCCATGCTGCCTGCTCCATCCCCCAGGGACAGCAGCGTCCCCAGTTCTGCCTTCCCCTTGGGAAGCCCCCAAGCACAGGGCATGTGTCCCCATCACCCCCATGGCGACACCGGCACGGTATACCGTGGCAGCCCAGATGCTCCGAGATGCTCCTCGGGGGAGGAGGGCGGTGCAGGCACTATGCACAGTAGTTTGGGAGCGATGGCCTGCCGGATCCCCTGTCACCACTGCCACGCTGAGCCCAGCGCTGCCAGCGCCCGTCTGCTCCTCCAGCCAGGACATCGGCAGGGACCGTGGGCACTGGCGGGGAGCGCGGGCTTTTGCGGGGAGCGTGGGTGTTAGCAGGGGAGGTGGGTGCTGGCAGGGGAGGGGAGCGATAGCAGGGCATGTGGTGCTTGCAGGGAGGACTCGGGCATCAACAGGGGACGAGGAGAGCAGGGGTTTCCCCATGAGGTTTGGGAGAAAGGAAGGAGCCAGAGAGAGGGTGGGATACCAACCCTGCCTGTGAGTGGGGTGGGGTGGTGGTGAAGGTGGGAGATGGGGTGCTGGCGCTGCTGGTGGCCCCTCCACACCACTTCTTGCTCACCCCCATGCTGGGCTGCATCTGCACCCCATGGGTGTGTGTGGAGGTTGGAGGGCCCTGTGCTCACCAGCGAGCCTTGCCTAACGAGCTCCTGCTGGCAGGACCTCAGGCATCCCCTGAGGGTGAAGCCCACCCTCTCCACCACGCTCAGCTGAGTGCCACCATCAGTCACAGCCTCTGTGCTGGGCTGCCCCTGCTGCCTGCCCAGCTGCTGGTGGGGAAGTGGCACCCAGGACTGCTGTCCCCAGGGCTGGGTGCCGGGGTGGCCACCAGCAGCTGGGTGGCTTGGGGAGCACGGGATGGTGATAACGAGCTCAGCACAGCACCGAGGGAGCACCTTGGGTGCTACCACAAGGGCTGGCCTGAGGTCACTTTTAATTAGCATCCACATCAAACAGAGTTAGCAGAAGGGCAACAAAACTTGCCTCTGGCCCTAGGGTGTGCTGCTGCAGAGGGCACAGCCGTGTCCGAATCCCCGCTTGGCCTTGGTGGCTCCCCGTGGGAGGGTGCCAGCAAGCAATGCCAGGAAAGGACCGACCCTGGTGTGGGGCTGGTACAGCGGCACCGTGGTGATGCCAGCGGTGGTTTGCTGGCCTGGCTTGGAGAGGATGGCGTCTGCAGCCCTGAGTGCAGGGTGAGCTGCAGCGGAGCTGGCAGCAGGAACTGCATCCTCTGCGGTGGTGCCAGAGACATGTCCTGTCCTGCCACGGGGGCACCACAGCACACTTGGGGGTGTGCCGGCCTCGGCTGAGGGGTGTCACCCACCCCTCTCTGCAGCAGGTCCCCAGCGTGGTGGGCTGGTGGCCACCTCGTCCCACTGTCCCCCAGGCTGCAATTAGCGTGCTGACCCCGGGCTGACCCACCCCCCCTGGCGCGGGGATGGGGCAGGATGCAGGAAGCGCCGAACAAAATGTGCTTCAGCTGAGCCGGATGGCGGGCTCGCCGCGAGCGCCGCCGGCCAGGCGTGACCTCCCGGCCGGCAGCCTGCTCCTGCTGCCGGGGCCGGCCACGCTCCCGGCAGGGGCTCGGAGATGTGGGGAGGGGGATGGTGGGACAACAAGGGGCCAGGGTTTTGGCAAGGGGGGGCTGCAAGATCCTTGTAGGTGGGACGGGAACGGCCAATCGTGTCCTGGTTGCTGCTGGGTGACCCAGTGGTTCACCCCGAGGGCAAGGCGGTGGTAGCAGGTTGGGGTGGTGGGATCAGCTGAGGTTTGCTCGGTAGGGACACTGCCAGCCTGGGCGGCTGTGAGGCCAAGGCAGGGTCTGGCCAGCCTCCATGCCAGGCAGGGAGATGTCTAGCATCTCCTGCAAGGCCAGGCCGTCTGTGGATGCTCCCCGGTGTGTCCTGGTGCTGGGCTGACACCAGCTTGGTTGGGGGTTTTGGCAGCTGGACACAACTGATGCAGGTCTGCCAGGGGTGACCATCCCTCACCAGGCACGGGCAGCCATGGGGGATGCTCACCAGCACCTGGCTGGCTTCGTTCAGGCTGTCTGATCACCTTCAAGGCTGGAGCCTAGGGCTGCTGGGCCAGCTCACTTGGGAGCTTTAATCTAAATAAACCTCCCCCAGTTCAGCTCCCCACAGCTGGCCAGGTGACCTGCCCCACGTCACGCTGGTTCTGTGAGCTTTCCAGCCCAATTTTCAGCTCTGGCTGAAGTTCTTCTGAATAGTTGCACATTTTTCAAATTCAGCCTAAGGATCCCTTGGTCTCTTTGTGGCTTCTCCACTGGGAACAAGCACTAGAAACATCCTGCGCCGGGGTGTGGGACAGGGGGGCAGGAGGGCCCCACTGGGACTCTGGGATGCTGTGCTCATCGCTGTCTCCCTACCAGAGCAAGCCTGAAAAGGGCTTTTCTCAGGGAAGAGGAACTATGAGAGATCCCTCATCACCCGAAGGCTTCACACCCACATCACCTCACCTCTGGGACATCCAGGCTTCCTCACCTACCACCACGCACTGAGATCAACCTGTGCCTGCGCCGGGGCAGGAGGAGGTTTACCCGGCAGCATCCTTGGAAAAGACCCTGTAGGTGGGAGCTGACACCCGTTCCTGCATCCCACCAGCCTGCCCTGGGACGAACTGGGTCCCCAGCAAGGCAAAGCTGCTGCTCCAGCTGGCCAAGCGCCCTGGCTGGCCGCCCTGCTGCGGCTCTGCAGGAGGCTGGGGACTTCGCTGAAGGCATCACTAGGTGGTTTCTGTAGCTGAGGCTGCACAGAAACTGCCCAAGGTCCTCCTGCCCTGGGGACCAGTGTGCCACCAGACCTAGCACCCTGCCTGCAGCTCAGCTGTGCTGCCTCTGTGGAGGAAACCATCTTGACCTGGGGGTCTCAGCTCCCATCCCTGCGCCCCGCAGCATGACCGAGTGCTTGGGGTGTGCTGGTTTTGCTCACACAAAGGGCTTCTCTTGCATCCCTGGCCCATTGTCATCACCCCAGCTCCTTCAGCCTCAGAGCGTTCCCTGTCCTCCAGCACCCCATGGCTGCCAGCGACAAGGACTGTGTAACCTGGTTGAGCTGTGGTGTCTCTCCTTTTAATCAAGAATAACTCCTGATTATTCCTGATGAGCACGTCGGTGCCCCTCGATTCGAGCCATGCTGCGGCTGCTCTGCTCTTCCAGCCAGCGTCTGCTGGCTGTAAAGCCCACGCCAAGCCGTGGCGGCTCCCGCTTAATCGGGGACTCGCTGCTGTGCCAAGGCCGGTTTCAGCACTGCGTCAAGATGTTTTAAGGCCAGAGCAGTCAGGATTTGTGAGAAATAGGTCGGCCTGTGACAGCAGAAGGAGGCTACTCCGTGCAAGATGCTGTGTTATCGGGCAGGGGAGGGAGCGGCTGGCGCGGCATTAGCCTTCAGCCTCTGGGTGTCGATGGGTGAATGACAGCAGCTAAGCAGGGGCTTAGCAGAGGCCACAGGTACCAGTCCAAGCTGGGGGTGTTTGCAGCCTGGAACCTGCCTCCCCCTTGGCTGATGCCAATGCCGACAGCCCTGGTGAAGCATCGATCTTGGGGTAGTGCTGGTGAAGCCATCCAGCTGGTACCATGGGTAGTGGGAACACAGGACCAGGCTGCTGTGTCCTTGCCCCTCCAGCCAGTCCTGCAGCCCCCCTCCTTGCACCATCATCTTTGAGGATGAGAGCCCCACGGGGCAGGAAGGGTGCCCTGCCCTCTTCTGCCTTGCCTTTGAGACCCTTGGGCTGACTTCTGCTGCTGCTGGCCTTGGCTGGACACCATGTCCCAAGCCTTTGAGATATTTGGGTTGACTTCTGTGGCTGGCCTGGCTGGACCCTGTGCCCAAAGCCTGTCCCATTGCACAGCCCCCTCCCTCTCCCTGAGCCCAAGTAAGCCTAGGGCAGGCCTACCAGGGGTGGAGAAGCTGTTGGCCTGTGTCTCATGGGCAAACCCAGGAGCCAACAAGTGTTTAGAGCAGGTTATACCAAACCCAGGAAGGGTATGAGAACAGGGCAAGCATGGATGAAACCTCCAAATTATTCAGTCCCTTTTCTTCCATGTGCCAACTGGTGCCACCTACTTTCTCGCCTTGCCTTTTCTCCTCTTTCTGGTTGAAGAGGCATGGTGCCCAGGGTGTTTCACATGGCCACCTTTTGCCATGAGGGTTCCCCACGGCCAAGACAAGACAGTGGGACAATATACCTCTCTCTTACCTGCACGTACCATAATGCAGCATCATTTTGGCCTGGCAGAGCCCTGGGTGACCCTGGGTTTCTGCATCTCCTCACCTGCCCCTGCCACTGCAGGGACAACCTCTTGGGGGACACAGGTGCGGGCAGGTGGGCCATTCAGGCTGGGACTGCAGCAATGCAAGTCAGCCAAGCCCACCTGCAGGAGCTGAGGACCAGAGCCTCAATGAGTATATCCCACTTCACCTTTACAGTCATTAATTTCTGCATTTTATCTCACTGTTCTTTTTAATGCTTCATCTGTTGTGGGTGATGATACCTCCAGCAGTGGCATGGCCATGAGCTGCCTCACCTCTGGCAGATTTAGCTTTGTTTTGTTTTTAGTTTGGTCTTTGGTAGTAGACCAGCCAGGAGATCGGAGCCCATGAAGGACTCGCAGGTCCTGTAGAGCTGGATCGTGCTGGACCTGGGCAGCGAGCAGGAGCACTCGTCACAGCTCAGCACCTCTCATCTGTGCCCTGCGACCCTTCGGATGCTCTTGCTCATGCGGTGGTGGCATCACCACCACTGACACCTTTCCACCTTGCCATTGTGGACACAGGTCTCCTGCTGCTGGGTGACCTGGGCACCATCCCGGTGGGAGATGCTCTCCCAGCACGGCTCTGCACCCTGCTGCAAGGGCAAGACTGGTAAAGCTGGAGGATTTGCTCCAGGTTTTTCCTGGTGCTTTTAACCTGGAGCATGGGGGGGTGAAACCAGCCCGGGGCAGAGCCCACTCATGTGCTCCCTGCTCCCTGCAGCGAGGCATGGGGTGCAGGCACTGGGCTTGCCCCAAGCCCCAGTTCCTGCCTGCTCTGCCTGGCCCGGAGGGCTCCCACCAGCGGTGCGGTTCGCTGCCTCGCGGTGAGTCCTGACATTTCTCCACCGAGACAGCCGCAGGGCGACGTATAAATTGGCTTTGCTGCAAGTACATGCGTGTGTAATGGGGGCTCCCCACCCCCTCAGCTCCAGGCCACGAAGCACCCGAGCTGACTGGTGGCCCTCGCCATCTCTCCCGGAGCCTGGTTTGGTCGCGGTCACTTGCAGAAAAGAAGGAGCGTGGCAGGAGGGACTGAGGCACAGGGCAACCGAGGAGGCATTGCTTCTCAGAGGGAAAGAGAAAACACTTGTCCTGTGGGCAGAGGGACGAGAGAAAAGGGCAGAAGAGGCAGGAGCTGGTGGTGAAGAAAGGACACAGTGGGGATGGGAGTTCTTGGAGAAAACACAATCTGCCAGGTGTAGGGCATGGTAGAGGTCTCGGTGCCCGCACATCCTACCAGTCCCCACCATGAGATGGGTCATTAGGGACCCAGGATACCATGATCAAGCCCTAGCCTGCAAAGATGGGCAGCGAGACTGAGCTGGGCCCTCCTGTCTGCCCAGGGCTGAGGGATGCCTGTGGATGTCTCGGCTGGTGGGTGCTGAGCTGCTCGCACCCTCAGGAGAGTCTGCAACCCGAGTCAGCTCTCCAGCACCGTGCAGAGCTGCCAACTCCGTCCTCCCACCTCCATTTTCTTACATTGGCTCCAGACAAAGTGACTGTTTATCCGCTTGGATTTCAAGCTGTGTGCACAGCCCCGTGCTCACCCCTTCGGCTGGACACGGGGAGGAAGAGGAATGCAACCAGGCAGGTTTGTGCAAACACAGGCGCTGCGTGGTCCCCCTCGGTCTTTAGTCTGGTAAGCAAAATCAGCATCTAATCCAGATCAAACAGGACTTTAGCTCCTGTCAAAGGACTGATCCCCTATTCTGCCCAGGCTGTGGTATTTAAAGGGACACGGCCAGGTTAAGTACAGCTGGAAACAAAGGGTTTGTGAAAATAATCATAATAAAAATAACAACAACAAAAGCTGGGAAGGATTAGCGGGAAGAGAGACTGTAATGAAATATAACTGCCAAAGAAAACTGTGGTTAATGGAGACATCTCCCTGGAGCATTTGAAACCTCAGGTAGTGGAGGAGGAAAGAGATAAGTGAAACCACTCAAAAACCAGCAGCAAAACAGACCAGTTCCTGGATCAGGGCAAGATCTCCTCTCCTCTCCTCTCCTCTCCTCTCCTCTCCTCTCCTCTCCTCTCCTCTCCTCTATGGGATCAGCTCCCACGGGCATGTCCCCCAGGAGCACTGGGATGCCTTCGCGGGCTGGCACAGCCCCACCGTGCCGCAGCCCCCAGATAGGATTTAGCCACCCGACTTCTCCTGACCTTAATAACTGGTGCTGACTTAACTGGGAGTCTGGTGGCTAAATCCCGCATGAGCCTGGAAGTGTAGGAGTCAGTGTCACAAGTAATTTATTCCACGCATCTCTCAGCCCCCTAAACTTGGGGAAGCCAGTTCTTAACACAGATCCCTGTGCTGCCACAGCCCTGGTTGAGCAGATATACAGCAGCTTCTCTTTACACCCAGTTTCCTCCTTTTCCCCCTTTTCCCTTGCAGCTGCTGGCTTGCCCAGGCTGGAGAGCAAAGCCCCACTCAGTTCCTTCTCCCAGCCCAGGAACAGGCACCCATCTAGACCCCGGCAAAGCCCCTGCTGCTCACAGCACCATGGAGCATCCTTCTAGCTGTGGACAAGTCCCAGGCCAGCCACCTCCAAAGAGGGGAATGATTCCCAAAAAAATGTGACTGGAATAGGTACAACCCCTACTACAAGCAAGGTCTGGCTCACACATGGGTGCTGCACGTAGATGCTGCATCCCAGGGACCTGGTTCTTGCTCTGTGGATGCCACGGGCCTGATGCAGCTCTTCTGCCTCATCCCAAATCACTGCTCTGTTGTGTTGAGGTTGGAAGACCAGAGGAAACTTCAGCTGGGCTCTGCGGTGCTCGGGGCTGGGTAAGTGCAAGGTGGTGATGCCCATGCAGAGGGAGCCAACTGTGAGGAGGGCAAGGTGATCCTTCTCCACTGGATGTGGCTCGTGGTAGCCTTGCCTGGTCCTTTCCTGGGGCTTCTGGCCCTGTTCAGAGCCAAAGTGTCCCCCAGCCACAGACACCTGGGCAGGGGTGTCAAGCCCTGGCACCCCCGTGCCACCCGGCTGGGGCAGCGGCCAGTGCCTGAGGGTGCAGCCCCCATCCTCAGAGCTGATGGATTTCGCACGTCTGCATCCCTGTCTCTGCTCTCCATCATGACACGCGTGGCTGCTATGCCCTGCGTGTCTCATTACAGATGTAAGATCCAACCAAACCCAATGGCCTGGACCTCTCCCAGGAGTGACCACGCTGGGGCTACTCCCTCTCTGCTCAGACGGGCTCTGTCAGCAACTTCTGCTGTGCCACGGGGATGGCGAGGGCCTCGGCCGCTGCGGGAGCGTGGGTGCAGGCAGGGAAGCGAGCTCAGGGGGCAGGGGAGCGGGGTGCAGGCAGCAACTGGCAGGAGCTCGCCAACGGTCTGGTGGTGGAGGGCTGGGGCTGGAGGGTGGGTTTGGCAGCCCGGGCTGGCTGTCGTCCCCGCTGCCTGCAGCGCGGGATGGACCTTTGCCGCTGGAGAGTTCAAGCTGGGTTACAGCCGCTGCCGCAGTCTGAACATCATATTCATATTCCAGTCGCATTTTTTTGGCATCTTTCCCCTGTTTTGGAGGTGGCAGGGCTCCAGGAGGGGAGGGTAAAGAGGGAAACGGACCTAACTTGCCATCTCTCTGCTGCTCCGGCTGTCTCGGAGGAGTTTACCAGTTGTCCCAAGTCGTGTCTGAACCGAGCAGAGCTGAGCTGACACCCCAGCACAACCGGGGCTGTTGCATTTTCTGCCTGGGAGCCTTTTTGTTCCTCCCACCGAAGGGAAATCGGGTCATAGCCCGTCCCGCCTTGGCTAGGCAAGTACTGCCGGCCCTGGCAGGGGTGGCCATGCCTTTGTTGCCCAGCACAAGAGGAGCCCAGCAGTGGCCGCATGGAGCTGGAGATCTGCCCTGAGGCTTGCCCTCCAAAGCCCTCCCGAAGGACAGGCGTGAGGCTGGCGCACTGCCCAGCAGAGCCTGTGAGCCCTGCCTGCACTGGGCACTCCTGGGCAGGCGCCGGCCCAAGGAGCGCAGGACAATTTGAGGATGTAGCTGAGAAAATGCTGTGGCTGTCTCGCCCATGCCAAGCATGACTGTGCCAGGACTCGAGTTTGTCACCCTTGTTCTGTTCCTTCTGGAGGGTTGTGCGGATTCATTTGGTCCTGGTGAGCCATTGCCTGCCTTCAGCAGTTAGCCCCTGCCACCTTCTCCACTTGCTTATTGAGCTCTGCTGGGAAATGAAATCCTTCTGATGGCAATAGGTCCTGGAGAAAGCTGTCCTCTCTGCAGCATCAATGTACAAAGGGCCATCATCGCCTCCATTTGCCCCCGGGATGGAGGTGGGAGGGTGGACCAGCATGGGTGTTTCAGTGGCTGGGTGTGAAGCTAAGCACCTGATGAGTTAGGGCTAGGCTTTGAACTGTCCTGCATGTACAGCTTTCCAACCTGGCACAGAGAGATTAGAGCGAAGAAAGCAAGAAAGAAGAGAAAACACAAACGTCCCAATTCCATCTTGCAAAGTCTGGAAGCAACTCGTACCTACTCGCCCTGCATGGTTGCCTTCCCTGGGCATTGGCTGCTGGGCATGGTGATGCTCAGACCTTTGGCAGCCCTGGCATGGGTGGTCCCTTGGCTGCCCTCTGCTCCCTGCAGCCCTCTCCACTGGAGGAGCCCAGTTTTCTGGAGGTTGGACATATTCTGTCAGTCTGCAAACTAATCTGCAGACAACCGTTTCCAGAGGCTGATAATTCACCCAAATGTGTGTGCAGCTCCTTGGGAAATGGAGCAGCCCCATCTGGGCACAGCACAGTCGTCCCATTCCCGATTTCAGGCAAGGCAGTGGGAAAGCTTCGTGGTCTTGCTTGATGGGCAAACTGTATTCTCAGAAATGACCATGCAGTTTTTGCTTAAATTCTGGAGAGAAAAATGTATTCTGACTCAGCCACAAAGCATGGAAAATTTCAAGCAGGCAGCTGATGTGTGGCAAAAAGTATACTTGGGCTGTGAGGATAAGTAGGGTTGTATTGCCGTGGCTGTTAAATCAAAAACCCAGGGTCAACCCAAAATGAACTGCTCTAGATATTCTTTCTGAAACAAAAAAGTGTTGCTTGGACAGGAGGAGGCAGTTAATTAATATCCACTACTGATATTAGCTACATTTCTAGATGAATTACAAGTGAGAAGTTGCAAAGTTCCTCTAAAACCACAGAAGTCAAAAAGAAACTCTTTGCTTTTTCCAAGATAACAGATGCTCCTTGTCCTTTCAAATGGAGCCCAAATTCACAAATAATTACAGTTTCTCTGAAACTACAGGTTTTGGTGGATAAACTACTAGTGTGAACAATTCCAGACTGGCTGCCCAGTTGGGAAGCTGGGGACAGATCCACAGTAGGATCTGCTCTTCCTCCATCATCACCCAGAGGATGCAGAGCGCTGAGCAACCTTTATTTTGTGTGCTGCTACCGATCTGCTGGGCAATGCTTGGTGGGACGACTGGCAGTGCAGCCGTGGTCCTCTGGCCAGGACAGGGGCTGGACTTGTTTGTGTTGGGTAGTTCACCCTACTGGCTCTGCCAGAGGATCCAGTTCTGGAGCTGAGAAGTAGAGGAATAGAGGCAGGGTCGGTTATTGACCTGCAAAACTGGCTGTGACTCTGGCTGAGGCTGGGAAGGGTGTAGGACCCTCACTGGGAACATGTTAGGGTATGCAGTTTGTGATATCCCTGCTTGTCCCACCTGGAATGCGCATCTCCACTGTGGCACAGGTCCCAGCAGAGATACCCCATGCTTTTGCGTGCCCCATTCTCCTGCAGCCTGTGAGCAAGCAGGACCCTGAGCAAGTCACCACCGTAGGAGGCCACAGGCACCCCATGTCCTTCTGGAGCTGGCTTTTCAGCCTAATTTCTCTGCCCATTTTGGCAGGGTGTGGTTCTGAGCTCCCTAGGGGCTCTCACCCAGGCAGGGTCTGGCCTGTGAGGGAGAAGCTCCTGCCCTCCCTCTCCTGGTCCTCCTGGGTTAGCTTTGCAGGCTGCAGGACTGCCTCCTCTCCCCGGGGTGGGGTTTGGCCAGGGAGACCCATTAGTCCTTTTGGGTGGCTCCCTTTGCCCTTCTTTATGCAGGACCAGAACACCAGATCTGCTTGGGGTGTCCTCCAGGCTGGGACAGCCTCTTGCCCCATCCCCTGCTCCGGGGAGCTCTTGTAGCCACCCTGCCTTGGGCTCTGCTTCCTTGTCACCGGTTATGCAAGTGGCTTTGGAAGCAAGACAAAATTACAGCGGGAAGAAATCATCGTACGGCTCTGGTGGGAAAAGATATTATCCTGCGTTGCTAGCGAGACCGGCCGTCGGCAGGTAGGGCCCGGAGGAGAGCTGCGTTGCAGGATGATCGCTGATAAGATGCCAGGTCCTGCTCCGATGGCCTCGGGAGAGGCAAGCGCTGCGCTGTGAAGCTATGGAAACGGCCAGGCTGGGTGCGGAGCTGTAATTGGGCCACTCGCATCACCGCCGCGCAGGCAGGTACGCCTGGCTCTTTTGTGTGCACGCACGCCGGGGAAGAGCGGGGCTGCGGGAACGGCGATGCAAAAGTTGCTCCACTGGATGCAGCAGCTCTGCCAGCAGCTGCCCCCGGCCATCTCCCCCCCTCCCCGGCCCCCCGTTCTGCCTTTGAGTCACCTCGGCGGCGTGACGGCTGCATCCGCCCCGCGCGAAGGTCACGCTTAAAAGCATTGGACATGGCTGGGCGCGGAGGTGGGAGAGGCGCTGCAGAAGTCGCATCGCGTTTGAAGGAGTTGCGGCCAGGGCAAACCTCCCCAACGTGCCCTTCGAGGAAGGGGGCTCCCTCAGCCTTTCATTATTTGCCAAGAAACGTAAGCCCAGAGGTCCGTGAAATTGTCAGGATGTGTGAAATCAGGCACCGCCGGGCAGCTCTCCCGCACGACCATTTTAAATATTTAACACGTTGATTATACAACATTTGTATTGAAACACTGGTGTGGGCCCAGACCTGGGGCTTTGGGGGGGTGGGGGTGGTGGGGGGTTGGATTTGTGATTTGGCCGCCCTGCCCTGGGCTCCTGGCAGCCGCCGCGGTGCCGGCGGAGGGGGGGAGAGCGGTGTGGGGGCAGCGGGGAGGCAGTGCGGGAGGCACTCAGGCGGCGAGTCACTCCTGCTCGGGAGCCTCCGAGTGACAAATGCGCTCAGGAGCAGGAATTCATTCCTGTAAATATGTTTGCATTATTTATTTTAAGCATTTTTATAAATCATAATAGGAGAGACATCTGCTGTTAAAACTGCAAACTGCATTCATGCCTAGGGCAAGGCGAGAAGAGGCTTTTCCCCGGGAAAGCTTGGCAAACTTTGGGGAGCACTACAGGTTTTGGGGAAACATGGAGGGGGGGAAATGCACAGATGTGAGTTAAACAACCAGCCTGCCTGCTCCTTCCTGGGGTCTTTATTTAAATGCCTACAGTCCTCCCCGCCTCCTCCAGCCCTCTGGCTTTTGACACCTCTTTATATGAAGCTTTATCATGAGGATGGCATCTTGCTCTCACTTTCCCGACGGCCAAAAAAGCCAGGACTAAAACACCCTGCTCCTCCGGTGAGATACGCCACTGCATGTGGATATTGGTGGATCTCATTTTCCTTAGGTGCAGCAGAGGGATCTGGAGGGGGGACTGGTGCCTCTCTGCAGGCAGGGCTCTCAATTAATGGCACAGCACAAAAAAAAAAAACCAACTTCTCACTGAGCCTGGTGGCATTTGCAGGTCCCCCGAGCTGAGAGCTTCTGGAGACGGTGGTGGCTTGTTCTGGGTGAGGGGAGGAAGCTCCGGGTGACTCTGACTCACCGCTTCGCAAGATTAATTGCCGGGCGTTGCAGGAGGTTTATCACTGCCACCCGCGGCTCGCTGCATCTCACCTCTCGCCGTGGCTGCCGGCTTGCTCTGCCTGCCGTCGCACTGCCCGGGGAGCCAGGGTGAGGAAGAGCCCACTGGCACCCATCTCCACCCGGCGTGCATCGGGTGCTGAGGTGGAGCTGGTGTGTTGCTGTGAAGGGGAGGTGATGGTGAATTATCTCCCCTCTGCACACCCTGGAGGCGGCCCCATCCATCAGTTCGGGTGCCCCAGGGTGCGGGGGGTCCCAGATCTGTTGCTTGGATGGGTCATGTTGTCCTCTGCCTGTCCCCTCAAGGCCAGCGTTGTTTGAGTTGGGCTCTTGCTGCCATGCTTGGCTCCCTTTTTTGAGCCATGCTACCTTGCAGCGAGGCCCACCGTGGGAAATGGGTGGCAAATCCACTCTCTGGTGCTCATCCAGACGTCCTGACGTCCTCAGCCATGTGGTCCCCCAACACTGACAAGCTCAGCAACTGTGATGAACAAAATCTTTTGCATAATCAATAATTAACGTCTGGGGTTTCCAAGCAGCTAATTAATCTCTTGGTGAATCGTGAAAAAAATATTTAGCATAAATGTAGGTGTTTTCAAGCCAGGTGAGCATAGGTTCACGCTCAACCCAGGCTCTTCTGTCAACCCACGTCCTTTCTAACCATCCCTCGAGAGCTTCTTGCTCCAAGTGGTGTTATATTCATTGCGAGGGAGTGGACAATATTGATCATAAATATTTGCCTGATGAGATGGTATCTGCTTTCCAGCGTATGCAATGAGTGACCTCAAAAGGCCTGGTGTCCTTTGGGTGAGCTGGCAAAGAGCTTAATTGCATAGCTGAGTCTTGCAGCTCTAGAGGTAAGCTGCACTGGGCTTGTGTGGTGGGGTCAGGTCAGCCCCAGAATGGGTCAGAATGGGAATACTGGAGGCAGCGAACAGATCTTCACAGGGACACATCAGAGTATCCACTCCTAGTGCTCCCACCCAAAAGCTGGGAAATGCAGCACATAAACCATTCAGGCTCCAGATTTCGGCAAAGATCGGAGAGGATTTCTCCGGGTCATTACTTGCAGATTCAGGGAGTCTCACAGGCTTCATCCAGTGAAACATCCCATCCCCAATAAACTCCTGCTTGGAAACCTCCACCAGGTTCACTACAAGCTTCAGCAGCAGTTGAGCTGGGGTACACCAGCCCTGGGATAAGGCTTTGGTCCAATTTCAGGTAACTGGGGGGGCTGCAAAGTCCTTGAAGCAGCCGTTTCTCCTCATGACTTTCGGGGAGCTTATGTCGCTCTCCTCTGTTGTAGACCTGTGAGATCTGGTAGATAAATCCCATGTCATATATGCAGCCATGGCTCCTCGACGGTGACCAGGGATGGGGCTTTACAGGTCTCCGATTGGGTCTGTGGCAAACACATATCTGCTCTGCCTCTGTGCTGGGGGTTGCTCAAACTCAGGCTTGCTGCAGTCCATTTACGTGCTAGCAGGCTATGAATTTGCTCTCCCCAGTGCTGGCTCCTCAGCTCGTCCCAGAATAGCCAAGTCACTGACTCGTGGCTCATTTTGAATGATTGCCAAGCAGCTGCAGCTGTCCTTGACTTTATCTCTGCTCCAGTGTGGCTTTGCCCAGCTCCACAAGTTCACACTAGGAGACTCCACTCCCCCTTCCCAGAATAGAAGACATCCAGGGCCCAGCGTCAGCAAGTTTAGCAGCTGTGGGAAGTGTTATCCTTTGAGCAATCAGTAATTAGTTTGGTTGAAAGGCCAGAGTCCCTGTGGCTAATGAGTACCTTGAGATGAGACCTACAATCTCCTGACCCTCTTTAAGTCTTGTTGGTGACTTCCAAAGACTTCCTGGCTTGCTCTCACCTTTGTGTTGGCTCACAAATGGCCTTCTGTCATGGAAGTTGGTCCTCTCTAGCAGATCCAAAGTTCATGGTCAGCTTGTGTCCAGTCAGTTCTGGTTATCTCCTTTTCCTCCTCACGCTGCCTGTTCTCCACACTGCTCTCAGCCACCTGTTTCCATCATACCTCCTATGTCCCTGGTCACTTATTGTCTCCTACCTACCTCTCCATAGCTGTCATGCTTCGTACTGCTGTCGCTATGAACCAGGGTTGGCCTTGGTCAATGCTTAGTGAGGAGACGTCGTAGGGGGACTGTTGTAGGTAGAGAGACTAATGGTTGATGGCGGTGATGCATGGACCTTCTTCTGATCAATGTAGCTAGCTCCTGGTGCCTCCAACCCCTCTTAATCCTGTCTTTAACTTGGAAAAAAAACACAGCTCCCCTTCTCAAGAGGCTTAACTATGTGAGGACTGACTTTTGGCTTTGACTTACGCTGAGGGACTGTGAATTCAGAGCACGGGGCAGATAACTCAGCCAGGGGAAGAGGTTGACTGGGCAGCACTTGCATTTCTGTGCAAATACTTAGTGCATTCAGCCACTGGTTCCTGCTGGAGCAACATGGAAAATGCTGGGAAATGCAGCATGGAAAGCACGGTGGGATTAGGGGATTTACCTGAGACCCATCAAGCCTCCTTGTCCATTGTTTTAACTACTAAATAGCTCTGCTTCCCCACAGAAAGTTGAGTTCTTACAGAAAGTGTCTTTTTTTCCTTCAGAGGTGTTCCAGGCTAGGAGTATTCATAGCCCTGCATTATCATGCATCGGCAGAGGGATGGGAACATCTTGGACTGAGCTAATTCAGTTGATTTATTGTTCCCAGTTCTTAGAACAGTTCAGAGTATGATGGGATGCGATCTGCTCATCTGCCCATCTGCCTTTGTGTTTAGTGGGATTGGTGTGAAGACGGTCACAAGAGCTCAGGGCAGCTGAGGAGGACTATTGCCTCTTCTTAGCTGGAAAGGATGGCAAGAACAACAGCAGTGGTGGACTATTTATCCTTGAGAAGGGGAGGACTCAGAGGGAGCTAATAGCAGCCTTCCAGTACCTGTGAGGAGGTTGTTGAAGAGGTGGAGCCAGACTCTTCACAGTAGCGTATGGCAAGGAAGGAGAGACAGTGGGTATAAGTTGAACTGAGAGAAGTTCCGACTGGTGATAAAGACAGACTTTTTCTCCGTGAAGGCAGTCAAACATCAGCAGGTTGCCCAGAGAAGCTGTACAGTCTCCATCCTCTGAGGTTTTCGAGCCCTCATTGGCAATTTGATCTTATAGTTGAACTTGCTTTGAGCAGAAGGTTGGACTAGAGACCTCATGAGGTCCCTTCCAACCTGAATTATTCTGCGACACTATGATGAGGTCAACATGGCTGAGCTCATAGGAAGGGCAACACTCCAAGACTGCTCCACCTCCTCACATGATTACCCCCAACAAGCAGCTATTTGAGTTCCTGAAAGCTGGAAGTAGGTGGCTGAGCCATGCCTGAGGCCATGGGTCACCACGCACTGGCTTCCTCTGTTCTTGTGCTTTTTGGAGTTGCTTTTTGGTCTAGATCATTTCACCGAGCTGTTCACAGCATGGCCGTATAAAGCAGCTGCTGCGATCATGGGCACAGTAAACACACAGTAGCATGAGGAAGAGGTCAGGTAGAGGGTAGACTTGACCAACGGCTGCTGCAGAAGCTGGTGCACCAGGACACTATGTCCTGAAGAGCAACGGGCCACATAATGATTGTGCATTGCTTTGGGATTCCTTGCTGGTACTGGGTGACTGAAGTCTGGTCTAGGGTAGCAGGGGTTAAACTAAGTCACTTTGCTTGCAGGTAAAGCAGTGCCCATAATAATAAGTAATAATAATAAGTAATAGGCTGCCCAGGGAGGTGGTGGATTCGCCATCCCTGGAGGTGTTTAAAAAAAGGGTAGACAAGGTACTTGGGGATATGGTTTAGATGTGGTTTTGTCAGGTTAGGTTAATGGTTGGACTAGATGATCCGAAAGGTCCCTTCCAACCTTAACGATTCTATGATTCTATGATTCTGGAGAGAAAGTGCTCATAACTCCCCTGGGAAAGAGGAGATTCATAGGGTCTCTTCTGCTTTCCCACAAATGTCCGAGGGTGGCCCTCTTCTGACATAAGATGTTGGATTTGATAGAGCCCACACCCCATCCATGGCATCTCCCGGGCACATGTCCCGTCCCAGGATCTTCCCAGGTATTGGAGTGAAGCAGAAGGAGACTCACAAGGTCTGGCAGCTGACCGGCTGTGCCTGAGCCAAACGGACCCAGTGGGATGCACAGAGATGCAATTGTGCCACCCCCTGCTGTGCTACAGGCCAGTCTGGAGCGCTCAGAGCCTCCAGGGGAAGAGAAGGACGTTGCAGTCGTTGAGTCAGTGCCTCTGAGCTCACACTCATAAAAAACCTGCAGACCACAGTGGCTGGAAAGGCTGGGGATGCGATGTGCAATATAGCAGCGGTTTCTCCCTCTCTGTTTGCTGTGACCTCTTTGCAAGGCAGCTTTTAGCGCTGAGGTTCACATCCTCTCCGGATCTACTGGCTACGTCAAAATGAAATTGGCTTTACAAAAACTCCCCAGCTCCACAGGGACTTCACCGCTGAGGAGACAGAGAGGTCTAAAATCCCCGCGTGCTGGTTGCTTGCCGGGCAGATACCTGTCAGCGAGGCAAACCTCACCTTGGGGATGCTCAGGATTGCTCTGGCTCATGCAGCTCCCCACCTTCCAGCTCAGCTCCCCTTCAGGACGTGTGCTGCTTTGGCTGGGGAACGTTAGTTCTTTAGCAACTCAACGTCCAGAAAAACCTGCAGTCACGCAACTATATATAGCCCAAGAGAGGCCGTGAATATGGTGACGCAGTCTGGAAGTGGTTCCTGGCTGTTCTCCAGCAGCTGGGAGCAAGGCGAGTGGCTTTTGCTTTTTAGGGGCAGTGGTGTGCAGGGGAGGTGGGGGCCGGGGTGTTAGCAGCATGATGGGCTCAGACGGCACTTCATCCTCATGTGTCTCCGAGTGCAGGCTGGTGGGGTGAGCCAGCAGATGTGATGCCACTTCTGGTATTTGAGACTTGGAAGGGGTTTCAGTGGTGTGGCGACCATGTCCAGGACTTCACTCAGCTGAAGCTTCCTAGTAGATGGGACTTGGAGAAGTGGAGAGACTTGTAGACACTCGTGACATTTCATATCATGTGGTTGGGGACCCCCTTTAGCCCTGAAACAGGGGTGAAAGGTCTCAGTGGTGGGACTCCTGGGAGGATCACGGAAATGGCTCTGATCTCACCCCCTGGTTTCCCCTGGCCTGAGGACTGTAGGGTCTGCTGGGCTGTGAGACCTCATCAGAAGGGATGCACAAGCCATCACCACCAGTCACGGCTCCAGCAGGGCAAACCAGCAGGACCAAAACACAGCGACAAGCCAGCTACACCCAGCCTCCCCTTGTCCCCCAACCTACACATTGCTCTGAGGGCACCTAAGAAAGTGGTGGAGACCTCGGGCTGGACACCATGCTCAGTGGGTGTCTCTATCCTGCGCAGGGAGGCAAAGCCAGCTGTGACTGGGTGGTGGGATGGAGTCAATGGGGACTGATGCCTCACTGGATGCCATGCTCATGCTGAAACGCAGGGGTGTTCAGACTCGGCCACCTCCATTTTGCTGAAGAGCTGGCAGCTGCTGGGACCATCCCTGGGCAGGAGCCATGGCACTCTACACCCTTCCCCAGGGGATGGTGTGCCCATGGCTATCCAAAGAAGAGATGGGGCGTAGGAAGGGACATCTCCAATCTGGCCCCCAAAGTGGCCCTCTCTACTTCCCTGCTCTGGGGACTGGACCACACGCTGGAGAGGATGTCTGTGCCGGCAGCTCCAGCTTTGCCCTCCCTTCTTGCCTCACCAGCCACCACTGCCACGAGTCCTTTGCTGCCCCCGGAGCCCAGGGATCCCCCAGGTCTGGGCAGAGCATGGGGGGATGGAGAGGTCTGCTGGCCGGTGAGAGCTGCAGGGCTTCAGCCAGGACATGCTTTGGCCCTGCTCACGACCCAGAGCCACGCTCGGTGCCCAGCTGCTGAGTGGGAACATCTGGGGCCCTTTCCAGGCCAAATTGTAGGCTGGCTTGGCAGCATTTGGCTTGCTAAATCTCTGTCTGGTAGTTAAAGCCTTTCGGTAGGTGTGTGGGGGGAGTTCATCCCCTGCATCAGCCCAGGTGGCTCATCCCGGTCAGGCCCTCAGGGCGCACCCCAAAGTGGGAAACCTGGCCTTGACCCCTGCTGCAACCCACCAGCTTGCCGCACCTGCCCACATGGAGGAAAAGGCAGGAGATAGTCAGAGCAGCCCCCCCGCCTCTGGGAGCTGGAGTCAGCACCCCTCTGCCTCTGGACGTGCAGACCTTGTCTGCAGGTTGCTTTTCCTCAGACAGATCCCCTTTGCCCTGTTAAGAAGTTGATCGTTAACACTGGAACCTACTGATGGGGATCAGAATCAGTTTCTGGTCTGCTCCACGATTGCTCTGAATGATTCTTGTGCCCGAAGACCCTGAATGAGGCTGGGGAGGGCAGCTGTAAACCTGTCACACTGTCCTGAGTGGTTCATCGCATAGACAGCTCCGGCAGCCAAAGAGCACCCTGGAAAACAAGACGCCTGAATTTAACACACCTCATAGTGCTTGCCACATCTTGTTTGCTAACTGCAGGAGCAGTCCTGGTCCTCCTTACTGATATTTGGATGTGTATGGTCAACATCATGGGAAAAAGCACAGGAGAAGTGGGTGACTAGCACCCGACTAGAGCAACGGGACTAAGCAGCTGGTCCAGCACTGTGTCCCCACGTGTCCTCCTGTCTCTGCTCCAGCAGTGGTGACTCTGGGTTCAGAATTCCCTCTTCCCTCCCTGTACTAGATGCACAGCTCTCTCCTGTACATTGAAATATTAATCCGTAGGTTTTACAGTGCCGAAGGAGCAGAGAGTGCCACAGCGTGAGCGCTCGGAAGCAGACGGCGCTGCTGCACGGAAATCTATGCCCAAATGCTCCATATCATATCGTACAGCATATGTCTAGAGACAGGCCAACAAATTTAGACCTGAAAATGTGTATAATTGCCAGGCAGGACTTCGAGGCTGGAAGAGCTTCAAAGAAAACAGAACTCCTATGCCTTGACAGCAGTGTGCTGGTACTCTGGGCGTTAAGTTTAGTGGGACAAACCTTACCTTTGCATGTTATTAGTCCCAGCAATGCCTGAAGGTCAAACCTGGCTCACGCAAGAGCCTGCTTCAGCTGAGAAACTTGCAGCACTTAAGTATTTGTTGGTTTGGCTCAAAAATAGAGCTTGCTGGGTTTAGCATGATACACAACATTCCCATATAGCTCTTTTTCTCTCTTCCTACTATCTCCACAGCTTAGTTTTTTCAGTCCATTGCCTAGAAACTGCCCTGCAAAAGTGGAAAATGCTGTCACTGGCAGAGCATCTTACTTTGGTCAATGACACATGGCTGAGAGCGGCACGCAGGACTGGTTGTGGAGACGGGTTCCCCTGGAGAGCCAGAAACTGTGCCTCTCCTGGTCCCCAGCATGGGTCTTCAGGCAGCAATGCCACCATCCTCTGCTTCAACACACCCTTGTCTCCATGGTGGAGGGCAACCAAGCCTGCAGGAGAGACAGGATGTCCGCAGGCAGGTCTCCAGCTGTGCTGCCTTGCTGGGGCAAGCAGCTTGGACGTGGTGTTAGGTGGCTTGGGTGGCTTGGACGAGCAGCAGGGTGGCTGCAGAAGTGACCTGAATTGTGGTGTGACCTACCCCAGCGGGTGTCTGGCTGTGTGCTGTCCCTGCCGGTAACACTGGCACTGTCAGACGGCTCCTGCCAGCTCCTGGTCTTGCACTAGTAGCAGTGCAATGCCTGGGCAATGCCCCAGATCTGGGAGCCACGGAAGCTTGCGGGAAGGTCAATTTTGTCAGCCCTCGCAGTGGGAGCAGGGAACCTCATCCCAGCTTCCCTCTGCACCTTCCATCACCTTTGCTCTGCAGGACCTCCTCCCACGTCCTCTGCACAACCTCAGCCATCCCTGGCAGTATCACCAGTATCACCAGCCGCATCCCTCGAGTCTCCTCCCTGCAGCATCATCTCCCCAGTCTCCTGGCCCTCCCTCCCAGTGCAGTGGTGAGCATTTGGGTTCTCCCTAGCCCTTATTTTCTTTCAGAAGCCAGGTGAAACCCAGTAGTTTTTAGGATCTGTGTTGGCAGAGAAGAGTGAGCAGATGGTGCCCTAAAATCCCCGCGCCCCGAAGAGTGAGCTAGTGATCATTTTTGAAGCTCTCGAGATATTTTTTTTTTTCCCCAGATCCTGCTGAGTCTGGCAAGGACTATAATTGCAGCTTGGACTGGCTGGAGAGGGCAATACCCGGATGGGCTCCCTGCCTTTCAGGCTGTAATTGGGCCCTGGCGATACAAAGCACAAAGCTTTTTCCTTCCTGTTTGCTGTGCTCCCTCTGTGAAACCTTCCCCTGCCTGTGCTGTGCATGCTGGAAAATATGTAAATACCAGGGCACAGGAGAATTACTCCCTCGTGCCTGCGCCACGTCTGAAATACCCATTAAAAATATATGTTCCAAAAAGAGCACCTCTGCACTGAAGCACAAACTCTCCTGGCAATGGGGGGGCTGTTTGAAGGGAGCGAGAGGGAGCGGATCAAAGGGTTTCGCCACACACGTCGCCAGGAGAAGGGACAACGTGGCCGTCCCAGCTAAATTAGCAGCAGGAACGGGGGGTTTTGGAGGCTACACAAAATCAATAGGACTATCTGGAAACGCCTGCCATTGAGGCAGGAGATTGTAATTCAGCAGCGGGGCCTGCAGTGCTGTGCCGCGGCTCGGCCGGCTGTGCCAAGCCCAGGGAGGGATGCAGCCTCCGGGGCTGCACCGAGACAGCGAAGGGGGACGAGAGGTCGGAGCAGGCGGGGGAAAGGGGCTGCTGGTGCACGGGCTCCTGCAGCAATAAGCAGGTCTACCGAGGAGCCCTGGGGATGTTTGACTCCCCCAGTATGGCTATGTCAGCCCAGCAGCGGTGGGACGGGGCTCTGGTGGCAGGGGGAGCTGCCTCTGCAGTGCTGCATCATCTCCCTGCCACTGTCTGTGAGGTCCCATCCCAGCTCGGGATGCAGTGTGACAGGTTGGTGGGGAGAGTGGGGAGCCCAGTGTCGCACACATCCTCCTGGCCCCTTCCCTGCCTCGTGGCCTTGGGTGCCCAGGGAGCTAATTACACATAAATTTGCTGCAAAATCTCCCTTTCAGCTTGGCGGGGGACACAAAATTGTCCCAAAGACCCCAAGTGATGTAGGAGCACAACCTCGGTTTTCTGGGAAACCTGACAGGGGGCTCAGAGGGTGTGGGAGATGAGGGCTGGTGATGCCTGCAGTCCTGGTCTCCTCCAGAAACGCCCTCAGGGATGTGCCCGGGGCCAGGGCAGCCACCAAGCAGTGGCTCCTTTCTCCAGGCTGGGCACTGGGATCTCTCGCAGCTCCAGCCGGTGAGAAAGGGCAACCCACAGAGAGGTTTTCTTCTTCTTCAAAGGAATTCAGTGTTTGGCTGGAGCTTTCAAAGGAGATTTAAAAAGAGAAGATAAAAAAGAAAGTTAAAAGCTGCCCAGTGAGGGGTGGAAACGGGAACGTGGGGAGAGATCAGGGGCAGCGCCGGCAGCAAAGCAATGGCAGGACATGGACCAGCATCAGCGAGCGGTGGGGAGAAGATGAGGAGAGCCTTCGTCATGCAGCTGTCCGGCCAGGGCATCTCTTCCCATCCTCCAGCATCTGTGCCTGTGGTGGCCAGCTGCAAGCTGGGTCCTGGCACCGCCTTAGCCCTGGAGAGCCCTGACCCAGCGAGAGGAGTGGGGCTGGAGGCCAGCTGTGATGGGTGACTGTGATGGGAGCTGGGGAGCCGTGCCCAGGGGGAGTGGGACCAGCAGTGTGGGAAGGGTGGGATGCAGCAGGGACGCAGAGCGAGACACCGGGAGGGAAAATGTTAATCAACCGCAGTGCCTCCCTGAAAGGAGCCAAATGTAAATGAGATAATTAAGCTATTATTTAAAGCCGGGAGACGGTGGGGACAGGCCCGGGGTGGCCGGACTGCATTTTAATCAGCTGCCTGGCTGGGGCTGGTGAGCCCGTGCTCGCGTCCCTGCCTCTGCATCCCTGCTGCTGCTGCCAAGCTCCTCGGGTACCGCACAGCCCCTCTGCGAGCTGCGGGGGCCGTGGCCACACCGTGACCCCCAGCCCAGCCGCTGCCATCCCTCTTCCCCAGGTACCTGGCCAGGCCAGGGGATGAAGTAGGTCCAGGTGTGGGTGTACCTACACATGCGTGACCACCTTTGTGTAGGATTTTGGTTAGGCTGCAGGAGCCCCTCTGGTGCCTCAGTTTACCTGCTCTCACTGTTTTGAATGCTGAAACTAGTAATGAGAATAAGCAGTAGCAGCAAGAATAAATCCACCCAAGCAAATGTGGAACATAGGTGCTCCAGCGACATTGGCTGGACTGACCTCCAACGGCAATGACCAGGCTTTGGGATCCTTTTTTTTTTACCTTCTTGCATGGAGTTACAAGGTTCCCAGAAGAAATCTGAGTGATTGCCCCATGGCTCCCTTTCCCCACCTCTGGGAACAACGTCGATGCTTCAGAGAAGCTCTCAGCACAGTGGGGAGCTCCAAGGTCACTTGTGAACTGCCATGAGCCAGTGAATGTAGCAGGACAGGATTTCCTTCCTGCATTTCTTTGTTTTGGTCAGGGATGGAAAAGAAAACCACATCCAAAGCCATCCATGACAAGGGGCATGAACTCACTTCGTTCCCTGTCATCAGGACCATCCTTCCCTGTGGTGGAAGATCCTGTTCCTACAAGCAGAGACCTCTGAACAGCAGGGAGAAAATGGATGGTTGTTCCCTACCTCTTCTCATATACCAACTGGGATCCAGGTGAAAGGAAGTTAGCAGGGGCCAGGTTCAAAGGAAACCCGAAGAGATGTTTGTTCTGTGGAGCATCCTTAAGGGGAGCTCCTCACTGCAGGGGGAGCGGGTGCTCCTACTTCGCACAGGAGGTGTGAGTTGAAAGACAGAAGGAGAAAGCCCATGGAGAGCTCTTAAGCAGAAAGGCAGCACCTCTCTAGCTCAGACAGCCCCGCTCCGTGACTGTGCAGAGATCAGGAGAGCAAGGAAGCATTACACACACCAGCCACGTTTGTAATCTCTTCCCCAGGCACCTGGCATTGGCCCCAATGGAAACGGGGGACCGGGTTAGAGGAACATCTACTGTGTGCCTATAATACAGCCCTTATCTTTCAAGAGGTTTTCTTACTGTATGGTTAAAGAGTAAATTAAATGCCTGATCCAGAGTGGCTTTCAAGTGCCTTACTCTTATTTAGGTACCTAATTCCTGCAATTTCTATTCCTTTGCAGATCTGCGCCCTTAAATCCTGAAGACACTTCAGAAAATGTTACCCGGCATCCCCTCTCAGCAAAAGATTACCCCAGCGCCCTTCCACTGCCAGTCCACAGACCCCCGAGCATCCAGCCAGCAACAGCGGCTGACCCCTGGCCATGCACATTTGGGTCCTGCGCTGTGTGCCTTCCAGGGGGCTGCCAGTGCCGGTAGGGTGGCTGCGGAGGCGGTTTTCCAAAGCACGCTGCCGGGAAGCACCACGCTGACCCACCCAAGCGTGAATCCCGCCTCCCCCTGCTTTATTTGCCCAAAGCAGCAGTTTTTTCCTTCTCTCCACCCACCCAGCCGGGCTGCAGCTGCCTCCCCGCTCCCAGGCCTGGGGAGGGACTTCAGGTGCAATCGAGCTATAAATACTTGGCACTGACAACGCTGCAGTTGTGCTGCATTTTTATTTGTACACTCAGCGCATGCATGGGCAGGTATTGCCTTTACCCTTTCTGCACTAGGAAATGGGTTTGAATCGTTGTCCTCTCCCTTTTCCCCCTCCTCAGCTCCTGGGGCAGGGTGGGTGCCATCATCCATACTGGTGAGGTCCTTCTGGGTACAGTCACAGACTGTATCCAGGACTAAGATCTCAGTGGCCTGGGGGCACGATCACACAGGTTTAGCTTGGCAGCTATGCTGGAAGTGCTTTATAGCTCGGAAACCATCCGAGGAATGAAGAAAGCAAATCCCATGTGATTTACATAGCCCATCCCATAGCGATGAGGAGGTGATGCTAAGTCTGGAGTTGCACATGGTGCAGGGGTTGCAATGCCTTGGTCCGAACAGACCACCAGATGATGTGAAACAGGGAATACTGGAGGTCAAACAGGTGGCTCTTGGTGGTTTATTTGCCATAGGAAACAATTTGCATTTCTTTTTTTCTTCTTTTTTTTTTCCTGATATTCACAGGCAAGACAAAATTAGCCTTTCTCTGAGCTCTGAGACTTATCCCTGTGTGACTCAGTTTCTCTAACTGTCATCTAGGGATAACAACCCTTTCTTCCCAGACAGCAGTTTGAGAAGGTTTGTTCACCTCTTCCTTGAGGCAAAGCTCTGTCTAGAGCATTCAGATGGGGAGAAACTCTGCACCTGTGTGTCTTTAATCCCAATTCCAGGACCCAGTGTATTCCAAACTGCTGGTGATCATGTTATAGGACCACACAGTTTGCATGAGCTGGAGACAAGAGGAGATGCTGACTGGGCAGCTGCTGTGAAGAGCACAAACACAGCCTGGTGCCTCCATCACTTGGGGCCAGCAAAGGCCCAAACAGTAGACCTCAGGGTACAATCCATTTTGTGCTGAAGGAGATGCTGCAAGAGCTCAGAGGAACCTGGCAGTGCCTTGGTCTCTCTGCCTGTGAAGGAGCCACCAAGGTGGGCAACCTTCATTTGTAGAGGTCTACTTGCAGATACCTTGAGGTGGCGGAGGTGACTTCTAGCCTTGTTGTGTCTCTATTGAGCAGAGGAGGGAGATCACCTTCCTTGAAGCTTGACACCATCCTGAAGAGCTTTTTCACACCATTACCTTTGGGGTGGAAGTGTGGCTGTGAAGTGGGCAGGACTGCGGACTATGCTGAGCGGGACTTGGTGACTTTGCAAGGCTGGACCTGTGCCTGGAGGGGGAAAGCTTGGTGCCACCGCTTGCAGCTCTGGCACAGCTTAGTAGACTTCCAACAATGCTACTGGCACTAGTGGTCCTTGGTCTGCTAATACTGACTGGTGGGCTGGGGGGGTGAGGTGGGGTGGGGGGCTTTTACAGCCTGCACAGGGACTCTAGGCAAATCCATCTCAGGATCAGACAAAACTAAATAAAAAAACGACTCAGTGCCCCAAGCACGTGTAAAGTTGTTTTCTCAAGGGTTTGTCCAAACGCCGAAGTTCCCATTCTCCCAGCAGGAAGAGGAGAGAAAAAAACCCAGGCACAAAAGCCTTCGGAGCAGGAGCTGGCTGGCGAGGGTGGGAAGGGGGCCAGGCCTGGGAGCCGTGCGGTGGCAGTAATTTTCCACATGCGGTGGATTAGGTGAGGCTCTTGGTCAGGAGTGAATTCTGGTTTTTTTCCCCTTCTTCCCCACCTCCAGAGACCAGTGTTGGATGGGAGCCCGGGATAGGCAAGATAAAGGTCTTCTCTATCAGACAGCTGTTGAAAGATCTCAAATAAAGAGGCAGGCATCACGCAGAAACCGTTAGAGGCAGCAAATGTGAAGGGTAAACTGCAGGACAGGTACTGTTTGTCGCCTTGAGAAGCCTTTGAAGATACCTCCTCTCCTGGCTGGGGCAGCTCGCCTGACCTCCAGCTGCCTGGGGCTCCCCGGGGGCTCGGTGAGCTGCTCCCCTAGTAGGATGAGCAAGCAGCTGCCTTGCCACCCAGGGATGGGAGACCATCACTTTGCATCTGGAGGGAGGAAGGGATGGGGTAACCATCCACTGGTTTTGGGTAACCTCAGACCCTTCCTCCGTCCCTCCCGCAGTCCCCAGGTCTGGCGGCTGCCCCCAGGATGTGCAGCCAGCTGAGCCCAGCTCATCTCCTGGGCACACTCACATCCAGCCCTGACCCCATCCTTGCTGTCCCTCATGTCTCAACCTGGAGACATCCCAGAGCAGCCAGACTGACTCTCCCCAAGCTGTTCCTGCCCCTCCTGCCATGCATCAGCCCCCAAAGCCCCAGGATGATGCAGGTCAGGTGCAGGGCACACACCGTAGGCTTGGCCATCACGTTGTTGCCATGCTGTGGTGTGTCACGAATCTAATCAGATCTCACGCTCCAGGGAGCAATTCGCTTCCCCATGGGAAAGCGTGAGATGTTTGCGCTGGGCCTTGCACGTGGCTCCTCACCTGCAGCGTGGTGCCCAGTGGGGTACGGAGGGCAGGCCAGCAGGGCTGCCAGTGCTGTGCTGGGCTTTGCCTCAAGACAGGAGGTGCTGGCTGGGCCACTCCAGTGTAGCCACAGCAAGCTGGCGCCCAGGAGGACTTCTTGACCCCTCCATTCCATCCATCCAGTCACTGCTTCATCCTCTCCTACCCACCCCATCCCCTCTGTTTCATCCCATCCCGTCATATCCCCTGTTTTATCCTGTCTCATCCCATCTCATCCCTCTGTTTTATCCCTTTCCATGCCATGCCATCCCTTCTGTTTCATTCTGCCCCATCCCATCTCATCCTCTCTGTTTTATGCCATCCTATCCCATCCCACTGCACCCAATCCCATCCCCTCTGTTCTACCCTGTCTCAACCTGTCCCACCGGTCCTCTCCCGTGCCATCTCATGCCATCCCATTCTGTCATCTCCAGGCCATCTCATCCATTTCTGCCTGTCCTGTCCTGTCCTGTCCTGTCCCATCCTCCCCCCAGCAACAGCTATGTCACTGTCTATGTCTCTTGGTGACCAATCTCCTGCAAGACTCTGGTCGCGAGCAGTCCCTTGTTGCCACCTGTTTCTCTTCCATCCCAGCCCCATTCCTGCTGGGTGTGTATCCTGTGGTGCCGGCCATGACAGAAGCAGGAGGTGGGGTGGCAGATCAGAGCCAGGACACTCTCCCTCGGCTGTCACAGCACGTACCCGCTTTCATGCCGGGACCAGAGGCTTGCAGGAGGACAAGCAGCAACACGTTCAGGGCAAGCTGCTCCCAGGGCATCCCTCTGGTGTGAATTTTCCCCAAGACCCTTTCTCTACGGCTCCTGTCCAATGCATCTACCTCCTCCTTGGGCAATTTTGCACGTATCCAGCACTGAGTCACGGACAAATGTCAAGCAGGGGCTGATTTACTCCAAATTAAGAGGCTAGGGTCTGATTCTGTGGCACTCAGAAAGGACACGTTAGAGTGGGGTCCTAGCCCTGGGGAAGGCAGGGACCAGGCTTTCACCAGGTGTCGGGGTACGGCTGCCTTTGTGATTTTTGCAGTTACCGAGAGAAATGATATAGACCTGCCCTTGACTCAGCCATTTTATAGCATCTCTTGAGCTCAGTGAAGCTGGCGCTAAACCTCGGTCGCTTTGATCATGACAAATAGGAGCTGGGAAGCCAAATTCAGTGCAAAGTCACCGGCTGCCTGTGAAGCTGCTGCTTTTTCAGGTTTTAGTTGTCTATCTGGTGCACGGCTGGTGACTCTGCCACCAGCGCTGCTGGGGCAGGGATGACACCATCCCAGCTCCCAGTCTGTGAATCCCGAGGAGCCTTGGGATGCTGGGGGGACCAGTCCTGCCCATGTCTGCTCACACTTCTGTGGGAGGAGCTGGCCTGAGGGATGCTATGGGATGGTGTCTCCGACCTCAGCTGCATTGGCGCGATGCTGATGGCAGAGCTTGTGCTTTTGACTCATCGATTGTGTCTTTCTGAGCAGGAAGATACCCTAGGATAGGCACCTGGGGAGTCACAGCATTACCATCATGATTTGCTGGGTGGAGGTGAATGCCTTTGTGAGGACACTGGTGGCCCAGGTCACCCACCTTCTGGCCTCTTCGGTTATCCCTGCTCCTCTAGAAGCTTACTTGGCTTTGTGGCAGGGTGCAAAGCAGGGGACACCATGTGGGGCTGCAAGCCCCACTGAGGAACAGCCCAGGTACATGTTTTTTCACCCCCTGGGCAGAGGTAGTGGTCCCCCAAGTGTGTGGACATCTCCAGGCACAGGTGTGGGCTCCACGGGTTTCCTGAAGAGGCAGACAACCGGGTGTCTGACTGGGGGCTGCTCGCAGTGCTGGGACTGTATGCGCCCTGTCCCCGCTGTGCCAGCACAGCTGAATACCCAAACGGATGCCCTCAGAGGGACAGCAGGTCCCCTGAGCCCCGCTGGGCTGTGGAGTGGGGTGTGCATCTGTCCCCCTGTGCGCACGGGGAGGGGGGTGTCGTGAGCAGGCAGTGGGATGCAGGGATGGGTTGGGGGAAGGCAGCCATCCGCTCCCCGCTCCCACTGTGCCTCGCTCTACTTGCCGCGGTCCCCAAGCTCCCTTCCCTTCCCCTCCGCTGCCTTTTATGCAGCTCGCCCAAGGCTCCAGGGCCTGGGGATCTTTCCAGGCTTCCCCAGCTGGGGTTTGGCAGCTCTAATTTTAGGCACTTCTCAGTTTTGCTTTCTCGCCGCTCGGTTGAGGAAAAGCGCTTGTGCAGGGAGCGAGCCTGGCCCTTCCCCACCGCTGCTGGCTTTCTCTTTGTCTCTCTCCCCTGCACGCTCCCGCCTGGTGCAGGCTGCACTGAGATGCTGGTGAACATTAATAAGCCCCTTTTTAAAGCCAGCGGTCTTGCAGGGGTGCAGTGTGGGGATACATGTGAAGCTAGGGCCTGCCCAGACCTTCTGCTGCCCCACAGTGATGCTTGCCAGACCATGGCGTGACACCCCACATCCCCCCAAAAACACTTGGAAGGGCTCAGGTCCAGGTTGCGAGGCTGCAGGCTCACACGAAAGCCCAGCCAAGGATATCAGACTGGCCACGTTTGAACCACAGTGACCCGACCCCTTTCAGGCCAGCCGAGTCTCTGGGATGAAGCTGGGGAACGCCTTGCTGCAGGAAACCCAAAAGCTAAATGTGGATCAAAAGAAGTGATCAGACCAATCCGTGCACAGAAAACCCAACAAGAGCTAATTCAGCCCTTAGGTCTTGCCTTGCACCTTGTTAGAGCTGCCGCAAGATGTGATCCTGGACCAGGTCAGCCTTGGGGCTGGGCCTGTGACTTTTAATTCAAAAGTTGGGCTAGTGAGTTTTAATTCAGAAGTTGAAGCTAAGGACAGGGTGCATAACCGGGTATTTTGCCCAAAGTCCAATTTGGACACAAAGTGGAGTGTAACAGCATCCCCCTCCCCACACCCTGAGGGAAAGTATCTTCTGGGGAAGAGAAGGAGAATTTTTTCCCCAAGGAGAAAAATATCAGGTGAGGAGGACAGAGGAGGTGGTGGCAACTGGGAGAGCGGGCTGAGCGAGCCAGGCTGGGTCCTGCCTGCAGGGCACTTCTGCTTGTACGCGAGAGGCACTGCACGTCGGGTTTTGTCCAATGTATCCGATGGGCTTTCATCTTCCAGCGGGGAACGGCTGGGGCTGGAGCTGTCTAACTGGATTGTGAGCTGCCTGCTCCTGAAAGGGCTCTGCATCCCATTATCCATAAACCTGTTCATGGCACACAGCTAATTCAGGCAATTTGCGACACGTTTATGCTGTCGATATAATAACCAACCCATCGGCCTTAGCTGGGCTGGAGCACCGTGTCATGAACAGCAATCTGCAAATCAGGCTTTTAATGCAGGCCCTGCTGTCCCCGCAGCCGGGGCTGGGGCTGGGGGGACCGGCAGCAGGACCCGCGCCATACTCCAGTGGAGGACATGCCAGCGCGGGCTCCGGGATGCGTGCGTGCCCTTCCTGCTTTTGGAGCCTCTCTGCTGCCCGCAGGGAAGTGGGCTGGCAGGGTCCCCAAGGAAGCACTGCCCTGCAGGTGATAGGAAGCTTAACTGCTCCCCCCACGCTGGCACCCCTCTTGTCGCAGGTCTGCAGGACCCAAATCCAGCGTTATCAGAGGGCCACAGCGGCAGAGAGGGGGCCCAGCTGGCTCCTCTCGCCCTCTCCGCTCCCCATTGCTCACGTGGAGCAGTGGGTGGACGCGGCTCTGGCTCTGCTTTGCTGCCAGATTATTTCTGGGCATCGCCACAGACGGACGCTGCAGGGAAGCGTGCAGGCTGCGGAGCAGGGGCGTGCTGGGAGCTGTTCTGGGGGGCGCAGCGGGGGGCATGGCGGTGCCGGCAGCTGGGGGCCGGGACCCTCCCGCTGTGCCGGCGATGCCTGCCTGCCTTCCCGGCAGCCTCTTCCCATCGCCCGGCGGCCGCGCCGTGGGTAGGCTGCCCGCTGACACCACCGTCCTCCCCCTCCTCCCTGCCGGCTGCGAGCATGGTGCGTCATCCGGCGCTTGGCTAATTCGGGGGCAACTATTTTGCGCCTGCGATGGATCACGCCACGTGCTGCGCCAGGGCCCCCGCGCTCCCTGGCCCAGATGCCCCCCTCCTGCCTGGACCGCTTCCCCCTGCCTCCTGTAACCAAGGAGAGAAATTAGCAGCCAGGGGAAGCAGCGCTTGCTGACGCAGGGCTCGCACCGCCGCTAATCACCCAGCGCCAGGAGCTGCTCCAGGCCCCCCTCGTCTCCACCGTCACGGCCGCCCTGACCCTGTGCGCAGGGAGGGTCATGGACCCGGGGCTGATTCGGGTCTGAGCGCGGCTGTCACGCTCCCTCCGCAGACATGGAGCAGCTGCTGCTTGCCGGGCGCCGCGGGGGCTTGCTTCAGGGTGGCCTTGTTCACCCAGGGGTGAAGTTGCTCCCGAGACGCCCTGGTGCAGGTGGGCTCCTCGGGGTGATGGCTGTGAAGCACAGCATGGGGATTTGTCCCATGGGGAGGGGGATGAAGGGCCATGCCTGCTGCAGGGTCTCCTCTCCGTGTCCCGCACAGGGGTTGGGGAGCATCTGCAGAGAAGGACCACGCACTCAGCAGGATGGAGAGGGATCTCTGCATGCACAGCGGGGGGTGAGGTGGGCACCCACCAAGCGCTGGCTCCGCAGCAGATCTGTGGGATGCCCAGGACAGGGTCACGTGCCCTTTTGAGAAGATGCCTGTGTGGGAGTTTGCCTCGGGGAGAGCTGTTCAAGCAGAGCTTTTCCTCCTCGCAGCCCCCACGCTCTGCGCTCCCGACACGGCTCGCGAGCTGTCGGTGCCGGCAGAGCCGTCATGAGTGCAGCGGTGGCAGGAGCATCCTCCCCAGGTGCCCGTGGGTGCAGCCGGCCAGCAGCCAGGCTGCGTGTCCTTGGGCTTTGCGTGCAAGGCTGTGCCAAGCACCGGAGCTCAGGCGCATGCACACACACACACACACACAGTGCTGCCTTTGAATCCCACCAGGTCGCCTTGAAGCTGAGGTTGATTTTGATAAACCTTCTCAGCCTTAGCCTCAGTGGGATCTGGTGTCGTCCTGCATGGACGAACACGGGAAAGCCAGCTCATGTGGATGGATGTGCTTTGTAGGGCTATGTATCCCCATCCTCACCTCCAGGTGAGGGCAGGATTGCAGGGGAGAAACGGGGAGGAGATGGCTCGGAGACATATATAGCCCCAATGGGACCTCAAGAAACATCCCCAAAGCACGTGCGGTCCCTGAGGACACACGTGAGGGGATGCACAGCCCCCTGCTCCAACACAACGGGGATGCAGCAAGTTCTCCGCTGCGTAAAAGGGAGCAGGATGCGGAGGGAAGAATGGCTTTGAACAGTCAATTTCCATCGCTGAAAGCTGACAAGTTTAAAACAGCTAATGTGCCCCGCAAGATGAGGCCTTCAGAGATTTACAGCTCTCCTCGGCTGACTGCTCCCATACGGTGTGCATGTCAGCCAGGGAGCCTTTTAAAGAACCAAGATAAAGCTGCAGCGCGGCCGCATTGCCCACCAAATGGATGGCAGAGAGAGAAGAAAGGAAGGAGAGAGGTTGCTGTGTGTGTTTTTTTCCCATCAGACAGGCTGCTGAGCTCATGTCCCCTCCTGCAGCCACCACCACAGAGTTACTCCAGGTCAAGGTCGAAGCAGCCATCCTGGAGCAAAGTTTTCCCAAGCTGCTGCAGGAGGAGGTTTGCGAAATGCTGCAGGAGCCGTCGGGTGCCCGCTGGGGTGGCCTGGGATGGGTGTCAGTGGGACCTGTGGGTGGCACCAGCTGGGGTAGGACAGCCCCATGCGGTGAGGCAGCCCTGGGGATGGGCCATGGACAAGAACTAGCCCAAGCCCTCCACCACAGACTGATGCTGGAGTGGGTGGGATGGTGGGGGACATGCTCGTGGGTGGGGTGGAGCAAGAGTGTAGGGCCTCAGCAGGATCCCAGCCAGGGTCGGCATCCCCCAAAGGGCTCACACAAAGCTTAGGAGCTGCTGCTGAGGTCTTCGGTGCTGCTGCCTACCTGCTATCTGTGCCACGTCAAGGCCAGGCTGGGGTGTCACGGGTGTTCCCCAGGGAAGCTGGATTCTCAATTCAACCTCTGTGTTCCTCCGAGTTCTGTGTTGCAGCCAGGAGCATCGTGTGCTTGAGCAGACCCGTGACCAACACCAGGCTTTGTGGCGTGCATTGGGGCATCAGCTGGCTGGGACCATGGCTGGGAGACCTTGGGCACATGGGGTGTCATGGGACCTGTCTGCCTGACCCCAGCATACTTGTGGTGCCTACAGCCTGGGACCCATGCCTGCCCTCACCCTCCGCTCCTGCTCTGCCCAGCGGAGACATCTTCAGTGGGTGCCAGGAGGCAATTCATCTTCCCTGAGGTCACCAGAAGAAATGGGCTGAATGTGCCATGTCCTGAGAGCACCTCTTCCTCCCTGCCAGAGCCAGGGCACTGGCTGGGATGGAGGTGTTTGCAGAGTATGGCACTGGTCCCTGTTTCCAGGAGCATGCAGGCTCCTGGTCTGGGATACCCACATCTGCTGGCCTACCAGTGCTCACATTGGTCCCTCTCCCCTCCCCAGCCTGGCTCAGGTTCTCCTGTGTAGAGCAAAGCTGCAGCCATGTCAGCAGGCTGCTACTGCGTGAGGGCAGCTAGCAGGTTTGCCCTTGCATGCTGCCCACAAAGAGCTGAGCTCCTTGCAGATGCCCCTTGGCCATGGGTACCCAGGGCTGGAGGTCTGGGCAAGGAGGCCTTCTCAGAGCCCGGGGATAATTTTGCTGTGTTCCCAATCCCTCAAAAGCAGAGCTTGCTTCCCTGCCTTGGTTGGACTGAGGACAAAGGTCCAGTGTGACCCAACCCTGTGGGGCACTGGAGAAAGCTGTCCAGGCTGGTTTGGGGCTCATTGGCCGCAGCAGAGGTTGCCAGTTGTGAGACTTGGGCGCTGGACCGGCAGAGCAGCCCTGGCTTCGCTGGGGTGGGAGAAGCCAGCCAGACTGGGGGAAGATCTGCTCTGTGATGCCCCTGGACCACCTTGTCCCATTGAGGGGAAACAGGACAGGGCAGAGGAGCCACATGTGGGATGCTCAGCAGTGGTGTGTCTGGAGATGCTCTCCATCATTTCTACTTGTCCTGCTGCCTGGGTCTGCCACCCCAGAGGCCAGGAGATCCCAACTCCTCTCTTCAGCCCGGGTTGGGAGAGCCTCTCCACATCCCAGCATTTCACGGCAGCAAGGCTGGGATGTGAGTGCTGGTGTCAGGATCCCGTGCCCTTACTGCCGTGGTGCTGCCTGGCCCTGGTGCCCCAGGAGTTGGAGAAGCAGCCTGCACCCTGGCACCAGCGCGTGACACTTGGGCTTCTGCAGTTCCTGGTGCAGAGGAGTGGGATGGGGTGAACCAAGCAGGAGAGGGCAGAGCCATCGGGTCCCCTCTGTTCCTCTCTATCACAGCACTGACCGTCGTTGGCCATGCACATGGGGCTCCAAACAACACCCAGGGCAGTCGCCAGCCCTGACACTGGGGAGGGGGGCACACCATTACTGTCCCAAGCCAGCTGCTTGAACATGTCTCCTCTGAAACCCCTGCCCTTCTGGGAGCAGAGAGCCCCTTGCCTGCTCAGGGGAGAGCCGCTCTCTGGTCCTTGCTGGTTCCTGCGCTGAGCATTGGCAGCAGACTGTGCAGTGCCGGGGATGGGGCTGCCTGTGCTGTGCAGTGCCGTGGTCCATCCAGGCAGAGGGACTCGGGGCATCTTATCCCCTGGCTGGTCAAGGGAGAAGTCGGATGCCCTGTTCACGGTGCTGCCCAAGATTAACATTGGTACCCGTCCTTCTCATGAGGTGCCCAGCCGGGCTTCGGGGGCGGTGGGGGAGAAACATCCCCTTATCTCTTTTCTCTTTGTGCAAACACACGAGCCCCTTGGAGCCGCCGTGTGATGCCGCCAGCCGGAAAGCCGCAAAGGCGGGGAGGTTGCCCAGCTTCTGTCTCCTTCCCAGCAGGTGTGGCTGGCCCTGCCAGGCAGATGGCTCAGCGCCTGGCAGAGATGAGCGCCGGCGCCAGGAGCAGCTGGCTCCATCCATACCCGGGCCAAGAGCAGGGATGCTGAGCAGCGCAGGGAGCTCACGGCAGGCATATGAGGCAGTGACCTCCCCTGCCAGGCTCAGGTTGTGCTGGGCACCGCTGGGCTCTCAGCACGTGGGGTGTACTGCCAGCTCCTGCCTCTGCCTATGAGGACCTTGCAGCAGGGCCTCTGGGAGGGTGTTGGCAGGGACCAGTGGTGCCCCGAAGGCGACAGGCGTCCCTTGGGGACAGCCCCAAAGCCCAGCTCTGATGCGGGAACCTCCAGGGCATATTTGTTCCAGTGAGACCTGGATGCCAGTCGTGCAGAGGGGCCCCTCCCTGCACCCTGGAGCAGCTGAGGCACAGAAATGAAGATCCACAGGGTGGACCCTGCTCTGAGCCATCATCTCCCATCCCCAGTTTGCTCCTTGCTGCCTGGCCTAATGAATTGCTGGGCAATCAATAGACCGTTTGGGAGCCCTGACAGGCCCAGGCCAGGCACTATCTTGTTATTTCTAACCAGTGAAGTGGGGGAAACAGACCTTTTCAATCAACTGGCAGTCACTCTGTGCCCTAGTACAGCACGGCAGGGCTGAACCAACCCTGAAAAACCAGAATGGAGACAAGAAGATGGGGCACACCACCCCAGGTTGTGGGGAGGGGGTGGCTGTTACCCTAACAGCGAAGGGGAGCAGCAGACATTTTTTTTTTTCCCATGCAAAGCTTGTAGTGTGCAGACCATGATCACAACAATGCGGGGACTGCAAAAGCTCTGGAGCAGTGACGGTCATGGCCAGCCGTGTTCACAAGGGGTAAGCGCAGCAGCTTCACGCCGCACAGCGCAGTCTCATTTTCTGTGTGGTTATTAATACGTCTGTCTGTTTGGCTCTGAGTGGAGGCAGAGAGCAACGAACAGCACCAGGACTGACAGCCTAGGAGCTCAGCACAACCACCTCTTGGGTCTGGCTTTAAGGCCTAGGAGAAGATGTTCCTGGGGACCTGGCTTCCCAAAGGGCAGAGGAGAGATGGAGGGGGTCTGGGCCATGGGAGCAAAGTCTCTGGGCAGGCTGCTCGGATGCACAGGCTCCTGCATCCTCGTCTTGCAGCCGGCGCTGGAAGTGGAAGTTTTGAAGTCATGCACAGAGCTGTTTGCTTGGTATTTCCTGCCCCCGAGAACAGGAAGCAGCAGCGAAGCCCAGGAGAGAGCTGCTCTTGGGAGACTTCCAGCCTGACACGTTTTGATCTCTGCCTACTGGAAAGGGGGAAAGCTCTGTGCTCTTTCCCCAATCCTCGTGCCCAGTGCTGGGAGCTAATGGGCTGGATTCAGGCTGACTTGGGGAGGTGGAGTGCACAGAAATGTGGCAGTTGGAATGATTTTCCATTTCACTCTCCCTTGTACACCTTTGACCTGGACCTTATTTGCTCAGGCTCTTGGACAACAAGGGAGATGCTGGCTCACAAGTTGCAGTGTGAGAAACGGCTAGTGGTGATGGATGCATGTCCACCCAGGTTGTCCTACTGATGTCCTGCTCTTCCGGTACTGTCCTCTCAGCCCCATTAGCTGCAGGTCCATGCCTGCCCCCCAACAACCATAGTCTGCCAGGTCTGGATCAGCATCTCATCACGCCCCCCGGAGCTTCCTCCTGCTTTCAAGGTCTGGGTCTATACAGGGAACCACCAGCCCTACACACAAGGCTCCCTCAGCCCACCAGGGCTTGGATGCAATACCTGTGCTTGTCCCATGCCCTGGTGCACATCCGTGTCACCTCGTTGCCGCCTGGACCACTGGGGTCCCTGCTGCAGGATTGTGTTCCCCTCCCCATTGCTGATGGGACAAGGCCAGGGGAAGGGCAGGTTGGGCTCATGCCTGGTGCCAGGCAAAGGCTCTGTCACGGCAGGAGTTAGTCCCCATCAGGACTGCCAGCGTCTGTTACTGGCAGACCATGGCAGCAGTCTCCGAGGAACGTGAACAGCACATTATTAACAATCTTTTAAAGAGCTGCCAGTGTGTCCTGGGTCCCTATTTATTTCTGCATACGGCCAGTCCACTGTTGAATGCAGCATTCATTGGAGATGTCATCTCAGCTTAAGGTGGTCTATTACTTACCCCAATCAAACTCCTGCAGTAGGTGATTCCTGCTCTGGGCAAGGACAAAGTCCCACAGAAGGAGGGGTTTATTCTCCTTTTAAATCATCCCTGCTTTTGTTTTCCTTCTCCTGAGGGCTATGTTTGTGCTGAGCGGATTTTGGATCAAGGGTGTCCAAGCTGGAACATGTTGGTCTCTGGATCTGCTCCCAAGCTGCTATGTGCATGGATGCTGGGGCTGTTTCTGTGACTATGTCCTGAGCACGCTCTGTGATGGAGAAATCTGGGGATGAGTGGCCTGGAGGTGACATGGCTGGAGAGCAGGCATACGCCCAGAGAGAGGTGCCATGTCAGGGCTAGGGTGGCTGGCAAAGATGGGACAGGTGAAGTTGCCTGCCATGGCTTTGCACCAGGTCCACTCTGGTGGCTACAGCCCATCTGCAAGGACACTCCAGACACTGGCCTGAAGGGTGGCGAGCTCACTGTGCAAAAACCAGTTATTCCATTTTGTGGTCACAGAGGCACCAGGTGGGACCCAGACCAAGAGCTCAGGGCCTCCTGGCCTTTTTCACGCAGCAATTGTCAACATCAGCCATGGGACAAAGCAGCACAGAGCCGCCCGCCCTACTAGCCTTAGCAAGAGCAAGTTGCAGGGAGCATGGTTTGGCCAGAGCTTTCCAGACTGGCTCCTGTGGGGATGTGGTCTGTTTTGAAGGTGCTAGAGTCCTCCACCCCAGCAGTGCCCAGGTCCCACTGAGCAGGCAGTGGACTGGACACGACAAGGTTGTCTCTTTGGGGAGACATGAGCTGGCTGCTCTTCGGGGCCATTCAGCTGCCTGGTACTGCGCTGTGTCTGGGCACAGATGACCCAGGCTGAGGCTGGGATGTTGGGGGACCCAGCACCTGGAACACCTCTTTGGAGGATGCCTGCTTGGATTTTCACAGGACCCGGGGAGATCCTGAATCCTTCCACTTCTGCTGCTCACCTGGGCTCTCTGCCTGTGACTTTTCATGCTCTCCGGGAATTGTGGTGGCAGCCCATGGCTGAGAATGGCAGACCATCCAGCTCTGGGTCCACCTGGAAAAACATGTCCTAGGTGAAGGAAAGACCAACACCAAAAGCAATAAAGAGTCACTGCTGTTATTGTTGAGATGCAGGCAGCATTTGTCCAGTGCCCAGCATACCACCCAGACTCAGTGGCAATGGAGACAGCAACACTCAATAATGCTGATCAAACCATGGAGGAGGGGTTCATGATCGAACTTGATTTTCTTTGGAAGCAGCAGATCTGGGTCTGGATTCTGAGCACCTGCAAAGGACAGGACCTTGGTCTGCGTCAGTGTCAGCAAAAGCCGGGGTCACCCTCGGTGGCATGCATGCAGAGGGTTTGCTGCAGGGCAGTGCCATCCCCTCCAGGAGTGAGCAGGGGGTGAGGACCCGCTGGGACAAGCAGCCAGAGCCTCTCCGGCCATGCGCGCTTTTCCATAAGCAGTCGCCTGGGCAACTGTGAGCACGGAGCCAGACAAGCCATCAGGATGAGGAGCCATTGTGCTTGTTCAGGGAATGATTCCCAGCCCTTTCCCCCAGTGAGGGGGCTCCGTAGGTCACCCCACTTTGCCAGCCCGGAGAAGATGGGCAGCAAACGGCTTTGCCTGGGGCTCCCTGGCAGGCTGGGGTGGGTTATCTCCAATCCCTGCTTCCTCCTGTGTCAGGGTGGGAGGGTGGGGGAGGGAGAACTCAAGCCCCCCCCCTCCCCCCTCAGCCTCCCAAAAGGAAAAGCTGCCAAAACACATACGAATTGAGACCCAAGGGGGTGGCCCAAACCAGGCAGAGGGATGAGCCCAATTCCTAAACCATTACGTTTCACCCGACCGGAGAGAGGATGAGGTTTTCCCCCACGCGTTATTACTTGTAGTAAGTGTGACACGTGCGTGTGCATGCCCGGAGCAGCAAAGGCGGCTGCTGAGGGAAGGGGCTCCCCATCGAGCTGCATTTCTGCCTCTCCTCAGCGAGACCGTTCTCTGTTTTGCTGTTGTTGCTGCTTGCTTGGCACCTGCTCGCCCCGGACGAGCCTGCTGCTTCGCTAATGAGCTGCAGCGTCTCGCTCAGGGTCCTGCTCACCGTCGGGAGTGCAGGGACTCTCCAGGCTCACGTGCTTAGCTCAGCCCCACGGTTTAAATCCCTGCCAAGAGAAATGGAAGAATCTGGTGCAGCCAGGCCTGGAAAAAACAGCAAGGACAGTCTCTGATTAACCCTTCCGTTGCCTGCCCATGCTGCTCCCCTCTCCTCCCTTCCCACGCACAGGGAACCAGCAGGCTTCACACCCCTCCTTCCCACACCCCGCTTCATGCGCGTTTCCCTACCTCTGGGGAAAAAGCAGCTTTTCTCGTGAGATTGCCCAGAATACCCAAGGACCGAGTATTCCCACGGCACTTGAATGCCGTGCCCCCTTTGATCGCAAGAGGGCAAAGGGCAGAGATCTGGGAAGAGAAAAGAAAATCATTTAAAAAAAAAAAAAAAAGAGAGAGAGAAGAGGCACAGAGGAAAAAAAAATAAAATAAAGCAATTCAGGCAGGAGCTTCCCTCAACCTCTATAAAATACAGTTCACGTTTCCTGCAAGCCTGGGGCGCAGATCACATTCGACGTGAGGTGCTTTACCCAGCCCTGGTGTAAATTCTGGAGCCTTGCATTTGCATGGCGTGATGGGAAAAAGCTTAAGAGGGGCCCGGGGAGCTGCAGAGGAGGCGGCTGTGCTATCTGGCTACCGCAGGGGCTGTCGATGCACAGACATTTCCAAGGCTATTTGTGAAGGTGAAATGGTCTGTAAAGATTCCAGGACACCATGTGGCAGGACGGTTAGCAAGGCTTCTCCTTCGGTGTTTGCACAGAGCTGCCGGGCTGGAGAGAGGCTGTGTGCGCAGAATGCCTCGCGGTGATTAGAGCATCTGCAAATTTCAGCTTAATACGCGGCATAATGAGACACGGAATATTATTAGCCTGCAGCCATCCCCCCCGCCCCAGCGGCGATCTCTGCAGCTTGAGCTGGTTTCACCTTCTCAGTGCTGTGCTTCAGGAGCCCCGGTGAGAGATGCTTGCCCCGCGAGCAGGGCGGGCAGCCTGCAGGCAGCTCTGTGGCCACGCAGGACCAAGCTCCTGCAGCAATAAGGTTTCATCGTCCTACCTGCTGGCTGTGCACAGCAGCCCCTACCCTGCTGCCCTTTCCTGCGGCGCCCTGAGCCACCGCCTTCCACAGGGACTGCTCACGGAGAATAACTTCCAACTTCCCACCCCAAAGCTGTACTGCCTGTGGCTCACCTCTCCAGGTCATGGGGACCGATCCTGTGTGTGCTGCCCTCCGAGGCAGGAGGTGCCAGCAGGGCTCAGGCTGCACAAGGAGCCATGGCAGCGCTGGGAACCGAGAGCATGGCTTTGTTTTGCATGGAGTAACACAAGCGTGGGGTGGCTCTGCGTGAAGAGGGGTACCCTCAGGGTGCTGTACCTGCTGGCAGTGTCCAGCCATGCATGTGCAGACCCATGCCAGCTCCGAGCTCCCCTCTCCTGCTGTCTGTGCTCCTCCATCCCACCACCCAGCAGCACCTTGCTTGTGCATGTCCTGCCGCGCTGCTGATTGCCTCCTGTTTTCGGACAGACAGGAATGTCCCAAAGTGCTGACCCGTCTGAAATGGAAAGAGCTGCTGATGCTCCTGATGGCAGGAGGAGGTTCTGCCTGGTGCAGTGGGGGCTGGCATGAGGAGGCGAGTGGGGGTCCTATGCTTGGTGTGAGGCTCTGCAAAAACGCCTGGTGTGGGTCTGGGTTCAGTCAGGAGCAGCCCAGTGACTGCCCGGGGCCTTGGGCCGTCACTAGCCCCAGCCCAGGGCGAAGGTGAGGAGCATGGGGCCAGGGCGGCTACGGGAGGATGGGAGGTGTGCGAGGAGCGTGGGGTGGGCAGCCCAAGTGTCTCTGTTGGTATGTTCAGGCATGAGTGTGTTCACGTGTGTAAAGGTACACCTGGAGGTGTGTGCATGTGTGTGCATGGGTGTCAATGGGTGCATGAATGTGTGTGCACATGTGTAAGTGTGACGGACAAAGGGTGTGTGTCCAAATGTAAGGTATGTGCAGACACGCATGCACCCTGGGCTGTACACTCTGTGTGTGTGTGTGTGTGCACAGCCCATGTGCGGGGACGGCTTGTGTATGTCTCTGTGCAGGTTTGAGGCAGGTACCTGAGCATACACAGGGGGTGAGCGTGTGTGCAGGGGGTGCGGGTGTGAGCTGTGTGATGCAAACCCACTCCTTGGTAGCTGTTTGACCCCTGCTCTACGGACGTGCTGGCAGGGTGTTTCAAGGGACATGAGCGAGGCATGGCGTGGGTTGGAGGTCACGGTCCTTGGCGCCGCTGCCTTCTGGCAGACGCAGCACAGGACAGCGCTGGCTCCACCAGCCGCGGGCTGGTCTCTCGGGCGAGTGGCTTCCCCCCGCGCAGCCTCTCCCTCCATCTTGTGCTGACCCACGCGTTTGCGTGACCTTGTCGCTGCTGCCGAGCGGAACCTTCCCTTGCTTTGCCTGGGGTATTTTTCAGCGAGATCAGCTCCCCTGCCTGTTTCAAAGCTGGCATTTGCTGCCAAAGGTATGACAGTGACATCTGCAGCCAGGGGCTCCCCCCCTAGAGATGCTTGGAGCTGCCTGAATCACTGTCCCTGATGCTCGCCATTTACCATGCTATTGATATATTTTAAAAAAGCAAAAGCAAAGTCCAGAGAAGGTATCACCAAAGCAAAAGCTGTTATGAACGGTGTTAAACTAACACTAACTGCTGCTGCTGTTAATCTGTACCAAGGTCAAATTCACAAATCGGCAGGTTAGTTTCAGTTCCAGCCTGAAATTAGATCATCAATTAGTTAAATCATCACTTTGATACAGAAGGAAAACCAGAGTGGACCCAGTCCTCATAAATCCTGTAGAAGGGTCTAAGAAGGTGGCTTTACATTTTACTGGGAAGAATTTGATCAAAGCAATTCAGATCCGTACCGTGGAGCCAGCTACATGTTTTAACAGTGAAAACAACTTATCACCCACTGCCCAAGATATAACCTCCAAGCTGTTTTGAACGCTGCCATCTCAGATGTGTTCCCCTGTCCCCAGCAGATGTTACAGTGCGGTGTTAACCTCTGCTTCAATAAGCAGAGGTTTGAGGCTTCCCATATACCAGAATTGACTGATGACTATTTCAAGTTTCTCAGGGCTTTGAAACCCAAACCCCACTTTAATTTTATGAGTAATTTTATGGGACAATCTTTAGGGCTGTGAAAGCTGGAAACTTTTCCTTTAGGTGCCTTGACCTTATGGCTGCTCATCTACTCATGCAGAAGCCCTGCCACACTTTCATCTGATCACCCTCGACTTCGGAGCTATAAAAAGGATGGGATATCTCCCAGCTAATAAAAATAAGAAAAAAAGGGAGAAGCAAAGCTAAAGATAAAGGTGCTGCGAGTCCTCCCCTCCTGCAGCCTTTGGAACGTCACGGAGTGGGGGCTGGCGTCTGAATCAGCAACCAGATGGTGAAGTCCTTCAGGCTCGGCGCTGCTCACTGCTGGCCGCCCGCCGTGCCTGGGAGGGCGGCCGGAGCCTGGAGCAGGCTGCTTACTGAGGTCCAGGGCCAGTGGCCTCGGACAGCCCAGCTGGTCGCTTCAACCTGGGATGGGATGCAGAGCTTGTAGAACGTGTGGCGCGGGGTACCGGGCTCGGGAGGGCAGCTTGGCAGGGCCTTGATCACCCTGGGCTAAAGGAAGACCTGGCTCCTGGCACGAGCAGCTCCTGAACTCCCAAGGTTCAGCTCTGCTGGGGTTCCCGGGGCTCCCTCCCATGCAGTTAACCATGTGCGCACATGTGCATGGGCGAGTGCTTCTCCATGTGCCTATGTGGAGAGGACACTGCATTAGGAGAAAATGCAGATATGCCACAAATGGAAGTAGGGCAGATCTTAGCTACAGCCACAAGGGAGGATGAATCTGTTCTCCATCTTACTAGACCCAGCGTCCACACATTAAGGTTACTAAATTCACTGCCAGGAGCAGGGGATGCAGGGCAGTGTTACGGGCCAGGGACTTGTCCCCCTCTGGCAGGCATCAGGACCTGGCACAGACACCTCTTGGGTCTCACTTGCTCCCAGATGATCGGATCCAGCGTTGTTTCACCAGCTCTGGCATCTACGAGCATGCACACCCCTATCTCTCAGCCTCAGTACATCTCAATCTTTGCTCATCCTTTTCAGTCGACTCTGGCATTACATCTACTGACAACTAACATCTACTCACAACTTTTCCTCCACCTGCTCAAGAAGGAACCTAAAAACGTGGATGCTTCCTTACCCCAAAACCTTCTCTCCATGGAGGGCCCCAGTAACGTCTCTGACAACAAACAGCAACGTGTCATTTGTTTTTATTACTCTAGGAGGGCAAGCTGCTGTGCGTGACCAAGGAAACCGAGAGCTGACTGCCCTTGTGAACTTGCTGAGTGCCTGATGGGGAACGGGAGGAGAAGAGAGCTGGGGGAGTAGGAAAAACATTACTTCTCTCCTGCTTATTGGCTGAGGCAAGATTGATTGACTGTACTTGCGATAGCATAGCATGCGTCAAGGTAGGCACAAAATTGTGGTTAGCACTAGAAAACCACTGGCCGTGTGGATGAACTTAATGTGAATAAAGACATATGGGGCAGATGCAGATCTTGCATTGAGCTGGGGAGCGGCGTGGCTCCCCGGGGTAGGGAGGGCAGAGGAGATGAGTCCGACATGGAGCACAGAGGCACGTGATGGCACTGGCTGGTCACTTGACAGAGCAGGGCTGCACTCATCCTGTCTACCTTTTGATGTCTCCAGTGTTTATAGCCACTGTTAGAGAGAAAAGGACACATCTAGCATGTAATTCACCTCCTCAAATCAGCCATGAGGTGTGCCCAGAGGTTTACTTCACAGGTGGTGGCTTCCCTGCTTGCCAGTTGAAGTCCTGCCCAGCAGATGAGATGCTCCTGGGGCTCCTGGCAAAGGGCAGGCTTAGGAAAGGGCTTGAAGAACATGGCTGGGAAGCGCATTAGGGATGGCAATGGGAAATGAGAAAACACCACGGTACTGGCTTGAAGCCTAAGAAAGTGGCTGGGGGTGGCCGTCATCGTACGGTGCCGTGCACATGCCAGCTGGAGGGATGGCAGAGGAAGAATCAAGGTAAGGGCTTGTGAAGAGAAGAGCAGTTGGAGGTGTTTTATCTGGACAGGCCTTTTGGTGACATAAAGTCAGTTTGATATGAACAGTTCGGTTTTGCGTGACTGTAATGGCTCCAGTACTATTTCCCATTGTGACAGATACTCAAACCAGAATCATTTCCATAAAGAACATGGAAATTACTTTTTTGGACAATTTTTGGTTTAGAAAGCCTCAAAATTCTACCTTGCAATTCAACTAATTTTGATGCTCTCAGCCTTCAGTTTCCCGAAACAGAGGGGAAAAAAAGTCAGTTTTGGGGAGAACTTTCATAAAGCAGCATATCCCTGCTGCTGACCTGCACCGTCTGGATTTCGCCACGTTGAGACTGAGTCCACAGCAAGGCAGTGGCAGAGGAAGAGGCTGAGATGTTAAGGAGGCCAAGGGCATATGGGTCATCAGAGGCTGGTCTGGGAGCTCCCAGCCAGGGCAGGGGGTGATGTGAGCAGGGCCAGGGACCCGTGCAGAGCAGCCGGTCCCTCCGCCAGCCTGCACGTTGCTGGCCCCACAGCTTCCTCTGGCAACGCCTTACACAGGCTATTTTTATGCTGTGTGAAAAAGCGTGTCTTTCTGCAAGCGGAGGAAAGGCGGCGTGGAGAGGGAAAGTGAATTAGTGAAGGTCACAGGCATAATGTCGCTCTTGCGCGCTGCTGGGGCAGAGCGTGAAGAGCTAAAGGGGGTGGCGTGGGGGTCTGGGCGGCAGCTCGTCTGGGGTGGAAAATGGTCGCAGCACAGCTCTGTGCTCCACCTCTGCCTTCCCGGGGAACATCCAGCGCTGTGGCCCTGCCAGCACGGGGGAGCGAGCTGGCAGCGTGCACCTACTTCTGCACTGCTCGCTCGCTGCTGCCGCTGACTGTTTATAGAGCATCAGCCGCTATACGGACTGTAACTGGGTTTTTACATACAGCATAAAAAGTAATGATCGCTCTCCTGCGCTAAATCACACACGGTCAAATCGTAATATGGAGTCGCTCCTGTCCACAGCGGCAAAAGGTTCGTACCTGGGAGAGCCCAAACAGCTCCTGAAGGCGAGAAACAGCCTTTTTTTCCCCTACGGAAATCAATGAGGGGAGCAGTGCCCAGCATCACGCCCCCAGGATCCAGCCAAAAAATGCAGTCATTTCTGTGGCATCCCTTTCCCTACGCTTTCCCCTCTTCCTTTAAAGCAATGGCTTTCCTGAGAACAACAGGGAAAGGCGAACGCAGAAGACGCCCTGCCTGCACATCACTGCTTGCGAATGGGAATTTGGAATCTGGACCACGCTTGGGCTTTCCTCACTTGGGTGAGCCAAGTTAAAAGTTGGCCGGGGTGCTCCTCCCTTTCATGTGGGGTTTGGGAGCCGGGGATGCCAGCCCGGGCAAGGGGAAGAGCATCTCGCTGCCGCGCCGTGAGCGGCTCCGTCCCACAGCGCATCACCGGCAGGGTACCGCGGGGAGCCTGCGCGCTCTCGGCAGCCTCCTGCTTCTGGGGGACGCTGGAGGCAGAGTTCCCATCACTTTCCCATCTCGGAGCAGATTTACGAGCCTCCCAAAAGCTCTCCCGCAGCCCTCCAGGAAGGCTGGGGTTGGGGGCTGGCGGGGGGGGGCTATTTGCGGGGAATTGTGAATCTACTTTCTTACACGGCTGCGTACCACTGTGCAACGGTAATCCCCTGAGCAGGGTGAAACGGAGGCCTAGCTACCATGACCTCCTCTGTAGGTTTCCATGGATACCATGTACTATAAATAAAAAAAGGAATTTCAAACCAGTTTTCAATCCTGCTTAGTGGGAATAGGAAACCTCTTTTGAATTTAGTTTCCTATCTCACCTTACAGGGGTTATTTTGCAGCCTGTTTGAAACAAATAATTACCCCTTCAGCCAGGAAATTACCACCAATCATACCTATTTACTTCCAAACACTCGGCTAATTAGCACATTGGGGAGAGCTGCCTATTTGCGCGCTGGAGATGGGAGGCTTAGCGTCTTTATTTTGGTGGCGCTGGGAGAAAGGACGTGGGGCCAAGGGTCAGTGAGGGGCGTCAGAGCCCTCCGAAAAAAAAATAATAAAGAGAGAAGGAGAGCTGTAAAACTCGAAACGCCGAGATGCCGTGTGAATTAGCGTGCAAGAAGCCCCGGCAAAAAAGGGAATATTACATCTGCATCCTTTTGCAATGAATCAGAGTCATGCTGCAGATTTTGTCTGGCATACTGGGTCTCTGGAGGATAGAAAATAATTTGGTCGCAGCAGTGGGAGGTGTGTGTGCGTGGAGAAGGGAGTTGCTTTCCAACAGCCTGCTGTGGTGAGAACATGCCTGACACTTCATTCCTTTCCAGTTAATGCAGCGAGGCCGGGAGGAAACTTAACCCTCTAATTGCTAAAGTGTACCGGGGACTTGGGAAAGTCCTTGGAAACCAAACCGGGCTCCCAGGCTGGTCTCTCCTCGCCCCGGCACCGCTGGCAGACAGCTGAGGGGATTTGCCCAAATGGTGGGAGGTGGGGGCAGGGGAAATGCTAATTTGAAACAGGCACTGGCGAGCAGGACAGGAGGACAGAGAGGTTGTGTTTTTCAGACCTCTGGGCTGGCAATGGGCCTGCAAAGTCCAGTCCGTCACAATGCTGGGTCTGAGCCAGCTGGACACGTGGTGGCTTGCGGAGGGGTCTCACGGTCTGGTGTTCCCAAACGGCTCTGCAGCCCAACCTCAGTGTTGTCACTCCACGGTCACTGAAAATCCCAAGTGCTTTCCATCACTACCCCAGTGCCATGTCCCCCCACCTCCCCGAACAGCTCCTGCTGCTATGGGCACGCAGCACAGGCCCTGTGGCGTGGTCCTTGCAGGGGTGGCCCACATCTTCTGCTGGACAAGGGAGGGTGGATCAAGGATGTGTGAGCACAAGATGTGCATGCAAATGGGGGGCTGTGGCCCCCTCATCCCTCTATGGCTGCCTGGGGGTCTGATTGCAACAGGAAGGGCTTGCTTCCTGCTGCCGTCCTTTGGTGGTCTTTGGGAGGCTGCTCCCAGCACGCACAGCTCTGTGCATGAACCAGCTATCAGGTGTGCACCATCTCTTCACCTTGCTCACCCTTGTAAAGGTCTCCCAGACAGTGAAGGATCGGGACCAGCAAGCATAAGCTCTCCACAGCCGGGGAGGAGGAGGAAGAGGAGGAGGAGGAGGCAGCTCCGTCAGTAGCAGGGATGCACAAAGCACCCGGGGCTCTGCCAGAGCCTCATGTGCCAGCGGGTAAGCTCTGCTCAAAGCTAGTCCATAATGTTTAATAGCACAGGATGATCACGGGCATCTGACTCGGAGCCTGTTTGCTGCTGCCCTCCTAAAGCTCCTTATTAGCATTTCCAGGACATTGATGTTGTGCTCGGATATACGGGAAGGCACTCGTGAGTTACAGAGCAGCAATATATCAACGTTAGAGAAGGGCCCATTTAAGCTTAATATCAGAGGCTGGGTTTTTCTGGAGTCAGGTGTCTCGTTCCCATTGAAATTCAACAGGAGTTGGAGTCTGCTCCCAGGGCTTCTTTGAAAGTCCCAGACTTAATTAGTATTTATCTTAATTAGGGGGACGTTACCTGCTCTGGGAACCTCACACTATCTGCTGTATTCATCCCCACAGCACCCTGGGAAAGGGCCCCCAGCCCTTTTTGCAGTGGGGGACCGAGGCACATGGTGGCTCATGCTGCAAGTCTGCAGTTCAGCAGGGAGCAGAAAACATCTTTTTGGGGGCTCAAAGGGCCACAACATTGCCCCCCTCCCCTCCTGGGTCGTGTCCTCTTGGGAGGCTGGGGTAGACAATGCAGGAGGACCATGGGGATGTTGCTTGACCGGCTGCAGCAGGATGATGCTGAGCTCCCCCACACCACCTACGTCGGCCCGTGGGCGGTTTAGGAGGGACCCTGGTGGACACGGAGGCAGCTCAGCTCCGGAGCACCGCTGCTTGTTCACCATCTTCAGGCCAGGCCACAAATCGCAGGGTGGAGGATGGGAGGGTGAGGAAAGAGGAGAAAATCAACACTAGAAAAAACCCAACAAAGTTACTTGCTTGGGAAGACCTTAGAAACCTGATCTGGTCCCAGCCATAAACAGCCAAAAAGGACAAGCCACGGTGCTCTCTCGGCGAGGAGGATCTCACCCACACCCTCCTGCAGAGGCGGTTGTGTCAGGAGAGGCAGACGAGTCCAAACAGCTCCTCAGTCCTCTCCACATGGTCTCCCTAAGGGCAGATAAACCGAAATCTGAGGCTCCATTGCCTGTCCTCAGACCCCACTGCTCTGCAGTGCCGGGAGGGATGGGGTTCCCCACCGTGGTACCCCTTCCCTTGCCCCCCGCGTGGCGTGAAGGGATGGGGTTAGGGCTCCCAGCCGGACTGGCAGCTTGCAGGGAAGCGGCTTGTAATGAGAACAAGCTGTCCCCAGGAAGAGCGATCAAAACGTTGTGACCTCCCTCACAGTGCTCCTGTGGGTGGGACGCGAGGCCTTGGGGGCCTGCGTTGGCAGTGCGGTGCGTACCTCCAGGGATGGTGCAGGGGACACTCGGGGGATGCATATGCGGCAGGACTCAGGGCAGGGGGTGCTGACATGAGGAAGGAGAGGACTAGTGTCTCCTTCCCCCTCCTCCCCCGGGGAAAATTGCCTCCAGCGAGAGCTGCGAGCCTGGGCAGGTTGTGCTGACAGATATCTCCAGAGGGTCAGCCTTGCCTGCAGGGCTTTGAGCCAAGGGTTTTGCGGGGGAGACGGTGAAAGGCAGCAGGTGCTGGAGTACACTCAAGGCTGGCCCTCGCGCAGCGTGCTGGTGACAGCACAGGCGGTGCTGGTGCTGGTGTCAGGAAAGAGGCAGGGGAAGAGGGGCTGGGAAGGGCAGGGGTGGGATGAGCCATCTGCAAACATCCACCAACAGTGGGACAAGAAGCGGGGATCAGGGGTGAGGAGCAGGGAGCAGGTCTGCTGGGAGTGGAGACCACGGGATGCTGGGGGCCATTAGCTGCCAGGTCACAGGAACCAGCCAGGTGGGTCAGCCACAGATGACCTTAGGGACATTTTTGGTGGCCTGACAGGGGATTCCATTCATGGGGCAGGGAGAAGTGTCTGAGCTGGATCTGACTGCCTTGGTGCTGAGCTCAAGCAGCCCTGGAGCACTGGCAGGGGCCTTGCTGCCTCCCCATCCTGCTGGGCAGAGACACCCTGCCCCAGGGTCGCAAGACCCGGCTGTTGCCCACCGACAATGGCCAGGGCTGGGTCCAAGGGGTACAGGGCAATGGCTTTCCCAGGAGATGCTGAGTGAAGTCCTCAACACCTTGCTGGCAGCTCGGTGGGACACTGCCTGGTAGCAGTCTGAGAGCCTTCACCACTCAGTCACTCAGCAGGAGCCCAGGGAGGGGGATGGAGGGAGGTCTCTTGCCAGACTGGTCCTGGGGCCAAGTCTTTGTCCAGCTCTCCTCTATTAACTGTGCTTCCTGGAGGAGAGCAGGGATGGTTTTCCAGATTTACTTGTGGACTGTAGGCCCGGAGCTTGAGAAAGGTGTGAGATGGAAAGCGGTTTTGACAGGAACAAATGTGGCTTCATAAGGAAGAGAAAGGAGGAATTAGTCCCAAAATGCAAAATGTTGCAGAAATTGGTTCATGAAGATGTCGAACACTCTCACCTCCCCTGTCCCCTCTGACTGTTCACTAGTGCCGGGAGAAGAACAGCAAAAGTTCCGTAAGAGAAGGAATACTCCTAGAAACCAATAGTTCATGTTGAATGACCTGATGAAAATTCCTGGAAATGTTAACATAGCAGAGCTGCAATTAGGACCCGTATCCTCACAAATAGCATTGAAAGCTGTGAGAAAAGCATTCCTTCCAGGTCCTGGTGGCACAGGAATAAAACAGGTGGCACTGAATTTAATGCTACTGTTAAATAAATTTTTTATTCAGCCAAGAAAAATGTGGTAGCTGAAAAGATGGACGGCTCCATCATTTCATTCTGCTTCATGCAAAGCTACAGTTACCTTGCTAGATATCTTATGGAAGGCTTGCCGGTCTCAGCCTGTAGGCCTCGAGATCATAGACAATCTGCTAATGTAAAGTTGCTTGAGCTTATGGAAGATTTCGAAGGCCTGGTTTCCATGTGTTGAGACTGGCACCATATCAGAGGAACAGCTGAGTATATGGAGCAGGGAAGCTACATCTAAGTTATCCAGTGAGGAGAGAATCCGCCTGGGGCTGCAGTCCTGGGCACTGTAATGCAGAGGAGAGGCAGCAGTCCTGGCTGGTCCTTCCCCACTGTGCAGGCAGGCTGGTGTCTTGATTTACATGCACAATGCACGAGATTAACGTGCTTTATTGGCCTGGGCTCCTTTGCCTGGTTTACTCGCAGGCTCTGGCGCATCCCTTGCTGCAGACCAGGCAGGCGATGCAGAGCTGGACCCGTGTGGAGGCCAGGATGGGATGGAGGAACGTGGGGCTTCCCTTCCCTGTGTGACAGCATGTCAGCAGCCATTGCAAGCATTGGGCCTCAGAAATGCTTCTGGGGCCACAGGGTAAGGACAGGATATTTAGAAAATCTAATTTTAGCTTGGCAAGGCACTTCCACTCTGAAGGAGGTCAGCTCTTCTCTAGGGTGACCGGGAGGGAGACGCTGCTTCAGCTGCTCTGAAGTGCTGCCCGGAGGCAGTGACTGCCCTGCTTGGAGGGAGGGAGACTGACCCAATGCTGTTCACGAGCACCTGGGAACCCCTTGGGGACAGCGCTAAAGGGCAGACCATTTCCTCACCGATTTACGCGCTGCTCTGACAAAGATCCCAGAGGCAGCAGAGATACCCAGGTCCGCAGTGAGATCCTGCCCCGCTACCAGAGATCTCATTCACCCATGTAGAGCAGAGATAATTGTCCTTCAGCTATTTGACTACACTGCTTCTTGCCAACGGTGTATTGCAATGGAGAACCATTGTCAGCCCAGCTGCAGGGGGCACTAAAGCAGAAACAGCCAGGGCAGAGCTTAAAACAGCTGGACAGCATCTGGATAGCTGTGGCATTGGGAAGAGTCGGAGCAATCCAGCCTCACCTCAGCTGTGGTCCTGGTGAGCCAGGACAGGCAAGGGGTTTGCCATCTCTGGAGCCATGTATGAAGTAGTGGTGGCTGGAGGGTGCCTGGCAAGGGAGGAGTGGATAGGCAGGCAGATGGAAAAGCTTTTGTGACAACCAGCTTTGAACACTTGCAAACACCACAAGCCCCACCTGAACTGGTTTTCCTAGGAACTGCCATACTGCCGTGCAACATCCTGATGCCATGACCAGCATGTCGCTGCTGCTGGGGACAAGCTGGTGCCTTTATCTTTCCTGGTTCTGAACAAGCCGAAGGCTTTAGGTACACCCACCAGCATCCTTCCTTCTGGAGCAGGTCATCCCTGGTCACAAAGCCAGGCTGCTCCTTCCCAAGAACAGTTTGTGGAAAAAATTCTTACACCATCCTAATGTAATTGGGCTAAATGATCTGCCACATGAATCCGAGCCATTTGGAGAGGCTCTTGGTTCAGGTTTTCTGCTGTCCTTAGTAAGGGGTCACCAGGATGTGTGAGTGGAAGTGAGAAATGGGATTCCCTGGTGTCCTCGTTTAGGCTGGGACAGAGTTAACTTTCTTACTAGCAGCTGGTATAGTGCTGTGTTTTGGATGTAGGATGAGAATAATGCTGATAACACACTAATGTTTTTAGTTGTTGCTGAGCAGTCAAGGCCTTTTCTGCTCCTCATACCACCCTGCCAGCGAGTAGGCTGGGAGTGCACAAAAAGTTGGGGGGAGACACAGCCGGGACAGCTGACCTCAACTGTCCAAGGAGATATTTCATGCCGTGTGATGTCATGCTCAGCATATAAAGCTGGGGGAAGAAGGAAGAGGGGAACTTTCGGAGTTACCGTGTTTCCCAAGTAACCATTACATGTGATGGAGCCCTGCTTTCCTTGAGATGGCTGAACACCTGCCTGCCCATGGGAAGCAGTAAAAGAATTCCTTGTTTTGCTTTGCTTGTGTGCACGGCTTTTGCTTTATTATTAAACTGTCTTTATCTCAACCCACGAGTTTTCCTTATTTTTCCAACTCTTCTCCCCATGCAACTGTTGGGGGGAGAAGTGAGCAAGCGGCTGCGTGGTCCTGGTTGCCGTCTGGGGTTAAAACATGACACCTAGGAATAATCCTCCTACATGAAACTCAGCGACATCTGGGGAAAGTCTTATGTGCACCAAGATGATGCACATGAGAGAGCATGGAGAGAAGTCTGGAGGAAGACCATGTCCTATTAATTTGCTCAAAACTTGTGAGGCTCAGGCTCGGTGGGGTGGTCAGGCTGGGTGAAGCGAGAAGTGCTGTGGATCTTGCTTAGGCAGTGAAGCAAAGCTCTGTAAGGAGGCGGCTCAGGGCCCGTGTTGCAAATGAGGTGAAACCATACAAAATAGGCAGACCTGTGTAAGTTGGTGGGGAATAAGCAGTATGGCGAGGAATTAGAGCTGGGCATAGTGAGATGCGAGCACAAGCACATAGCAGTGCATTTGAAAAGGGAGGCAGAGCCATCTCAAGCCTCTGTCAAGCCGCTCTGTATGCTGAGGGCCTGTGAATTGGCTGTAACCTCCCAGGAATTGGGTTATTTTGTGACAACTGAATGAGGACCTCTGCTCAAGAGCCTAGCAGAGACCAAAAAGGTGAATAAAAATGAGAGGCTTCATGGAGGATACTGTAGAGAAGGATGTAAGGAGTTTCACAAAGGCATTAGACAGGTGGGTGGTGTCACGATGACCTTGCATTGAGCACTGCGGGCAGGTCTGCGTGTTCCACCTCGCAAATGACAATCACAGGCAAGGATCTGGAGGAGGGCTGGGAAAATAGATCCCAGACTGCCAGAACCTGGGGCTTTTATACGCACAATCTTGGGCCCATTTGGCTTGCAAAGCTCTGGGACTCCTAACTTCTGCTGATTGCTTCTTGGGTGACTGGAGCCAAAGGCTTGCTCCAATGTTTGGTGAAGTCAACTGGACTTTTTCTGTTTGAATGATCTGACCCACAGTGACGTGGGCTGGCTACAACCTGACAAGGGATGCTCTGAAGTAGAAAACTCCTGTTTAGATCAGACCAGGAAGGCGTTTCCAGCTCCACGGTACGGGTCAGTGTTGTGCTGTGTATATTTCCTTAAGGCATCTGTTAACCAGCCACTGCTAAATAGCCATAATCCTCCTGCTGCTAGCCTGGGTCTGAGGGTGGTTTGCTACAACAGGATAATGTCCCTAGCTAGAGTGTCTGTTTGGAGCCCATGCAATGGCCCACTTAAATACATGTGAGACTTGAGGGGTCTTGGCAAAGGAGCAACCTAAATCAAATTGGGAAGACAAGGGGATGTTCCGATGGGCCACTGCCTTAGAGTGAGCCCACAGGACTTGAAAAAATGCGGTTTCTTTTGCCACAGAATAGTTAGAAATAGGTAATCCAGATTAGTTGCCGAGTGCCTCCAGGAGGTAGGATTAGCAAAAGGAAGAGCCTGCAATACTCAGCTGGCAGTATCTCACTGGGAAAAAATGATAGCCATAATGGGGCATTTGCAAGCTCCTGTCCGATGTCAGAGGCTAAATCATGGGAATGATTATGAGAAACTCTCCAAAGGCCACAGAAGCTATGTTTATGTGTATTGGAGATGTATATGAGTCTACTGCATCACTTTGCCTTTTGCTCCAAATGTCATGATCAAAGTAGCAGGCTTGCTGATTTTGCTGGAGTTTTGGCGTAAATCATTTGCTGGGTGAGTTGATGTTTTAATTCACACAGATAACATGAGCAATAATATTGTATTTCATGTGTCAGGACTGTTTTCCCTTTAGAGAACTGGTCAGAAAAGGAAATTCCTGTTTGAAGAAGTTTAACTTCCCAGTTATCTATGTCCTACATCCATCAGAAATTTTGATGAACTTTCAGAAAGCATAATCTCTCCCCTGCCCTTCATGGGAGTTCTGGGTACCTCTTTTGAGTCCGGTACCTGTTTTAACTCTGTTCTTGATCTTGGTCCCCTTCCCTCCATGGGCTTCTTCCCCATCTGCTCATCTGGCGAACTCATCGAGGCCAGGTGATGCTAGATCAAAAGAATGTGAATCTGTACAGCACTTAGCCCCTCATCTCAGGGTGAACATAGCATCCTAATACGGATAACAAACCTCCCTGACACAGGGAGCAGAAGAGCTGCATTATTTTCTCAGAAAACATAAAGCTCTGGGACATTGATCTGCTTGTACTGAGATCATTGTTGCTTTTGAAGGAGTTCTACTGGAGGCAACGTTTGTGCCTCCAGGGCCTCCAAAAACTAAAGGAGGCAGCAAAAAATCAATGGGGGTTTGGTGGAAGAGGTTTCCTAGCTGTCTTTCACAGTGCCAGGTGGCTCTTGGCTGTTGATACGCATGCTTGAGGTGTAACGTAGCCTGGTGAGGTCTGTAGACTTGGCCTCCATGGAAGGTGTTGCTGTCACCCCTGTGAGGAACTCCATCTGTGATACAGGGCTCGGCTGGGGGTAACAGAGGAACCAAGGCATGACGGTCAGTTTTCCCCTCCAGGAAGGAGATGAAGATGAGAATCTGACTCTCGATTCCTTTAGGCTGAATAATCAAAAGTCCCTATAGGTCAGCAGTGTTTTGATGGGAGCTGTGTGTGCATTGGGGAAAACCCTCTCCTGCACACAGACTAAGCAGGGGAACCTCAGAATCAGGTGTCTGTTTTTGGAGATGCAGGTGTTTGAGCCACACAACTACCCAGTGCTGCATAGAGATCAGAGCTCTGTCCTACTGTCCCTCCCTATTGGCACCAACTGGTCAGGACTTGCAAAGCGCTAGACTAGCCCTTCCCTCCAGGCACAAGCTGCTGCACCATCCTCTCTCATATGTGCCTGTCCCTTCCCTCCAGGCACAGCAGAGCGGTGAAACCCCCGAGAGCCTGATGGAGAACCAGAGCTTGGTTGAGTCTGTGCAAATCTGCTCTGTGTCCTTCCCAGCTGGTGTGGTTTGGGCTGGGGAGCTAACCCCACCCGCCATCTCTGCCTGGGATAAAGGGAGTTTGTTTCTGCTTTAGCTCATTGCAATATCTCCTGCTGGCAGACTTTCCAATTAGGGAGCCAAGTGGGAGTCAGGAGAGACCCCAGGGTGGATTTCACACTTGCTCTTTATTTATATGTAAACCTGGATGCAGGGCTGAGCTGCTGAGCGAGTGAGAGAAGTAGTACCGAGGGAGGGGGAGGCCAGCCTGGAGAACAGAGGTCTTTGCAGCTCTCATTTGAAGTGTGTGTGTGGGACAGGGCTGAGAGAGAGAGAAAGTCTGGCTTGTCTCTCCCACCTGCTTCAGCTGCTGGGAGGATGCCTAGCTCATGTGCTCTTCCCGGTCCCTGCTTGTGCCTCCCAGAATGGCACTAGAGCGTTTCTAAACACTGGGGATGGGGAGTTGTCTCCCAGTGACAGAGATGAGCATCCCTGCGTGCCCTGGTGTCCAACTGGACCGCACACAGCGTGGAGGTGTGTGGCCTGGCTCAGGTGGGACACAGAGTCTGGCCACACACTCTCCCACTCCTGCCCCTCGGCTGGGATCCCTGTTCCTGCTGGTGCACCAGAGCCGAGCGCCGAGTCTCTCTGCTGTACCCCATCATTGATGGTGTTTCTGGCCCTGCGGAGGGGCCAGCTGGAGGAAGCCCAGTGAGGGAAATGTGGGTAGAGGAAGATGTCACAGCTGGAGGGTACACGGATCACAGCCACACGACAGGGAGTGGCGGATGTCCCAGGCAGGGCTGTGACACCTTCCCTCCTGGCCTTTCTCCATCCTCTGCTCTCTTCCGTTTCCATTGGGTGGGACCTTTTCAAACTGCCAAAAACAACTGGCCTTCCTCTCTTTTTTTTTTTTTAAAAAGTATTTAATAATGGCAAACAGATTTAAAGTTAAAACCTGGAGGGCGCAATTCTTCTATGGAGAAAAAGGAGCGAAGCATTGCCCCTGTGGATGGTGTGCGAGCACTGTTCAGGGAAGCGACTCTCCCAGCAAAGGCACCTTCGCTTTGAGCAGTTCTGGGCACCAGGGCCTGTTTGCCAGACTAGCAGAAGTGTTGTTTTCCAGGTGCTTTTGCCTTACTTTATGGTGTGATTATGGCTGCACAAATAGTTCCACTGGCTCAGCTGCTCCCCTGCCTCCCTCCCCTCCTGCCCTTTGTGAAATGTGACTTCTCTCCAGCTAGCTTTTTGCAGGCTGAGCCAGATGACAACCCAGGTGATGCTCACAGTTGCCATTCAAGTTAGAATCATAGAATCATAGAAGGGTTTAGCTTGGAAGGGACCATAAAGATCATCTAGTTCCACCCCACTCTACCATGGGCAGGGACACCTCCCACCAGCCCAGATTGCTCCAAGTCCCGTCCAACCTGGCCTTGAACAGCTCCAGGGATGGGGCAGCCACACCTTCTCTGGGCAATTTGTTCCAGTGCCTCACCACCCTCATAGGGAACGTTTTTTTCCTAATATCTATTCTAAATTTACCCTCTTCCAATTTGAAGCCATTACCCCTCATCCTATTGATGAACTTGCAGCATCAGTGGGTCAGTTGCTGTAATGACAAGACAGTTTTTGTTCAGCTGGTTGGCTGAGCTTAGCAAAGCACCTTTTGGATGGGAACAAGGAGGTGTAGGTTCAGTCCCTGGTTTTCAACCTCTTATTTTGTGTCGGGGGAGTGTTTGTTACCTGGCTGTGCTGTGCCTCATTGGAGTAGGGGTAACAGGATTTCTTAGCTTGGCAGGTGTGCCAGAAAGATAAATTCAGCAACATTTGGAGGGTGTCGCAAGACTACAGCTTTACTCAGGTGACTCTGCAGGCCACAGCATCTCTCACCATACAAATGAACTGCAGCTACCTCTCATGAACAGTCAGGGCACAAAGAGACACCTGAGGGGTAGCTGAGAGATCCAGATGAAGATGAGTAGCCCAGGGAAGGTGAACAGGGATTGCTCATTCTCTCTCCCAGTTGAGAAGCAGGGGCATGAAGCAAAGTCAGTAAGTCAAAGCAGATGGAAAGAAACAATTTCTCATGCAACGTATTGAGGTGCTGTGGAACTCCTTGAGAAAGGGCGTCATGGCACTGGAGACAACACAAGATCATGGCAGAGAAACCCACTGAAAAGTGCACACTCTGCAGACTATGCCTGGCTCAGGAAAACCAGCTAGCGGCTGTGCAAGTGTTGGGGGAGGTACTACGTGATTATCTTCTTCTTATATCCCTCTCTAGGTAATAACTGCTGTTGGAGACAAGACGTAGGCAAGATGGGCTTTTGGGCTGGCAGTACAGCTGTTCTCATGCAAGACAAAAACCTTCCAGCAGATTTCAAACCATTAGGCTTAAGCAGACACTGCTAAGCCTGGGAAGGGTGCAACACAACACAGAAAGAAGTAGAAGCCCATGTGTCACCGTCAGCCTGGGTTCTGTAGGGTGATACCGCTCCAGGAAGGACTGTTAGTGTTCACTGCATGGGCAGGTCTGGAAGGCAAAGCTGCAGGGTGCTCATCATGCTTTCACCCAGGTCTCTGCCTTCATTTTATGATGTTGCAGGTCAACAGAATGTGAAGATTAAGGAAGACCCAGGAACAAGCTACTCACATGGGTTCCTGTTATGTTCAGGTGTGTGGGGCAGCTTTAGGGGTGGACAACACCTCAGTGGGATGTTACCTGGAGTTGTAGGATGAGATAAATAAAGCTCCTTGCTCAGTATGGGAAGTGCATGCATTTCGGTGCAAATCTGTCCCCTAAATCCCTGTCTGTACATAAAAGGGCCTCAAAGGAATGAGCACCTGTGAGCCCCTTGCCGACTCTCAGAGCCAAATAAATATCCCAGGGAGGCACCAGACATCCAGCAACCAAGCTGTCAGAGAGCACCTTTGGAGTCAAAATCCCAGGGCCTGAACGGAGATGTTCCCATCTCCTGCAGCCCGAAGTGGCCCCCAGCTGAGCCACTCTGTCCCCTCCGGAGCACCGGGAGAGGCAGCAGCACATGGCCGCTGTATTATTTAAGGACCCCAATGCAATTAGCAAGGCACTGGCGAGCAGCCAGTACAGATTGCAGGTGTTAGCGCCTCTCCAGGGCATGGACACTGGAACAGCTGGGCTCCACCTTCCTGGCTTCCATTTCTCAAGGGCAGTCCCAAAAATAGGTTGCGGCAATCACCTTGGCCAGAGACCCTGCTGACACAAATCACCCTGGCAGAACGGCAGGAGGAAGAAAACATTGTGATTTGCACAGAGATGAGCACAGAGGTGACAGAAGGGTGATGATCAAGACAACTGGCCTCTCTGCAAACCCAATCCGTCTGAAGGGGGTAGACCTTGACCAGCAGGATCATGAGTGCATCAGGGATGCACTTATCCAGCTTCTAACCCCCACCAGTTTGCCTTCTTCCTTTGCTGTAAGACCAACTGTTTCCCCACCACTCCTGGCCCTAATGAATCCTGTTTTGCTGCCCTGTCTCACCACCAACCAAACCTGTTTTGCCATATAGCCCTTGGCAGAAGTACCTAACTGCCAGCAGCAGGTGCTGAATGTTGCTTTACCACTGTAATTAGCAGGTTAGGCTCATCTCCTCGTCTCTCTGATCTCTGTTTTCATTGTTTTCTGCTGCTCGTGGGAAATCTGATAGGCAGTATCTAGGGTCTCATGTCAGCAACAGTCATTGCTAGGCTGAGCACCTTAGCAACAGGGCAATGATGGGATGGCAATACTGTAGGCAGAGGTATATGAAACACCTCTGGGTGGGCACTTCACTGAAAGGGCACTTCAGTTCCAGCTGCTGCAGGAGTTTCTAAGAACCTTAATGACTTTGTGGAAGAAAGGGAAAGGTGTTCGGGATGCCCTCGCAGGACTCAATGGCTCTATGTGTGGTAGGCAGTTCCCAAAGACCAGGCTAGTGAGTCTGGCTCAGGTGAGTCTGCCTCCTCCACAGCCACTAAAACTGTCCCACAAGACTCTGCATCACTGTTTTTCTGCAGCAGGCACAGCCTGACTCATCTTTGGGAGGCATCCTCCAAAATGTCACTGCGAACAAACTTGCTACCTGCTGGGGACTCGGCAGAGAGAGGAGGAAGACAGGCTGTGGGGCACTCTTCCAGGCTAGCTCTCTTCCCCACTGCTCTCCCAGGGTGTCCCTAAATGCCTTCAGGAAGATGGTTGCCTTCCTGGAGTTGCCAAGGCACATCCGCATGCCCTCCTGCTTCCCTGTGCATGCTCAAAGCCTCTCCTGTGTCTTGAAGGGGTATTCTTTAGCTCTGACCAAAAATCACTTGAACATACCATGCCTGGTGGTCTGGTGGGGATGGAGGACACCCTTCTTGGTGTTTCAGGTGGGGGATTTTGAAGCTGAGGACCGTCATCCAGACACTGAGGCAGGAGGTAAGACATAGTATTGAAAAATGCTTTGTCCTCACAAAAGCCTAAAACTGTCCCTGTTCGCACAGGGTGTGGGCAGGTCTCCATAAATACCTTTTGGGTCTGGGACTTAGTGCTCTTTAGCACCCCAGAAGCATGAAGATCTCAGAGTGGTGTACTCAGAAAGCGGGCAGCCAACTGAGGCTGCCCGAGTCGAATGTTGAGAAAGGCAGGCAATGTTGAAGCATCCTCTTGAGCTGAGCAGACTGCATCCACATGCAGTGTTTGGCTCAGGTGGTCAAGGACCTCTCTTCAGGCTGGCCTTCAGACAAGGAGTGAAGGGTGGCAGCCAGGAGGGATCTCTCCCCATCTTCCATTAGCTACATCCCCACCTGGACACCTTTTGGTCCATCAGCATGTCTCTGGTGCTCACTGTTACTCAGCAAATGCTGTCAAAACTGAGGATGAATCCATGGGGGAAAGGCTTTGGATTTTGTCCCAAAGCAGGTCAGAGAAGGTCTTTTCACAGCTAGAGTCTGTAGTAAATGCAATGAATGTTCAGTTCCTGTCTGAATATCACAGCAGAGAGGCACACCCCAACCCCTCTCAGGACCAAAAATATCTCGAGAGTATCTGGCTGTCGAGAGCCAAGCATTTGGAAGAGATGTGCCGGACACACTGTGCTTCCCAATGATGACAAGTCTAAGGGGTCACTAGACAGAACAACATGCGGCTGGAGGCAGTAGCAATGACACAGGAGAGAGCTTCACTCTCTCTCTGAGAAAAGGGAAGGAGAGACAGACTAGGTCCAGATGAGGATGGGGCGGATGCTACAGGAGCACTGGGCGTGAATCCCCAAGCAGGAGTGACTGGACACCCAGGAGGCTCAGCAGCACTCTGTGGGAATCAATGGCCCCATCCAGCTGTCCACACCTTGGCGTGCAATGTTGACTACTGCGTGGACAGAGCCATTTTGTGGTGAGAGCCCTGCCTTCCTCAGCCTTCCCTTAAGACATCACTTCTACCCCCAAGCCAGGCCCCTCAACACAAAGAAATTGCACCCCGCCCCAGCCCAGCTCACTCACATAGGGAAGGCTGTGCACACATGTGTGACACAGGAGGAGCCCACGGGAAGGCTGGCCAGGGCATGGTAGTCTAGGGAGCAAGCAGAGCATGGCTGGAGAGTTGGGTGAGCCAGCCCACCTGCTCCAAATTCTTCCCAATAGCAAAGATCTGAGCTGTCCTCAGAGCCCAGGCTGGTGGGCACCTGGCTGGGAGCGGGTCAGCTCTGCCTGAGCCAGCACACAGACTCCTGGGGCTGGTCCCAGGCTGGGCTGGAGAGCTAAGAGCACAAAGGCAGGCACAGGGTGGGTGTTTGGCACATGCTAATAAGGGCATCTTTCAGCATGACTGTGCTTTGCCATGTCTCGGTGCAGACTCTGCCATCACCCACCGGGCACTGCTGGGGACCAAAGTCCCTCAGATCCCCAGCCTAAGGGATGCTGCATGAGTTAGCCTGGCTGAGCACTGAACAAGACCAGGGAGGCAGTCTCTACACGCCTGGGCCTTCACAGTGACCCAGAAACGGTATTTTGTGTGCGACATTCCCCCACAAACACTCAGCCCTCCTCTGCTGAGATTCACCGGGGGAGGGACGGGGACCAGGAGGAGGAATTTGCTGGGTGTGAGGAAGTGACTTGAGCTGTGGCACAAAAACTCTCTGGGTGGGTGTCATGAGCACACGCTGGGGAGTATCCCGTGGGCCTGAGCTCAGAGCTACATATGCTGCTCCTCTGCCAGCACCAAACATGGCACCTGGCATCTGCTCATCTCAGACCCCATTGGTACATAGAGGCGGTAGGTGGAAAGTCCAAGCCCACAGCACAGCCCATAAAGGTCATGTTTTATTCTGGCTGATCTCGTTCACTTGCCTCATCTCCTGGAGGAAAATGAAGTGATAAACAGCCAGCAGCACAGTTTTGTTAAAAACAAATCAGGGCAAACAAACAGGGGATAATTCTCTCTCCGGCTGGTGCGGGGAATTCTGCTGAGCCAAGAGCGATGCTCTGCAGAGAGCCATCACTCCAAGCCCCCAAGTCCTGCACGGCCAGCGGCCACCTTCTTGCTGGGTCAGGATGGCTGGGGTCAGGGTCTTGCTTCCTGGCCAGAGTCCTGGGGAACCTAAACGTTTTTTTCTCCTTGTGCAGCATTCACACTCCTGCATTTTCCAGACTCCCAGTAAGTGGTCCCCTCTCCCAGGCTCTGCTGACTATGCTCTGTGCCCAGAGCAATGGGCTCTCCCCGGATGAAGAAAACTCATGGACATGAAGAGTGAATTAAGGACAACCACCTTGTCTGTCCAAGCCCTTGCACAGGGCAGAGCAGTCAGAGAAGTGGAGGAAGGAAGCCTGGCCGAAGCAGGGTTGGCTGCAGCATACCTGGGCCTTGGAGAAAAGGAAAGCAGGGCAGGGAGAGGACGAAGAGGGCTCCTGGGAGGTGAGGACACGCAGAGTGATCACAAGCATGTGGCAATGTGCAAAGAGGAGGGGAAGGGACAGTGCTGGACCAGGAGGTGGTAGAGTGGTCCGGGAGCCAGTTGTTCTTATTGTTTTAATTCTTACCTTCCTCCCCTGAGCGCCAGGATCTCTGAGACAGGGCTTTACGATCCCAGAACCTGGCAAACTGAGGCACTGAGAAGTTAAGTGAGGCCACCAGAGAAGATGAGAAGGGATTGTGTTTCTCTTTTTCCCCTGAAACAAAGCAGAGCTGTCAGTTGACACTTCCTGCGCTGCCCCAGCTCTGGAGGGTTGCTGGGGCTGCTTCCAGCAGACAAGAGACGTCACGGAAGAGACAAGAGATGTGGGGCGAGGCGTGGGATTCCTGCAGCATGGGGTCCCGTGCAAAGCGGTGCCTGGAGTTGGTGTCCTCCCACCGGAGCAGGGAAAGGCAGTTCAGCTGCCGGCTGCCTCCCGCAAGCAACGGGCTGGGAATCTGTGAGCCCTGGCAGCCTGGAGGCGTCCTGGGAACCTGGGTTTTGAGGCTGTCTGCTAGGCAAAGGGTTAGGAAATCGGGCAGGCTGCCACCAAAAGTCTGCCTGGCTTTTGGCAAAAGTCTGCCTGAACGATACAGCTCTATGAAACATTTCAGCTTTGACAAATGTGTGGTTTTTTGTTTTTGTTTTTGGGTTTTTTTGTTGGTTTTTTTTTTTTTTTTTNATGAAAAAAACAACTCAGTTGCATTGAAAACTTGCCCGACTGGTCTGAGGATGGTTCAGCCAGCCCGTAGGAGAGCTGGGGCAGCAGGCCCATCTCTTTTCGTACACAGGCTGCCTATTGTTCTCCTCCCAGAGCAGGAGGATGGCTTGCATTAAACCAGAGGACTGGACAGGACTGCCTGGGTCATTGAGGCTGGACCCCCACCCACACCCGCAGACTCCTACTCCGTGTCTGCTTTGGATGGGTCTGGGCAGCATCTATGCCTCGGGCATTCAGGGTGGCTTCCCAAGCCCTGGAACAGATGGAGACAGGCAGGAAAAGGCTAAAATCTGCCCGCATGACCCAGCCCAGCCATCGGCTGGCACAGCAGCACTGGCAGGATTTTGTTGTCCCATACCTGCCCTTTCCACCTTCCTCCCTCCGGCTCAGCCCTGGGGACTGGCCCTGTGACACCGAGGGGTGCTTGAACCCTGTTTGCTGGAGACCATATATGGTTTTTAACGGCTCTAAGCACCAAAATGAGCCTGGCAGGCAAAGGGTGAGGGGAGCTGGCAAGCTGGCTGCATCTTGGTACAAATCCCATTGCTGAGTACCGTACCCAGCCTCACAGTCACCACTGCTGTCACCTTGGCTGCACCAGGCTCCTCCAGCCCCTCTGCTGTCCTCTGCTGCTTCTCATCTGCTTGTTATTCATGGCAGGGGGCAAGAAGTGCCCCCCCGCCCCCCATTCAATGTGCGGACGATCACCATAGCCCCAGAAGGTTGAATTTAATGCTAGGGGGATTTGCAAGTCAAGAATTCCTGTGCCCACACAATGCGCAGCTGGGCTTTGAAAAGGCGTCAGGATTAAAATGCAACCGCAAACTTGACAAACCGGCGCAAGGGCCGGGCAGACAATGGGCTGCGGCTCCCTGTTATCATTCACGGCGTGTGAAGGACCAGCGCCGGGCTCGGCGGGTTACAAGTCATGCGCTAGAGATGCTGCTGGCCTGGACACCAGCGGGGAGGGCTCCTTTGTGCTGCTCTCGCAGCAGGGAGCAACCCGAAAGCCAGCCCGAATGGAGAGACATCTCCGCTCGCAGCCGGGGGTAAGGAGGGCAGGATGGCAGGGACCCCCTGCCACCCTGGGCAAGCTCTGAGCTCCTGCCTGGTCGGGATTCATCTGCCCCAGGGGTCTCCAGATTCACCGGTCTTTGCTGGATGAAAATTAAGGAGCTTTTCTTTGATTCTGTCCTGAAACTGTAACTTGGTTTATGCAGGAGTAATAAAGCAAAGGGGCATGCAGAGGCTGGGGGGATTCTGGGTGAACCGGGATGCCAGGACGGGGCAGAGGGTTTCAGATGATGACGGATTAGATACAGGTCAACCGTGTAATAGTAAAGGACAATGCCACCTGGGGCTGCAATAATTAACACTCTGGAGATAAAGCCAGCAAAACAACTGGCTGGATCTCCCCTTGGGCAGCAGCTAGACACCTTCCCCAGGTCCTCTGAGCCAACTGAGCCTGCTGATCTTGGGGCACGCTGCTTGGGGCACTGCTCTGCCGCAGCCCTGGGGGGATGCAGGGCAAGGGAAGGTCTGGCAGAAAAAAAGACTTGGGTCTGGCTGGAGCGGTGGGAAGGAAGGAGCCACCGAATAGGTGATGTGACAAGCATCTGGTCCTTGTGTGACTGTCATGGCTGGGATCAATTATTTTAATGAGCCCATGGACAAAGGTCAGGGAGGAATATGGCGCAGTCCATGTAATGTTAGTCAGGTCTCCGTACTGGGTACGGTGGAGCACACTCACCAGCACGACTGGCCACACCGCAGCATTCCCATTCAGAGGCAGCAGCCATCCAAGCTTCCCTGTCCGGAGGGCATGGGACTGAGTCTTCATGTGTCCAGCACTCTGGTGCAAAACCGGATCGGGTGATCAGCCCCTTCCCAGCTGCCTTCCCACCATCTTCCTTGATGCACTTTCTGTACAGGAGCACGCACCAGGTTCTCTCTCAGTAAATCGGAACTTGGGAGCATCAGAGACTGAGCTTAGCAGTGAAAAGGGCTCTTTTCTCTCCTTGGGGGCCTCCAGGCAAAGATGGGTGTGGGGGAAACTGTTCCTCCTCTCAACAGATATAAGAACCAGTGAGCAAACTCCAGCCCGGGAGATGGGACTGTGCATGCAGCTACACCGACCTCCCGGCACCTTTCCCAGCAGCAAGGAGAAGAGATGTCCATGCCAGGTCTGGAGGGACCGAAAAAGCCCTGCCCACGTGCGTGCTGGAAGCCAGAGCAGTCCTCAATACCAAACGGCACCGTGCCATTTTTGTTAGGCTGTACAGGAGGGTTTGGGTTTTTTTTTTTTTACTTCACACAAAAAAAAGCTTATTCCTTCACTCAAAAAGAGGCCTTTCAAAAATGATGCAAAACTGACACTGTTGGAACTTCACAGAGTTTGTTGGGAAGCAAGAAGCTGTAAAAATATTATTGAACAAAGGGTTGATGTTTTTCCTATACTGAAGGGGAGTTTTGTAGCCATTTTGATGCTAGTTTAGATCGGTGTGCTGAAGAGCAAAATACATCTGTTTTTTTGAGCTAATACAGCTACTTGAGAGGGATACAGGGAGAGTGAGGGTTTTGCCTGACTTTGCCCAAATCTTACACAATACCAGAACATGAGGTTTAGCAAACTGGCCTCGACCTGACAGAGAAATCAGAGCTGTGGTGAGAGATCTGTCTTAGCGTAGCTCTCTTTGTGTCACGCAGACCGATCTTTCTAACTGCCAGCCCTTGGAAAAAAAAAAAAACCAGAAAAAAAAGCTCATAAGCAAATTCTTCTTCTTGCACCTACTCCCTGGGCCAGCACCGGCAGTTTTTCCCAGGTGGTGACTCTGTGCCCAGGTCCCACCGTGATTAGAAAAATGTCATTAATGACCGAACACTCTTGCTGCCTGCAATGGTGCCCTGCAAAGGGTTTCTTGCTGAGCTTGCAATCTCATCTCTGTCCCATGGGTGCTGGTGTCTGCTGGTGACGGCCACAGCAGAGCCAGGGTCAGTCCAGCATCATGGGCAGAGGCTGCCCTGCACTGCCGGAGGCTGCTGAAGGTAGAAGGCCAGTAGCTCATGGGGCTGAAAGACAACTTGTGGAGATGGTGCTGGGATGGCGGGGAGCCGGCGCAGCAGGGTGCATGCCTAGACCTGGCTGGAGAGTCCCCCCAGCCTGCAGCAGGCTGGGCACCCAACCAGGCTCTCTTCAGGGCCACATTTTAAAATTAAAACAGTAACAGAACAGTAAGAACTAAAACTAAAAAAGTCCTCCTTGCCCTTCTAATGGTAGGCAGTGTCTGGTCCCCCAGTAAACAGGTCCCAAGGGGCTGCTTCTCCGCAGGAGCTGGTGCATCTGCTCTGTCCCCCCACCTGCACAGCTGAAGTGGCACCCACTTGGCCCTTCCTGTGGGACAGATGCCATGAGGCCACCTTCCTCCTGCCTGGCCTCAGCATGCCTATGCACTGCACAGCTGCCGGCTCGCCTGCACCGAGGCACTGCGGGGTGGGAGGTGTGCCCCGTGGGGAATTTGGGTGGGTGTCCCGTGGTACCCACCCCGGAGTGGGAGCCATCCTCCTGCCCTGCTCAGCTTCCCCAGAGAAGATTGGCTCCTGTGCCGGCGGGGAGGGGGTCAGCCTATATTAAGCCGAGCCTGCTGGGGAAGGCGTATTTGGGATACCTGCGGTGCTCGGTGGGCAGATGCGCGGTAGGAGCTATATTTGGAAGGTGCCGTTTGGTTTCCTCCCTGGACGCTGCAGCAGGCTGTCCGCAGTGCCGGCCAAGCGGCCGCGAGGCTGAGTTTGCAGCTCCCCAGCCCAGGCGCCCCAGCATCCCCCCCCCTCCCCGGCCCCACACCACCCTCTACTCCTTTTTTCTCCCCCCCCCCTCCTGCTTTTCTTTCCTGCGGGCTGTGAAAAGGTGCAGTCTGCCTGTGACCGTTTCTCCTCCCTCCCTTCCCCCTTCCTGCTGGTCAAAACCGCCATCCTGGAACAGCCCGGCGGATTAGTGAAGGGATACCTTTGAAACCGATGCCAGGAAAGCTCCGTGGATCAGTTAACAGGAGAGTATAAAAAGCCATGCCTGTCTCCCCCCATGCTCCCCCCATCTCTCTTCCTCCATGTCACCGGCCCTGGCTGCCGGCTCGCCCCTGGCTGGGGGCCTGAGATCCCAAACGTGCTCTCCAGGCTGGCTTGCCTCATTAATTAAAGAAGACAGATTTTTAGCTTCTCTTTCCCTCCCTCCCTCTCTCTCTTCCTTTTTTTTTTTTTTTTTTTTNGTGGGGGCAGGGGGAGGATGAGGAAGGGCGCCAGGGATTACAGGCGGCTGATGCGCTCTGCTCCCAGGGTGCAGGACGCCCCGAGCCTGCATGGCGCCATCCCCTGCTCCTTGCAGGCAACCTCCCAGAGATGCAAGAAGAGGGGACTTCACTCCCCATGCCCACAGTTCTGGGACCCACAGCAGTGGTCGCAGCCACTCCGAGGACATTCCCTCATGGCTGACCGTGCTGGATGCACAACTGCGCCAATTCCTGCACTGCTGGTCCTGCTGGACCGGAGCAGTGAGCCTGTCCCCTTCCCTAGTACAGAGGGAACGGTGCAGCCACGTGTGGTGCCGGGCACACGGTGCAGACTGCATGGTACAAGGGCGCATGGTGCACCGGCGCCTGGAGCAGTGCGTGTGGTGCAGCATTTATGGCACAGCCATATGTGGCCCCAGGTGCATGGACCAGCGTGCATGGTACGGTCATGTGTGGTACGGCCATGCATGGTACGGCTGTGCGTGGTGCAGTGTGCATGTTGCAGTGTGCGCTCCTGATCCTGGGGTGGCTCACAGCAGCAGAGTACCGTTGCAATTCACTCCACCTGCATTTGCGTCGGGGTAGCCCAGCTCTGAGCCCGTCCCCAGCATAGGAACCACCTATGCTGGCTGGGGGCACAGGCTGAGAGGCAGCCACCCTGGCACAGGGTGCAAGGGGGAGCTGGCCTGATTGAGGACAGAAGGGCAAAGTGGGGACAACGGGAGCTCCAGGAGGGACTGGAGGGCTGTTCTGTGCTGGGAGATGGCCCCTGACTCTCCCTGGCTGTGTCTGATTGTCCCTGAAGAGAAGGCCTGGCTGGTTCTTCTGGCTGAGTCATCCCCAGGTTTATCAGCCTGGCTGCAAAATTAAATTCAAAGCTCGTCTTTTTAACACGAAGATCACTTACATCCAGCTGCACGAGCCGTGGCCCCTTTAGGATTTAATAATAAAATGAATGCCCATGACCTGACTGTTTGCTCACGCCTGGATCTTCCTTGATGGATGAACAGAAATTGCTCCCTGGCTCGGGTCATCCGCAGTAAAAATCGCCAGTCGATTGCTGGGCCCTCCCTCGGCTCCTCCGCGTTCAGGGCTCGCTGGCTTCGTTTGGGACCTGGCTTGAAACGGATAATCAATAATAATCAGGCTCGACGCTGTGACGGCACCTTTGATCCGAGGATCTCGGAGCACTTTGCAGCGGATAATGAACGGAGCCCCTCTGTGAGGCAGGCAGGAGCGTCTGCATTTTGTGGGGGGGAGCGGAGCCCAAGGACAGGCTGACCCCACTGCTCGTGAGCTCTGTCCTGCTCGGCATCTTGTGTGTGGACTACTCGTTTGCTTTAGCACAACCCTGGACAGTCGCGTGAAGAGGGGATGGTGCCAAACATCTGTGGGTCTCATTCCCCGGTAGCTCGTGGGTCTGGTTCCTTCCTGAGACAGCCTGAGCTGCCCTGTCAACAAAGCTATTTTGGGGAAAATAGCACAGGTTTGGGGCTCAGCTTTGCAGGGAGCAGAGCATCCCGGGGATGCAGTGCACTCCCCCAGGAACAAGCAATCCCGTGGGTTGGGGCTGGTGGGGAGACCGTGGCATGTCGCATGGTGCTGGCTCCCTGCGGTGGGCTGCAGCACCTCTGTGGCAGCATCCAAGGTCCAGAGCTGGGGCCAGGGAATGTCCCTCTGAGGGGCTTTCAAGCCGGCACCATTCCCAGGCCCAGGGAAAGAGGCTGGCAGCAACCAGCACAGCTGCTGGGTCCTGGCTCCGGCCATCCCGGAGAGCACAGTTACAGCCTGGGCCCTGTTTGGTTTCAGGGGCGACTTGCACCACCTGAGCTGCAGTGATGCCAGCCCTGCCGCTGCACGCTGGTCCCCCTGGACACCCAGCCGAGGCCTCTGCAGGCCCTGCGTTGCCCCTGTGAGGGCAGCCTGGGTGCTGTTGGCGGGCACCACTTGCATGGCTGGTGGTGTGGACCTCGGCGGGGCGGTGAGCTGTGCCCCAGGGAGGGCTGCATCCCCCATGGCCAGGCAGTGGGGGACAGGGGACCCAGCTCTGGGGATGCCATGTCCCCAGCCTGCATCCCGCGGCCAGGGTCGCATCCTGCCCTTAGAAGGGCTGTGTCCCCCCGTGGTCAGCCAGTGGAGGGCGGCGGAGGGGGTGGTGGCAGCTTTGGGGATGCCACCCCCGTGTCCCCAGCCTGCACCCCACCAGGACAGGCTGCTCTGCTGGTGTCGCAGCGCCACCCCTTGCCTCCCGGGGAAAGTGCCCATTGGCTTCGTCTGCGCTCTCCAGCAATTAAGGGACTAATATATTAATTGTTTCTAATCTCCAAGGTCACCTGTAAGACTCGGCAAGGGAAGCAATCGACCCCCCGAAGCCGTCCCCATCACCCGCCCCAAGGGAGGAGGCTGCAGCCAAGGGTTTGCCCTGTGGACCCTGAGCCCCCCAGCCCCAAAACCCTCTCTGGGAGTGTGGCCATAGGGAGCAGCCCCCCGCAGGGAAGGGCAGAGGTGGGAATGCTGGATGGGGGGATGCGAGCCTAGCGCTGGCCTCGAGTGGGAAACACCTTTTGCTGGTGATGAACAGAAAATAAGAGTAGCCAGGCTGCCTGTCCAGCCAGCCCGCGCCTCCTCACAGCCTGCCTGCAGCCGCGCCGCCCTGCCTTTGTCTCTTGCGCTCAGCCGCGCTTCCAGTCTTCAAAGTGTTAAAACTTTTCAGTGTGTGCTGCAGATCCCTTGCCTGCAGCCTCCTGCCCTGAGTCAAATTAATCATGTACTGGGAAACACAGCAGGCATGTACTAGCCCTGGGCATGGTGTATCACGTACTTTCTGGAATCTGTCACATGGGGAGCTTTCTGTTTTAGGCTCAATTGATCCTTTCTCGGTTTGATACTGTGTTTAATTGTGAGATGGGGCTGTGTGTTTTTGCTTCAGCCGAACTTAAAGGGCCGCTCTTCCCAGCCTTGTTTTCAGATGTCCGCAAGAACAGACCGCCGCTGTCTCCTCACCCAAACAAAAAGCCTTTCTCTCCCCACACACAATATCCCCTCTGTATTGTCCACAACAAAGAGCAGGGCTAAATTAATTTTAGGTCCGGCTCTTTTAATGTAGGACTGGGGAGGGGAGGTGCTTTTATTGCTGCAGCTGACGGTTCAAACAAGATAGGCGAGAGGTGGCCCGGGCCACCGGGCTCTCCCTGGGCGGTGGAGATGGGGAGGAGGGATGCGCCTGGCCCCCAGGACTCCCCCCCGAGCCCCCTCAGCTGCAGTGCCCCGTGTGAGGTGAGGAGAGCTGGAGCAGAGCCCAGCCCTGCTCCTCGATGCAGCATTGCCCCAGGTGGATCTGAGCCTGCCTGAGCTCTCCCTCCACCCCGGAGGAGGGCTTTCCATCTGCCCTGCCCCAGAAAGAGTGGTCCAAGGAGGCTGGGTGGGACAGAAAGTGCCTGCACCCCAAAAGTAGTGTCCGCTGGGGGCTGTCATATTCCTCTGGATGGCCAGATTGCCATAGCAGGGTGATTTTTCATTCTTTCTCCACAGAAAAGATTTCAAGAGCCAAGCAAAAACCAGAGCATCCCTTAAAACTGAGTAAAAAGGGACACACCCCCCCCCCCCCCCCCCCTTTTTTTTNTCCTCCTGAAAAAGGCTTATCTGGAGCAGTCAGTGCCGGCTGCTGTGTGCAGCAGCATGAAAGGAAGCCTGTGGGGTCTGGGAGAGGGTCTTCACAGGGTCTCCCTGGGGCCCTGGTGGGCACTGCCCTCCAGTGTGATGTGCCACTTGCGTGCATCGGTGGTTTGCATGGTTTGCCTGGTGCTGTGAGAAGACATGGGGATGTGGCGGGAGGAGGGAAAAGGCCATGTGGGCACCAGGTCCAAGTGGCATCTCCAGGATGTGGGATGTGCAGAAAGAGGGGAAGGAACCCTGGGAAATAGTTGAAACTGAGGCAAGGAGAGCAGGATTTGGGGAAGGGAGATGTCTGGTCTGGGAGGTGGAAAGGAAAGGGGATGCGGAGGGGAGCAGAGGAGTGGTACAAGAGACCCCAGTTGGGAGAGTCGGGTATTGGGAAGGGGTACAGCAGCACAGGGATGTTGGGAGAGGAGATGGCAGAGGGGAGGGAGGTGGGTTGGTGTGACCTTGTGCCATTTTCCACAAATTTAGGCAGAGATGTAGGATTGAAAGGGGAGGGAGAGGTGTTGTGGACAGCTCAGCTGTGGGTCCTCCTTGTTTGCATCTTCTCCCCTTTCCTGAGTGGCCAGACAGGGCAGGTCCCTCTGCCCGGTGTGTGGGAAGGTTCCTGGCCAGCCCCACATGGCAAGACAGCGGCCAGGTGTCTGCTCTCTCCCCTGCAGCCCCCAGTTTCTCAGTAGATGGGTAAGAACTTGCTCCTGGTTTATAAATATTCAGCTCCAGCAAAACCCATTAATGTTGCATTAGGGCTGTGAATCGGAAAGCCCCAAAGCCAGGCAGCTCAGTGCTGTAGCTGCAGCGCGATCCGGGTCCCACTGTACATGCACAGCTGCCCATCCTGCTCCAGCGGAGACTCCACCACCTGCCAGGACACCACATGGCTGCAGCAACGTGCTGTTGAAGAGCATTGCTTCATCTGCCTCACTCCGGCACTCCTGGCCCCAGGTAGCACAGTCCGGCGAAAGCCAACGAAAAGGAGGGCATGGTATCTCAGTCCCAAAATCTCCTGCTCCCATGAAATGCAATGGTTGTAGGCTGAAGGCCAGGTGGGTTTTTTTGAGTGGGATAAGTCAGGAGCCAGGCATGACACCCTCGGGCTCTGGATTTGGCTAACTTTTTGGGAGAACAATAGGAAGTCCCTTGGCTGCAGAGTCAGGCGGACTTGGTCTCATGGGCTGCTCCCTCCATCCGGCAGCGTGCACGGAATTACATCTCCAGGAATAGGCAGCAATGCACGTATTAAAACAGAAGCTGGAGAAAGAATTTACATCTGTGCAAAGCAGCGATCCAAGTGTTACTATCGGGACCAAATTTTCTCACTTCCAGGAGAGCAGCTCTGAATGTGACAGTCTGCAGACTTGGGCATCGTTTTCAGCCAGCTTCCTCATCTCACTGTATTTTGCAGATCCACCTAGCAGCCGTGTCCCCTCCACTCCAGCAGCATGTCACTGAGCTTGAGGTGATGGAAGAAGCAGGAGCTGGGTGGGAAAGGGAGCACACAGACCGAAGAGAGGGGGTAATGCAGACAAGGTGGAGAGATGGGGCTGGGGAGGCTGGGAGCTGGTGAGCAAATCGCTTGTGGACATTGAGAGGGGGGGCATGATGGACCAACGGAGGTTCAACTCTTGGGGATGAAAGGCCCTACTATGCCCCTACAATGCCTAAACAGATGTCCTCCTCGATAGTTTGTGCCACTGGTGGTGTGCACAGGGTTGGCTTCTGAAACCTCTGGGATGAACTGAAGGGGGTGGACAGGTCTGAGAGCTGATGGCTTCTGCCTGGGCTGCCCTGGCGGCAGCTGAGCGGGCTCAGAAGAGCCAGCTGCTAAAGTCACTACTTGATCCTGGCCCATGTGGTAAAACCCTTCTTCCTTTCTTCTTGCTGCCTCTTGCCCCACCAGCTGTCCCTGCTCCTCCCTCCAGAGCTGCCGGAGAGTCACAGGGGAGCACACCCCTGCCTGGCATGCAGAGAGCCTGAGGTTGGGATATATATGCAAAGGATGTCAAGGTCTGGAAGAGAGGAGGGGAGGGCCGAGTCCCTCTGGGCTGGGGCAAGGTTCAGCGGCTCTTAAGGATGCCTGCAGCCTCCCCTCCCAGAGGGCTGGGCAATGCATGAAGCTTTTTTTGAGATCCTAAAGGAGAAAAGCAAAGTACTGACACAAGAAACTGCTAAAGTTAATCCCTCCAGCTCACTTGAAACAGTCAAAAACTGGATGAGAAAAGGGGAGGTGTGTTTCATCAGAGATGAGAAATCAGTTTTACATCAACGTGTTAAAGACAGTGAAAAGAAGTCTTTCCCGCATGGTTTAGATAGGGGATCATGACGAGACAGGGAAAGGTCATTTAGAAAAGCAGCAAAGAATAGAGGCTTTGCCTATTGCAGAATAAATGCTGGGAGGAGTATGGTTCCCCAGCTTCCGGGACAGGGAAAAACTGAGGATCCTGGGAACAGAGCATCTGTGGCTAGGCAGCGGGAACCACTGGCTTTTGGTGCTGTATGGTGTTACATAGCCAAACGACTAACTTTAAGTGGATGTAACTCTGCCAATCTTGAGGAAAAACTTTGAGAACAGAAAGAATAGCAAGAAACTTTCAAGACAAATCAAAGTCTGAAGCTCTCGTTACCCGAGCTGTGCTGGGGCAGCGTGTGGCAGAAAGACACACTGGAATCTGGCCTGGTGACTGCTGCCCCACTCAAAAAAAAAAAAAAAAAGGGTTTAAAGTATCCCAAGGCCCAGCTCTGCTGTCTGTGAAAAATCATGTCTTGTGACTGGAAATAATGAGCTACATGACGGATGCGTTCTGTTATACGGTGGCTTTTGGTGTCACTGGTGCCAAGTTCAACATAGCTTTGTCCAAAGGGTGCCTCACCTTCTTCCTGTAACTCCTGGTCAAAATTGAGAGATGCATATCAGCACAGTAGATGTCAGAGGCATTTCTTGAGCTGGGAACCCGGAGTTAACTCTGCTCTACCTAGTTGTGCGGTGTCTCCCAGAACTGACTGTGTAGAGGTTTTATAGAGATGCCCTTTTCTGGGGCAAGCCTTTTCTGGGGCAGGGAGGCTGTGAGCACCCCACCTGCCAGCCCTCTCCTCTCTGATCATCTCTCCGTGCAGATGTCTCCTCGGGTTGGGGTGTCTCCCTGCTGGAGGACTGTGCTTCTCCATCTTCATTTGGTGTCTGCTGGGCAGAAATGGGGATCCCAGCTGCAGAAGAAAAACTTCTGGGGAGGAAAGCCCTTGGTTGTGATACTGAAGAGATTCAACACCCCTGTGGACATCTGCTGGGGTTCCTTTGCTGGGTGGGCCTAGAAAGGTTGTTAAAGATGGATAATGTCAGTGTCTGTATATCTCCTCCTACAAAGCCTTCACTGACATTAACAGGCCCTTTGATGCCACAGAGGCCTTGTGCGGATCTGGAACAGTGTTGAGCATCTTTCAGTTGTGACCTTCACCCACAGAAGAACATGATCAGTTGGTGACTGGCCCAGCCTGAGACCTGTCACTGTCAGGGGTGCTCTCTGCTTTCCCATATTTTTGAATTGGCATTTTATTTATCAGAAAATGCTTTTTTGGTGAATGGAGGGGAAGAAAAAAAAACTTGTAAAGCAAAAAACCCCATGAAAATGTTTGGAGTTTTAAGAAAACCACCCCCTCTCCACTCCCAAGTTCAACAGGCCACAAATGTGTCAAGCCTTTTGAGAGTCTTCCATTGGGAATGTTTCTCACCGTCTTTTCACAGCCTCCTGTTGCCATCAAGCTTGAAGTGCTGCCATGCAAGAACCTGTGGCTTGACAGCTCTTCGCTCAGCAGCTCTTCTGCCCCGGTCCATTAGCTCAGAGGAGCTCGCATAGCAGCACGTGTGCCCCTGGTGACGTGGCAAGTCGTTCACTGTGGGACACAGCAGCAGCAGATACCAAATCTGGGTTTGGAGGTTCCTGCCTGATCCGTGCAGCAGGCAGCAATTTGGGGTCTGCATTTGTGGGCAGGGAGGATCTACTCAGGGGTGGAGAGATCCTGCCTTCTCCTATACACGTCTGTGATTGCCAGCCTGGAGCTGCTCCTGTGGCTGACGGTGGGGTGGAGACTTGAACCCCTGTTACAGTCCCCACCGCTCAGTGTGAATGAAGAAGACAAGCTCCCCCATTTTTCTTATTCCTTGAGGATTCCAGAGGCAGCCCAGGACCTAGGTGTAAGATGGCATCTTCTGCTTCTGCACCGAGAGAGGTCCAGCAAGAAGGCCTGGGAAAAGGTATGGGCAGAGCAACTTGTGGGCTCACCAGGGTCACGCGGAGCAAGGGGGCATGCTGCTGCACTCTCAGGCATGAGGCCAAGGTCACAGGGCTGTATAGTTCAAGAGAGGACTGGTCAGGTTGCATTCAAAGGCAAACGCTCACCTTTTTAGCAGTAACCATCTGTGCATTAGGGACAGGGTCTTTGGAGAACTCAGTTTAACCTGTGGAAATAGTGTGTGTTTGATTTGGACTTATGGAAGCTGTATCTGTGTGGATATCATGAGCTGCCTCCTGTTGGGTGCCATCAGCCTGCACTGAGTGAACCCAGCTCTACCACATACATCACCTGAAAAAAGCTGTCCCCTCATCTTGCCTGGGCAGCATAAAGTTGCATCCCCAGCACCCCAGAGCCTTTCTGAGACATTTTTTGCAGCTGCCTCATGTCCCCTTACAGCTGGGAGAAGCAGTGGGGCAAAGAGAAGAAGCAAGGATGGGCATTGGAATGAGAGTTATTGCTAGTCCTGCCCTGGAAACCTTCGTATTATATTAATACTGAATATTAATGACTCTTAATTATATTATTAATTTGTCCCTGAACTGTAAGAGATTTAAGAAAATGAGATGTAGAATTTGCTTGGAGGACCAGGAGAAAAGGCCAGGGAAAGACCGCATTGGTGACCCAGCTTTTAGTGATCTTTTCCTGGGCCTACAACCCGTGGATAGAAGAGAACGGAGGAGGCTAGTGACTGGCAGTGCTGACCCTTCACATGAGGACAGTGGCTGCAAAGGGGCAGAGGAGAAAAGCAGTGGTGCAGGAGACCTGTGTGCTGGCTGCAGAGCTGCTGGCACCAGGAACACGTTGCCTGGCATGAGGGACACCTGACTGCTGGCCGGGATTGACTGTGACCAGGTGCCCTATGGCATGATGTCCATCTGAGCATCAAGGAGGGTGCCAGGAAGACCAGACCCCAACCAAACACTACCTCCACATCCCTCGTCTGAAACCTGCCCCGGCAAATGACCAAAACTCTCATTTCGGTTATTTCAGTGTAGCGCTGGGCCACCAGCTTAGCTCTGAAACTCATCACCAAACCTCTCCCTCCTTGATCTCTTGTGTAGGGTTCGAGATGGATGCTAAGGGACCTTCACACAACATCCCCATCCCAGGACATGGGCTCTGCACAGGGGACAAGAGGCAGGCCGTAGTGCAACCCAAGGGAAAGGAGGTTTCCAGAGACTAAAGGAAACCACCCCCCAAGCCCCAAGAAACCCCCTGTGCTTCAGGGCATAAGCTGATCATCTGTGGGGGCTGGGAAGGAATTTGTCACCATCTGCCTCTTGTCTCTCTGCTGTGGGGAGTAATAAGCAAGTGAGGAGGGGAGGATTCAGCAGTGTTATTAGTTGGAGAACGGCATTATTCCCCCTGTCTGCACCGTATAAATGAGTGTGTATTTTTCATAATGGGGGAATACATGCAGGGAGAGAGAAAAAATGTTTTAAAAAAGAAAGAAGGAAAGGGGGGAGGGGGGAAATGAATCGATATAACAGAAGCATTAGGGCACTCAGGGGAGTGTTTTACTGGGGCCATTAATATACTTCTCAGGTGGTAAAAGCCACTTAGCCTTTAAAAATGATAATGAAATGTTAACTACCCAAAGCATTATTGCTGAGTCACGGAGAACCATGCAGACCTTCAGCTCCCATCTGATCGAGGGGTGCTGGCGGGGCTATCACCAGCCCCAGCCAGCATGGGGAGCCATGATCCGGCATGTCTCACCTCCTGCATGCAGGAACCGAACACCTGGCAGCCCCTGCTGAGCTGCTGTGGCTGTACGGGCATGGGCACCCCCCACCAGCCGTGGGGTCACTGGCCGCCGCAGCACCTGCCTGGTGCTGGATCTGCCACCCAGCCCCAGGCGCTCCTGGTGGGAGAAGCCCCCAGTTGGACATGTGGAGGAGGCATATTCCACGTGCTGTGGCCTCTCTCCTGTCACTGTGTGAGGACTCAGCCCTTGGGAAGGCAGAGAGGTGTGAGGCCAGACAGGATCAGATCCGTGACCATGCAAATACTGCAGTCACATCACTTCTGGGGAGGAGGTGGGGACTGGGAAGGCAACCACCATTCACAAAGGTCCATGTGCAAGGATGTTTTGAAGTGGAAAGCTGCAGGCAGCGCAGCCTTACCATAGTGTAGGATGCTTAGCTCTGCTGTGGGGAGCAGGAGGGACCCTGACTGTTCAACTGCTGAGCCAACATAGGGATGTGATGCACAAGGGAGCAAGATCCCCTCTTGGCTCCCAGGAGATGGCACAAAGCAATGGTGGAGGCCTCATGCATTTCTAGTCTATATTTCACAAACCGTTGGTGATTGCAGGTACCAGGCTTATAGCACCCTAAAACACTTGAACAGCATGAGGTGCTGGACAACCCCGTGTTGATGAACTTTAGAAGCACTGGGAACCCCAAATTACTGACCAGCTCTGAAAACCATGGGGGTCAAATTCTTGCTGTGTTCTTGTCAACCAGGGCTGTTTCACCCTGCAAGGGAGCAGGGATTCTCATTTCTCATCTTTTATGTATCTCTGACTCTTATTTGATTGTGAAGGGCCCAAACAGCCCCCTGCAGTGTCACACGAGGAAATTCAACAGGCCTGCATGGTCCAGCGAGCTGAAGTGTGAGATGAAGGTCTTCTCCTAGGACGATTCAGTGCCCAAGCAGAAAATTAATTTCCTTCCATCCATCTGTATATGACCCAAAACCTTTCCTAGTCAAGGAGATTATGAAGTTTTTTCACGAATGTGGATTGAAAGTCAGAGGTAGCTGTGAAGGATGCTGGAGGAGGACTGAGTATCTGGAGGGGCAGGGAGCAGCTTGGCTCCTAGAGGCACACCATCCCTCTCATCCTCAGCACCTGTTTCAGCCACTGTTGGGACACCCATTTCTGGGGAACTTTTTCACTTGAGTGAGTTTTCACCTCTGTTAGTGAGGGGTCTGACAACACCTCAAGCAATCAAATGCCTGCCTTTACCTCCAAGCCCTGTGCAGAAGTCACTGCACGCACAGTGGTGTGCTGCATTTGGGAACGCTGGCTGTGGCGCAGAACCTGATAACTGCAGTGTATAGGGCAGAGTTAAGGATATTGTAAGGGTATGTCTGGGACTGTTGCATGCCACTGAGCAGGTTGTGAGTGTCCCCAATCATTTCTGAAGGCCATCCTGGCTGGTAGGAGGCTGCATTGCGCCGATAGCTTGTGGGGAAAGGTCCCATTCTCCAGCATCTGCCTGGGAATGCAGCCCCGAGGTTAATCTGCCCAGAGCAAGCCTGGCTGTGGGGTGCACATTGTGCCAGCCCTCTCAGAGCCCAGGTAAGGGCAGTGCAGCCACAGCTCAAGCTGCATGCCCAGCTCTGCAGGTGGGGACAGGGCGATGGAGGAACAGGAACTCCTCCCATCTCCCTTCTCCCTTCCCTGCCTCACCTCCTCGCTTCATCCTCTTCCCCGGAGAGGCTAGCAGGAGGCAGCTCTGATCTCTGCTGGACCTGGAGGTCCTGCTGGGACCCAAACTAGCAAAGCCTAGCTATGCCTGGCAGAAGTAGGGCCATCCTCCATCGAGCCTGCAGCTGCTGCCCAGTGTGCAGGAGGCAGATGTGCAATCATGCTCTCCTGCCCTGGAGCCGGAGGCTGTGCCCCTACCCCTAAACCAGAGAGGACTGGGTTTCCCTCATGCTCTGCGTAGGCAATACTGCAGAGAGTCTCTAGGTACAGCAGAGAGGGCATGCGAAGGGCATCCCCTTCCAGCGTGGCACTCCTGAAATTAAAGGACGCAGAGGGTTTTTACATCTGCTGAGAGAAGCGGTTCTCAAACTGCAGGTCACGACATGCCTGAAGTTGTTTGGGGAACTGCTAAATGGGTCACGCTACTCTGTAGACACGGAGTAGCGGCGCATGGCCACAGGGCCCAGACCGACCAGCCCTCCTCCTTCCCCAGCTCCACTCTCCCGAAGGCAGCCCGACGAGAAGCCGCTCGCCCAACTGGCACCGGCAGCCCCACTATTAAGAATAACGCAGCCGCCTTGCACTGAAGTGCTTTATCCCCAGCACCCGCTGTGAACAAAATTGCCTAGGATCAGGTGGTGCTAGCCAATTTTTCTCGCAGCAGGGGCCGCAGGTAAAGCACCTCAGTGGAGAGGAGCTGCGCTGCTCTGAACTTTTCTGTTGCCCGCGTGAACTCAGGGAAGAGGAGAAGGGATATTGTGTGCACTCAAGCAGAAGCAGAGAAGATGCCAAGAGAGGAGAGAAGCAGATGGAAAAGACAGAGAAAGCTCAAGATGAGGAGAGAGCAGGAAGGAAGGAGCAGAGGAAGGATAAAGCAAGAGGGAGGTGAGAAAAGAGCTGGAGCTGGGATGCCTCAAAGCAGTGGCCAAGGCAGCAAGAGAGCTGCATCTTCTCTTTCTTGTCCTACAAACCAGACACAGACGTGGCAGCAGCTAATCTTTCTGGCTCGTGAACAAAAGGATTCTTTTCATGCCAGTAATCCAAGAGCTGCCATGCCACGGCTCTCCCAGCTCATCTGCTGTGAATGCACTTATGTGGCGTCCAACTGAACGGGTTAGCAAAATAAAGACAGATGGCAATGGATTAGCTCTAACACTTCTTCTGTATCACAATGCAATCACTGCAGTCTTCTCCACTGCCTCCTCTCGGGACAGTTTGCTTGCACTGCAGCTGTGCAGCCGCCCCCAGTTACGCACCAGTGGCCCAGCTCCAGAGCCACAGCTTAGCACCATGCAAGTAGGAAAGAGTCACCATGTTTTTTTGTTTGTTTCTTGGAGAACACATATTAGGGAGAGGCTGTGGTCACAGTGAGGGGTGAGCACACAGCCACCTCTCTGCTGAAAGGGGACTTTGTTACAAAATGCCCTTGGTCACACACTTTTAGCATCAGTGGAGTCAGGGCAGACTCTAAGGCCCATGTTAATGAAGTACATGCATTGCTGAGCCGCATTTTTAACACCTAGACCTATCATCTCAAGAATGGGGCTAAGTCACGCGATCCATTAAATGTTAAGGCAGATATATGAAGAAACAAAGAAGGGAGGTTGGTGCTACCTCTTCACAAGTCAACAAGAAGAATAATCTCTTCATGATTAAGTAAACTTTGCCCAAGTCAAGTCAGCTGCTTATGGTCAACCCAGTGCTAGCTGATGCAACATGAACATGCATTTCTGCCGGAAATAAAGTGTGCTGGTGACAGACTGGGCTTTGTTTAAACTGTGACATCTTCCTATTGTTTCCCAGCCAGAAATTATGTGGGAATTCTAGCATCAAGTCTCATAGAGACCTGATCTTTAGTACTTTGTTAATAAATACCCTTTTTGATTCAGCTTTACTAGATTGTCAGCTCTGGTGCTACTGGTAGCTTCAGGGATATTCAGATTCCTCAGGGTGGCAATCTTTTTGTCCCGCTGAAGCAGCCTCCTGATCTCATTCAGGCAGTTAATAGGACATCTTCACCTGTGACCCCATTATTTTGGAAACTATCCCTTCTGACTCCTCATCCAAGATCACCACATGACCAAGCAGTTCCATTTTGTCAAGAAGACGCATTTCTCCAGGAAACTGGGTAACTCTTAGAAGATCTGTCGGGTACAATTCAACCAGTTTTTCTGTCACTGGTCACCTAGAGCTGATAGAAAAAAAAAATGACCAAGAAACTTCAGACTCTTGCTCCCGGAAAAACATCAAGACTTAGTCAATGTTTTAGACAAGAAGATACCTTACCTCTGCATTGGCTTTGCAATTGACCAGTTTATTTATAACCTATAAGGAAGATAAGGCTCCAAGCAACCTGATTTAACCTTTAAATTAGCCCTGCTTTGAGCAGGAGGATGGAGCAGATGACTGCTCAAGGTCCCTTTCAACTCAATGTAAGTTGAAGATCCCACTGGGACGCTCTAGCCTTGCAACTGAGTTCAACAGCTCTTGGAGCTGTACCTGCCTGATGGATGTTCTGAGTGTCCAGTCTTACCTGCAAGTGCCATTTAAACAAACTATGTTCCTCTGCTTAGCCAGTCATATCTTTATGGATGTCCTTTGCTATTTTTTGTGCATATGTGATCAGGAGTATTCCTGATAGTCCTGCTTATGCCTAGAAATGTGAAGTTTGTTCCGATGCAGGAAGCCCAGTCTGCCTTTGATCAGTTCAAACAGGCATTTACATCAGTGCCCACCCAGGCACTCCAAAACCTTTCACTGTCGAGATTGATGCATTCAGCCATGTCATCAGAGCTGTATCTTTGCAACATTAAGTGCCCCAAGATGAACTCGAACTATGTGCATTGAAATCCTGTAAGCTTGCACATTAACAGCGGAATTTTAAGATCAGCCTTAAGAAACTTATGGTTGTCAAATACGCCCTCCAACAATGGCATTATCATCTATACGATACATGTTGTTCTCGCCTGGGTATTCCCGAATCAGAATAAACTTTTACTTAGGAGTTGATTTGAATCAGCCGCAAATTTGGGTGGTTATTCCTTTTTCTCTGGGTTCACCTTTGCTGTAATGCAACGTCCTAACTTTTAGGAAACAACCCTGATGCATTATTCTGTAATGGTGAATCTTGACCCTGAGTTGATAATAATACCACAATAAGAGATGTACCAAGAACTCCGGTTGGTAATGATGCTTTCAGAAAGCTTGTGACATTTGAAAAATTTAACCTACCTATAACCAACTGCAATGAAGACATATAGGCTCTTTAGGAAGGACAGGTTGGGAAGACAAGGAGAGGGAGTTGTCCTTTACGTGAAAGAGCACTTGGAGGGCATGGAGCTCTGCCTGGGGATGGGTGTGAATTCAACTGAGAGCTTCTGGGTAAGGATTAAAGAGCATCCCACTATGGGTGACATCGTAGTGGGTGTCTGCTGCCTGACGAGGAAGTGGACAAGAGGATGAGGTCCTCTAGAGACAGCTAGAAGCATCCTCACATTTGCAGGCCCTGGTCCTCATGGGGGGCTTCAACCACCCTGATAACTGCTGGAGGGGCAACACAGCAGGGTATAAGCAATCCAGGATGTTCCTGGAGACATGCTTGACCAACTTGGTAAACTGTGATGAAATGGCTGACCTGGAAGACATGGGGAGAACAGTGGATATTGTCTACCTAGACTTCAGGAAGACCTTTGACACTGTCTCCGATAAGATTCTCGGAGGCAAGCTGTTGATGTATGGGCTGGATGAACAAGACAGTGAGGTGGATTGAAAAGTGACTGAATGGCTGGGGGATCAGAGGAATAAAGCCAAGCTGGAGGCCAGTAACTAGTGGTTTATCCCAGGGGTCAATACTGGGTCCAGTCCTGTTTTACATCTTCATTAACTATCTGGATGGTAGGGCAGAGTGTACCCTCAGCCAGTTTGCAGCTGACACTAAACTGGGACGAGTGGCTGGTGTACAGAGATTAGTGCTGCCATCCAGAGGTACCTCACCAGGCTGGAGAAATGGGCTTCACCTTCAATAAGGTGAAGTACAAAGTCTTCCACCTGGGAAGGAACAACCCCGGGCATCAGTGTATGCCAGGGGCCACCCAGCTGGAAAGCAGTTTGCCAGAAAAGGACCTGGGTGTCCTGGTGGATACCAAGACACCAAGTTGTCCATGAGTCAGCAAAGTGCCCTTGAGGCAGAGAAAACCAATAGTATGGGGGTCTGCATTAGGCAAAGTATTGCCAGGAGGTCAATCTTTTGCCTCTGTTCATCACTGGTGAAGCCACAGTTGGAGCACTGTGTCCAGTGCTGGGCTTCCCAGTACAAGGGAGACATGGACATACTGGAGAGAGTCCAGTGAAGAGCCACAAAGATGGTAAAGGGACTGAAGCATCTCTCATGAGGAAAGACTCAGAGAATTGGGATGATTCAGCCTGGAGAAGAGAAGACTCAGGGGGGATCTTTTCAATGTATATACCAGTATGTATGTATAAATACCACAACGTATATATAGAAACCACAACTTGTATATAAATATCAGGAGGGGAGGTGAAAAGTAGATGGATCCCGGCTCTTTTCAGAGGTTTCTAGTGACAGGACAAGAGGCAATGGGCACAAACCAAAACACAGGAGGGTCACTCTGAACATCAGGAAACACTTTTTTACTGTGAGGGTGACCAAGCACTGGCACAGGTTGCCCAGGGAAGCTGTGGAGTCTTCATCCTTGCAGATATTCAAAAGCCATCTAGACATGGTCCTGGACAATGGGTCTAGGTGGCCCTACTGGAGATTACTGGTTGGACTAGATGACCTTCAGAGGTCTCTTCCAACCTCAACTAGTCTTTAGTTCTGTGATTGTGTGACTGCATCCTCAACAGTGGGGGTTTTCAAACAGGGAAAGGAGACCAACATATTTGTACTCATCAACTGTAAGCAGGTTTTGGACAGGTCAAAGACATGTGACCTACTAAGATGAGGCAGTGATAGATGCCACAGGACTAAGATTTGGTGCAGGGAAAGCACATGGAAAAAGAGTCAACACATGGCTGAATGTACGGTAAGGTCCTAAGCCATCAGGTGTTCCTGGAGGCTAATATGAACAGTTGAGTTAAGCCAACAGTGGTCAGCAAAGTGTGACATCAGTTCATAGCATCAGGTCATAATAGCTGGGCTGGATTAGAGCCTAAAAAACCACAAGTCTAATTTTGATCTTCGATTTCAAATCAGCTCCTCAATATTCAATCAGAATTGTTGACTGTGATGGTGAGTAAATCCTGGACTACTCCAGATTTGTGGCAAGCTGTGGCCTTGCCGCACAAGGCAGCCCTGGCAAAATGACAGAGCTGCAAACTTGCACCAGCTCAAGTGGGTGTTCACTTGCTCAAGTTGTCTAATAATCACAAGCAGACCTCTACCAAACAGCTTATTTTATGCCAGTTACAGTTTTCACCTGCCATTCCACACCATTTTGCAAAAGCTTTCTCTGGATATTGTGACTGAGGATTAAGTTTGATTCTCAGTGGGAAACTCAAATTCAGATCAAACTCAAATTGGAGTCAGAATCCTGGGACATCAGTTACCAACATCTAAGACCATTTCAGATTTTCAACATATTAACCCAGTAACTTCCAAGCCAGACCAGCAGATGACCATCTCTTCTCTGTTCCTTTCGTGTCTGCTGACTGGGAGAGTTATGTCCCTGCTTGTCTCTGTGAAGTAGACTGACTTGCACTTTCTTTCTTCCTTCCCCAGGAGTGACTGGTGCACGTGGGTATTTCCTAATCAGACTGTGCTGGATTCAGAGTCACATTGCAGGATGGTGATCCATCCAGGAGACATAGAGCTGATGGGCTTGGTGATCTAGATAAGGATATTTGCCTGCCCAAACTAAAAAGAAAGCTTCCTCTTGTCTACTGAGAAAAATTTCTCCTTAGCAACTGGAAATTTCCCTACAAAGAGGAAAAAAGTGGTGCAAAACTATTCTCATGCCCCATCCCATGTTGTCACAAGGATATGAGGGTATCCACGGTAGGTCAACAAAGGTCCCCCTAAGCCTGTGTCCTGTCTCTTAAAGGGTCAAAACCAAATGCCTAGGGAGGAATATAAGACCAGGGCATGCAAAGGGTCATACCTCTCTGAGGTATTGCCCCAAGCTTATAATATTTATGTACTGGGGACATTCTGGAGGCAACTTTTATGTATTCAGTCCCCCTCAATGAGTTTCTCTCCCATGCCTTTCCTTGAGAAGCAGGCAGACAAATGTCTGCTCTGCAGTGTCAAAGCTGCTCTCTCCCCCATCTCTTGCCCATGATGCAGCGTGGCAAGGGAATGAGGTGCATGGGACTACTGATCCAGGGAGCATGTCTGCGACCCATCATGCCACTGCCAATAGGAAAGCCATGAGAGAACAGCAAGCTATTAGATCATGGCTGGTATGATGTGGATGCAAGCCACTTTGGGAATGGTAGGTGACCCCTGAAGTGAGCTCTGACAAAATCCTGTTGCCCTCTGGACTCAGGTGTGTCCCTCCAAGATGGGGGGTAAATGAGGCTGGTAGGAGCCGTGGCCGTTCATGGACTTGCACATTCCCGACAGATTGGTCTGTAGGAACAGCTGCTTGAAGGGAAGCTGCCTGCAGCCCTTCTCCACCTCTGCCCACTGGGAAAGGCACAGGGAGAGCAGAGGCAAAGGTGTAGTCCAAGCAGAGCTGGCAGTGTCCGTGCTGGCTAGGAGCTCCACCGTAGGACCAGTGACCATTCCATTTTGCCACACAGGGACAGTGCAGACTGAGATCTTTACACACTGGACAACTTAGTGGTACGGATATTTTTTCCTCAAGCAGCCAGAAATCAGAATTAGATGCCCTGCAGACCACCCCAGAAGAGGACAAACACTTCCATCACCAGGACAGTATTTGGTAGGCTTGCCCTGAGCAGGACCAGAACACACACTGGAGGTGCTAGGGAAGTGAAACATTAAACAACCTTCCACAGACTGAACCTCTTCAACACTGAACAAGGCATGTTTCCCCTTGTAAAATGGAAGACTTGTTCCTGTTGGCATTCAGAGGTCTGCCAAAGCCAGGCTGAGCGGGCAGCCTGAATTTTGACACTTCTTGTCTTCAGGGCGCTTGAGTTCTTTTGCAACCTCCTCTGCGTGTTTTCTTTTTCTCGTGCAAGGTAGAATTGGACAGGCAGCCAAACAGCAGGCAGCGAATGCATGCTGATGACAGCCCGCCAGTGCGCTCTGGGCTCCTTCAGGATGCTAACAATAGACAAGCGATTATCACCCCTCCCATGTGTAGAAAGGGTCTTGCCAGGGGTGATTGCAATCATAGCCCCCAGCACAGCTTTCCCTGAGAAGCGCACACAGCTTTTAGGGATGCAGTTTGACTACGTGGGAATCAGCAACTGCTACTTTTGCAACCTGACCAGCTCAGAGGCTATTTTCAGCTGCTCTGACCCACCTCTCTGTTTCTCACAGCATTACCTCTCCCCCAGGTTTTGCCCTCCTCACTTTGCTGCACTTCTGCCATTATTGCCAAGGGCTCTTGGGGATCCAAGGCAGCAAAGCCCGGCACTGTGGACAGTCCACTCTGTGGAAATAGCGTGCCAGTTTGCTGCTAGCTTGGCCCCATTCTGCAGAGACGCTGCAGTTCGCTTTCCATGCAGCCCAAAACAAAAGGCAGTTGCTGCGGCTGCCGATGCTGCAGACGGTGATTCAGCCCCCGCGCTGCTGAAGCCTCCCTGAAGACCAACACCTGGTCCCTGCAAGCGAAAGCCGGGGCCTCCAGCACACAGCTCTGCAATGGCCCCCGTCATTTGGTTTGTAAACCGCTTGGAAAGAGGTGAAGAAGGGGGAAGAAAGGGGGCACCTGATACAGACAGAAATCTGGAAAGGTTCAGCCACAGCAAAACCCACAAAACTGCAGCCAGCGTAGGATCATCTTCATCATAAGCCTCCGAAGCCAGTTCTGCAATTTGCATCTGGATGCATTTCATTCCCTATCAATGTTCATTAGCAGCTGCCCAGCACTAAGCTGCCTGCTTGGGAATAATTAGGCCCTTTCTCTGAAGGTCATGACAGTGCTAACATCATAACTTCCCTTTCTTTGAATGTACAGACAGCTGCATGCTGCGAGCATCGATTAAAGTGCTCCTGCAAGAGGTACTGGGAACACACATGCAGTGGGGCAGCATGGACAACCAGTTTGGTGCCGCTATGAATTATTTTTACAGCAAATATCAAAGTTGCATGACAACTTAGCTGCTTAAGCTGGAGACAGCAAAGGGTTGGAAAAAGGGAAGGAAGACAGAATACGGAATAAACCTGAGAGACAATGTTATATTTGAGCTTTTACTCCTATTGACAGCCCAAGGCTCTTCATTCATTCACAGACAGAGCAGTGGCTCCAGGACAGTGTTTTAGGTGGGTGGGTCACCATAACTCTTCCCAGCCCTCGAGCCCATGGGCTTGAGCACTGAAAAGTAATTTTCAGTGACTCGTGCATCACTGTTAGCCAGCCAAGGAAGCCCTAGGGGCTGCAACAGCTTTGAAGAGACTCTTCAGAGTACAAGCTGTGCAAATGGGGGCATGGGAGCTTCTGGTTCATGGCAGAGTGGCCTACTGTTGGGTTTTGCGGCCAGGCTGGGGAGGCAGCTGTTCAGCCTCCCATGGGACAGGAATGCTCCACTTCCAGCTGTGGATCAACCACTCTCTAACTGTGGGCACAGAATTCCAGTGTTGCAGCCACTCCCAGGACTTGTCTGAGAGCTGCCTGGTGGGCGGTGGTCAGCAAAGACAAGGCTGGGGAAACTGGGAAGGCTTGTGTCAGTTCCTTTGATGCACAAACTGCTTGGCCTCTGCTGTCACACTGCGTAGCTTGGGAGAACTTTTATCACACGTGCTTGTGGAGGCTTTGGTCCCAGAAACAGCTACCAGCAGACACCTCTGTTGGACATGAACATAGCCACATCTGCTAGATGGCTCTAGCTGTCCTTGAGAAGCACTGTGCTGCAATGTCTCCTCACTGACTTCTGGCCAATGGGGTATTGGGTCCTCCAGCCCTGTCTGCTGTGGTTATTGCCTGTCTCCCAGAGGGCATCAGATGTAGAGTGCAGGCAGAGAGTTTCTGGCTTACATGGGACAGGGCTGTAGCAATGTGATTTTGGCCAGATACCTACCACTTCACCAGTGCACACTGCTTTGTCCTCCATGAATTTCAAGCAAATTATCTTCAGGACCTGCTACAAGGTGCATCAGTCCTCCTGTAGAGGCAGACTGGAGCATGGCTGAGGTGGAGCATGGCATGGAGGGTGGGGCTGTCACCTAGGAGAAGAGTTGTGTTGGATCAGTGAAGGGCAGCTCATCATCAAGCTAAAAAACATACGGTCTCTGAGGTGTCTACCAAAGCTTTTGATATCGTTGAGAACCAAGCACTGTTCTGGGGTCTGCCCTTCAGGTCAGGATGCTGTTTCCATGGCCAAGCCCAGCCCTATTTTATCAAGAAGAATTCCCAGCATAGACAAATGCCAGAATATGGCCTTTGTATAAATATAATACAGTAAAACTTTGTTACACTGGAGTACCTTGCTTTTTAAAAATTTAAATAAAGGAATAAAGTGTAACCTGGAGCCATTTCAAACTCCCAGGCAGACAGATAGCTGTTTTGCTCTATTGAATCCATGCATATTTAGACAGTTCCTTATTAAATAGACAAAAGTCACTCTATCTATTAAAAACTTGCATGAAGGTGGAGCATGTATTTGGCATGCCTGCAGAAGGCTGCATGCTCTGCTGAGACAGGGACCAGCTATATTTTGCGTTTTATGCAGCACCTAGGAAGGCTGGAGTATAAAATCCAACAGCTGCACTCCCTGGTGTACAATGCCAGTACATGCACAGCATCGTATATCAGTGCAGCTGTGGGTCACTGTGGGATGACTTGATGATAAGACACTTGCGTAGGAAATGAGAGAAAATAATCAGGGATTGTGTGCTGGCTGCTCCTTTCAGCCCTGCTTTTATCACTGGTCAGAGTCAGAAGTTGAAGTACTGATAGCTGCTTGGGAGATCTGATCCACCACCAGCTCTCTCGTGTTGTTCAGACACTCGGGACTGGTTTCTGGCTTACTTTATTCAGGGTGATGTGATAGGCACCAAGATTAACTGGATGCAACAGGACACTTTGGGCCAAGCACCCTGGGTCTAACTACAGCTCACTTTTCTGTGCATTGAGTCAGGTCCTCATTTATTGCTTCTTTCATTCTCCTGTGGATTATCATCATCTGTAATGTGTCTATCAAGCACTTTGAATTGATCAATTACTTTATCCATGTGCTAAAGCTCCAGTTGTTGGCAGACTTGCTGGCAGATCTCAAGCTCTTCATCCAGCTGCTATAGCTGGACATTTTTTGTTCTTCATGCCCAGAGATACCTGTGCAGATCTTCCCTATGTCCTCATAGGCTAGAGGTAACCTACTCCATACTCCCCAGCCCTCCAGAGTGTCTCTCAAGCTTTTTCTTCTTGCAGTTACACAGCTCAGGTATTCAGGTTCCCGGCTCCAGGTATGCTGTGTGCTGCATGGAGCAGTTCAGATGGGTTGGACTACTGGCTGAGAAATAGAGCAGTAGAAATTTCCTTTGCTGGTGAGGGGAGTTTGATGGTCCACTCCTGCTTATATACCTCACAGGCAGATGGGGTAGCTTCAGCTCCAGGGACCCACAGTGTTTACTTAAAAATGCACCCCAGTGTGCATATGATGAGGGGAGACCAAACCAGAACGTCCATCATCTCAAACCAGGTTTGAGCTCCTAAGTTGTGCTGGCAGCTCAAAAATCTCTGTGATAAAGGATCATTGACAAAGACCACTAATAATCTGTGTGTTTGCACTTGTTGCTGGCTGACACCGTCTGTATTTATAGGGAAGCGATGAGGGTGCCATGCTGGCAAAAAAATTCAGCAATCCATGAATGGCTTTTAAAAAGAAGCGATTTCATGTGGCTTTGCACATAAGGACCAATGGAATAGTATAGAACAGTCCTTCCCAATCCTGGCAAATCCATATGCCACTGAACCCCACTGAGAAAAAAACCCAGAGTCTCTCATGCAGTTTTCTCCCAGTAGCTTTCATTACAGCCAGCTTTCCGTGATCACTTATTACTTCTGTATCCCCGTCTTCTGATGGCTTGCTTGTCCATGTAGGAAGATGTTTGTGTGTCTGTGTCTGCTATAATTTCACAGACCAGCTTCTGATTCTCAGGGCTGACTCTCAGAAATAGAGGGAAGATGAGACTCTCAGACCTGTGCTCTCTTCTGTATATGTCTAGCTTGACTTAACTGTTGAATGAGCCCAAAACTATATTGCAAAGTTACGCAACTCATCTTGCTTGTTCCCCAGTCCCTACCCTCTGGCTCTCAGTGTTTCTTAATTTATTGCTCTCTCAGGTCCTTCCTTTGCTGGAAAACACACTGGAGCAACAAATTTCTTACTACATATTTAAACAGCACTTGGCCATGGCCAAGGTACATGGCCATGGTAGCACTGACTTAGAAAGATTTTTTTTGAAATTCATTGAAGGATGAAGGCAGTGCCCACCAAACTGGTTGCAGGTCTTTGATTTTCATGGATGCAAGATCGGTATTTTAATAGGTTTTCAAGGCATCATGGTATAACAGCTCTTCTTCGAGTGCAGCAGGATTGGGGAACTGAACTCTTGTCTGTGCCTCTGAATATTTGCCCCTCAGTTTCTGTGCTATTAAGGCAGAAATTGAATATTTCATCATTATTTGAATATAGTTTAGTCCTCTTCGTAATTTGCCAGAGTGGATTAGAGTTTCTTTTATATTAAATTGGAAGCTTTCTCTAAACCATCCTAAAAAGGGCTCATTTCATTAGCACACTGTTGATTTATTATTTATAATGACTGTTTACAAAACAGCCTGTGAAGGCGATGAGGCCCTAGTCAGGTGACTGCATATTTCTACAGGCAGCTCCAGCCCTCCTGAGCAACCTGCATGCCCAGGCTCAGCAAAAAATTAGCTGCTGATTAGAAGTGATTTGCAAGAAGAGTTTAAACAAACTAATCCATCTCTGGTTTGAAGAATGCTGTTGTAGCTGATGTAGCTCATGAGGGGACTGATTTTAGCTGGGGTTTTTTGTAATGTTTTCTGTGGGTTGTCCACACTTGCTCCTTCCTCAGGATGACATTGGCAAGGCAAGAATTGGTGTAATCCCATATCGCCCCTTCCTGATCTCTTCTTTTGAGACCAGTTAGTGTACTGGTCTGCTCAGTGGTGCCAAGAGTCGTGTGTCACCAACTCCTGACCCCATCCAGACTCCTGTGACTTTTTAGCAACTTCAGCCTAAACTGCAGGGACCAAGCCATTTGGGCATGAAAGGAGTCTGGAGCAGTGTTGCTCCTTCACTCAACTCCTGTGTTGGAGGGGTCACTGCTAGGCCCACTTTTTGAACAATTGCCATATGTTGAGCTTGATAAGCAAAAGATATGATTGACTTGATTCTCACGGTTTTGGGGGGGATGCTTTACCATCCATGGCAGGGGAAAGGGTGAGATGAGAGCTGCACAGTGTTAAGCATCCCTCTCTTAAACATCAGTTGCAGAACCACCAGTTACAGCAGTGGTTACTGAGCCTGCAGGTATTGGAGAAATGGCTGAGAAACATTGACTGGTGCCGAGGCCAGCAACAGGAGGAGATTGATTGCTCTGCTGCTGGAGTGGGGCTGTTGGAGCTCTGCTGCAGTGCCGCAGGCTACGTGCTCCAGGCAGTGCTGCCAACATTAAATATTTGGCTGATGTTGTAGGTACTTTTGTCTAAAGGAATCAGGCCAGGTTGTACACACGAGGTTTTTTAGGAGCAGCTTTCCGTTCTCTTTGTTCTGCACCTCTGCTGACTTCCATTTCAAAGAGCCGCTCAAAAAGTTGCACCCAGATAGCCTCCCTTGGCTTTTGGGGGGAAAAGACCCTTACCAACCCTGCACATAAAGCCAGAGATCTGACAGCCAGAGTGGGCTCTCCTGGACTTGAGTCCCCATGCGCTTTCAGTGCCCATCATGGAGACAGAGGTCTCAGCCCCTACTGAAGGGCTGTACAAACTCTACAGGGTTCAGAAAGCCACAACACTGGCTGGGTGGAGGTAAAGCAAGACGTGGCCACTGCTAAACCATGAATAATTAACATCATTTCCCAATCAGGCAATGAAGAATTACCAGAGGAATTGGAATAATACTGCTTTAGCACAATATTCTCTCCATCATTGCTCCCCAAGAGAGTCTTCAGACTTCCTGACACCCTGCGTCCTTTCAGCCTATCTCCAGGAGTGTTGCATGCTACTTCATATATTTTCTGGTGTGGGCAGAGTGAGCACTTATTTTCTGGCAGGGACCATGTAGACCCACCCTTCAAGGCCTTAGCAAATCCTTTGAGGGCATTGTCCCACGTGGCATATGGTACTCCACATAGTTGCAGAGCCCCCAGCCAGTGCTCTGCTGGTTTGCCACTGAATGCAACACCAAGCTTTAAACTCTGCCCTTTGGTTCTCTCCTGCCCTTGCATGGTTGCTGCTCTGACCAGCTGGGCCACATCTAAGCAGCAGCACAAAAGCCAAGAGCTCTGCCTGCCTGTGCTGTGCTGCAAATTCTCAGGATCAGTGGACATGCTAGCCCATGCCACCAATACCTCTTTGTCCTGTGCACTGCTGGTGCAACTTGTCAACTGCTTCCATGCAGCTGTGTCCTCTGGAGCTGTCAATGGTGGTGGTTTGACCTCGTTTAGTCAAACTGTCTGTTGAAATCCCAGGTTGTTCCTGAAACAGCAGCTAAACTCCAGACCTTTTTCTTGAGCTGTGCTGTCTGAATTCAGCTTAGTGGATGGTTCTGGTCTGCTCTGTCTTGGACCTCAAGTCTTTGTCTCTGCATTGGGCTAGAAGACAATCTTTGCTGCCTTCAAACTTGACTCCAGAACTAGTTGAAATTCCAGGAACAGCACATCCCTGCTTTGTTCTATTCTCAAACAAAGGTCTTAGCATGTTCAGTGGTGTGTAACTGAGACATAAACCACTTGGATGGGAACTCAAGGGCAGCACTCTCCACACAGGTACCTATGGCTCCAGGAGCTTGAGACAGAACAGGGACTCAGGGCTTTATGTGTCAGATAGATTCATGTTCCTAAGCCAACGGCCCCTCTCCTACACTGAGCGCCTTCATTTGATTTTCACATGCCCCTGGGGAAGACACTGGGTTCCCCCATTCCTGCCTTTCAGATGTGCTAGGTCATACTTGGGTCAGTTCTCCTAGCAGCCATGGCACCATCACTATAATGCTGCTATCTCACTGTGACATGGCACGTGGGACACCACCTGCTGTGTTAGTGCTGGCACTTCCCGTGGTAGGAAGGACTCATGTCTGCCTAAGGATGCAGCCATTGAACAAGGCACTAGCAGCTGAGGATGCATAGTCCAGGAGTTTTGCCTCCTCTTTTTGAGTCACGAATTGTTTGCTAGCAAATCTGCGCCTCTTTGCACAGGTCTTTTCAAAGTTCATCTGCCATCCTCCCATCCATCCCCTTGTATTTTCTGCTGTGCTGAGTCTCCTGTTTGCTGGCTCTCACGTGGGTAAAGGTGGCACCACCACTTAAATCTGCTGTATCTGCATCTAAGTAAATTCTGACAAGGTCAGATGTGCTGTCTTGGTCCTGCTGTACCATGCCCAGGATCCCAGAAGAGCTGCACCTAAGCATCAACCTAGTAATTTCTAAGTAGCTCAGAAAAGTTAATTATAGCACCAATGCATGGGTGAGACAGTGTCCTGGTTAGAGGTAAAACAGGACCAATTTTGTTCAGTAACTTTGCTTCTTAGCGAGGCCTCTTCTAACTACTGAAATTAACAGCATATTGTGCAGAGAATGTTCACTCTCAGAGTGACAAGACCAATGTTTATAGTTGATGCCCAGGCATGGTATGCAGAGAGGCTCTTGCTTATACTTATTGCTATAACACCCAAGGCCAACCAACTTGGTTATTTGCCCCGTTGGAGGGTCGGAAGTGGAAAAGCGTAGAGGGGTCGCACCTGTGTGGAGGAGTGGACAGGACAGGTGACCCAAACCTGCCCAACAGGGTATTCCATCCCTTCTGCCTCATGCTCAGTATAAAAGCTGAGGGATCAAAGGGTCAGCCCTCTTTCTTCAGTGCCCGGCATCTGAGGAGGACTCTGTTTGTTCGTCTGCTTTTGATTCCAATCCTGAATCCAGATCTGGAATCCAGTTCTCGTCTGACACTGAGTCCAGTCTGGGACTTCCCTAGTGCCAGTCAGTGATGTGATTGTCATCCTGGGAGCTTGATACAGTTTTGTAGATATTTCATTATTTTCTTTTTATTTTATTATTAACATTTCGGTAAAGTAGTTTAGTTCCTTCTAAACTCATAAGGCTCCTTTTCCCTCATCTGCCTCTCTCTTAGAAGAAGGGGGGGGGGGGGCACATATGTTGGTCCCATCTGGGGTGCCCCACATCCCCAATAACTGATTTGGCCTAAACCATGACAGCCAGGCAGCCTGGTTCTTCCTGAAGATGCTATGTCTTTTGAGAGTTTGTGCGTTTTTATTGTAGGGAAATTCCATAATGCACAAACACCCAAAGCACTTGGGGTTTTTTTTTTGTTATTGCTGTTGTTTTTCTGAACTTAAAGGATGAGCGGTCCATTAGAATGGCAGGAAATGACCATGTTACATGGGAATGACTGGATGAAGAGATTCAATAACAAACTCTCACCTATGTTGTTTATAATGCCGATTAATTATTTAATCCAGCTGCGTCTGCAGCTTCATTTTTCTCTTCCCCTTGCTTCACCCTCCTCTGACAAGCTCCCACCTCCTCCAGTGCCTTGCTGCTCGGTGTGTGCTTCATAGCTAGATACCTCCCATGTCCTACTCCTGGGGACATGACTTTGCCCACATCCTGCTGGTGGTTCTGCTCAGTTACTCCACCATAACTCTCTGAAGTGAGAACTCTGTGCTACGGGATGCCTAACCAATGAGGCCTACAATTGCTTGGTCTCTAGGAACCGCTGTAATGACCATAGTGGCGGGGATGATTAATCAAGAAATGGTAAAGAAAAATGCTTATAAGGAAGCATCTGAATTTCTGATTTACTGGGGGGTACAAACTCACAAACAAGGTCATGGAAAAGAAATCCATTGAGAATTACTAAATACTAAGACTTTACCTCTGGGTCGGGAATTCCCTAAGTCACAAACTATTGCAGACTGGAAGAATATCCTGTGGAAGTGTTTGCCCATGCTCATCCTGTCTGATGTATTGGTCAGTGCTGGAGGCAGGCTGCTGAGCCTAGGTGGACCTTTGTGCCACCTGGTGCCACTAGTCCTGTGTCAGGCCACAGTCATGGTCTGATTTGCAGAACTTTGGTGATGGAGACAGACAGCAAGGGGCCGTGCTCACATATGATGAGGTGAGGAGTGAAGCACTGTCCTTGGTGTGCATGTCACCCCTCCTCTCTGCTTGCATTGGCCATGCCCTGTGGGAACTACGTCTGTGCCCTTGGAGTAGACAGCAAAGACATCTCCAAACCTAGACTCCCCCTTGCTGTTTGATCACAGTGCAAAGGCAGGCCCCAGTCCAGCATTGAAACTCTGTCTTCAGTGGAAAGTCTTTTCCAGTATTTAAAACTCCTCTGCCAGCTTGGTGTGGGACCAAGCAGGGCACCCTGAGTCCCAGACTCAGCCTGCAAACGTAAAGCAGAGTGAGGTTGGCCAAGGAAGTCACAGGGCAGTGTTGAGGTCCTGCTCTCTGCACAGATGGAGTGAATTTCACATCCTCTTGCCATGGGAATTTCATCATCTACTTTCTCAGCGATGAAGACTGTTCCTAGTGAGATAGTTTTTTGTCTTCTTTGTTCTTGGGACTAGAACCCACAAAGATGATATGAATGTGAACGTATGTTTGTTAAAAAAACCCAAATACATCCCTGAGCCACAAAGTCTGTTTTCAAACTGTGGCTTTTAAAGGGGCATCTGACACAAAGGGCTGAAGGTAGTTAATACAGCACATACCAGCCACTGGCTGATAGGAATAATCAGTATTGCTGATAAGCTCATTTGATAAAGCTGTTGCTGGGCACTGCAGATGTAGGCTAAGTCCAGCCTTTAATAGCTATCTCAGTCCCATAGGCAGCGTTCTCAGGCAGTACTGCCAGGAATTATTGTAACCCCATCTACCTCTCGTACAGCTTTCAGTGAATCCTGACAAGTCCTCACGGTGTGGTCTTATGTGCCACAGCTGTTGTTGACCTGACTATACATCACTAGCTGATATCCAGGTAAATTCCACATGCTAATGCAAGTTGGTACTAAGATTTCACAGGCAGTGTAGACCCTTCTTGTAGCTCCATGGGTTTTTGGTGTCCTGTGTTGTTGAAGCAATGATTAAATCCCCCGTAATTGGTCCAGCTGGCCACTTGATCATAGAAGATGTTTCCTGTTGGAAGCTGCTGAGGTTGCCCGATGAGATTGCATGTTGGGGTTGGGTTATAATAGCCTTCACGTGCATGAGCTTCTCCCATAATGAGAAGTAGTGTACAGGGTTGGGGGGGAGTGGTGTCTGGTCAAGGAAAGAGATCTGAATATGGTTGGTGTGTGGCCTCATCTGTCTGCTAGAAAGGGCACAGGATTGCTCTGTCCTCTGGTCCTCACATTACAGAGGACTGGGTCCCTGGGGAATCATGCTAGGCTCAGGTACTGTTGATTGCCAGGCTATGCTACCCTAACTAAACAGCCGATCTCCTACCAGCTTTTATGGCATGCTGTCAGTTGAGGAATTGCGAAGGGATGATTTGGGCTCAGGGTGTTTTCAGGACATGCAAGACATGTGCCACTTGAAATGTGGCTCATCTCACTTCTGAGCCTGAGCAGAGACGAGTTGAAGTCTGGGATTCACACTGGGTTGGATCCCAGAGCTCATGATTTGAAACCCAGTGCTCACGGCTCCTTTTATGTGCCGCACTGGAGGGAGAATTGTTGTTAAGGTTATAAGCCTCAATGGTCATCCCTGGGTTTATGGAGACAGCCTGAAACCAAGAAAAGGAGCTCCTAGTGACTTTTCCATTTAACTCCATGTTGAGAGCACGGTTTTCCAGGCTACCCTAAGGCAGGGTTGAAAGATCCAGAAGAAAGAATAATTTGCTTTTGGGTTCTGCAAGACTCATCTTTAGCAGGAGTATTTGGATGTCTGGTGCTGCACGTGGACACCAGGCTGTGTCTGGAGGAGCACAGGATCTCCACTGCAGCTGTGCAGCGAGGGCATTTCCCAGTTCCTCTGTCATGGTCTATGCACAATCAGGTCTTTCCTTCACTGCTGACCTGGAGGTGGCAGAATCTCAGGGCTCCTCTAAACGTGATGCTGATCCAGAAGACATTAAACTGTTATCTCTGTGTCTCACTCCATCAACATTTTTTCAGTCTGTATTAAAAATCCTACTATGGTTTTTAGCACAAAAGGGGAAAGAAGAGAACCTTCTATGTTCAGGACATTTGGGACATCACTAGAATTTCATCCATCTGTGATTGGCCCTCAGACCGTCATACTCAATTTATTTCTCAGCCAAAGTTTTTCAGCCATCTGCTCAAGTGGAACAGCTTCCAGCATTTATTCCCAATAGTGCTCCTCTGAGGGAGCGCATGGATTTTCTCCAGTACGACAGCATCACTATTTTCCAAAAAAACCCTCAGCCCAACCCTGCAGTGACTGGCGGGGAGCCCTCCCTGCTCTGCACCCCGACCTTGAATTTTAAGCAATTGATCAAGAAAACACAGAACTGTTTCTCTTCCACTTAGCACTACCAAATGTGACTGATGTTTTTTAAAGGGCTCCTCTGCAGAGATGTTAATGAGGTCGCCTTGGATACTCAGCTTAAAACGGTGTCGCTTCAGCTTCTTTTATGTCAGCAATCAACAACAACAACAACAAAAAATACACAACAACCCATCAGTGGATCCGCTTGAGGAGGGGTGGGGAACTCCTGGCAGGCGACTGGAGCAGATAGCGGCTCACAGTCCACCTGCTGCCAGCAGTTCGGTGGCTGAGCCTCTCTGATTGTCTAGTAGAGCATCAACACAATGATCTCCACAATTATTATCTCCTTAAATTGAAAAAAAAAAAAAAGCCACATAAAAAAAGCCTGATTTTTCCACACATCCTATTGAAAGTGGCCCAGGAAAGGACTTCAAATTGGGAGCAGCAAGAAGTCCAGGGAGAGTCAGGGAAATAAAAGCAGTTTCCCAGTGTGAACAGAGGGGAGGCTGTGTCTCCTTAGGGAATTGTTTGCAGGGCTCAGAGACCCACTCACATTAGTCTGCTTAACTTGTAACCAACTGTCACTTGAGCTGTGAGAGTGGAGTATGTCCAGATTTAAAAAGCAGGGTGAAACACACTTAAAGCAGAAACACAAGGCAGGTGCATTCGACGTTTTGATGATCTGCCTAACACAGTGCTCAACACGTCTCCAAACAAATTACTCAGCTTCTCTGAAGCTCACTCTCGCCACTTGTGAGCAAGGGTGAATTCAGTGACACATCTCACAGGCTTCATTGGAGCTTTGAAGATGTATGTGGAGCCACTGATGGAAAGGTATGAGCAAGTTCAAAGGATTAGCTTTGGCAAACACCTTTACATATTAATAGAGATCAGACTGATTCCTCGATCAGCAATTAGATTAATCAATCTAGAAAGGAACTACAGTTATTATTATTTCTTTGTTATATACTTTTTATTTCACTTATCTGAATTATATGGATATGGAGGGAGTACTTCTCTACCCCTCACCAGCAGTGCCCAAAAGTGGTGGTGGAGAGCATCCTCAAACCCTGAAGTAGACTACCATTATGATGTGAGCATCCCTTTCCTCTGAGGACCTGTGGGTGAGCCTGGCACTCTGTCTGGGATGTCAAAGCCCAGACTTAGATCATAGAACAACTCAGGTCAGCCGGGACCCCAGGAGGTCTCCAGTTCAAGCCCTGCTCAGAGCAGGGCCAGCCTAGATCAGGTTGCTTGGAGCTGTGCCCAGTAGAGGGTTGAGTACCTCCATGGATGGAGACTCCATGGCCCTTCTAAGCTCTGTCTCAGTGTTTAACACGTCAATGATGTAACAGAGCTTAATTGTCCTGACTTGGGGCCTCAACCCACAGTCTCTCCCATGGGCTTGGAAGCTCAATTTAAGTCCAGCCCTGGGCTTTCAGCCCCTGCCTGACCTACTTCGTAGCAGTATCTGTTTCCCATATGGTCTCCTGGATGGGCCTTGAATCATGTTCTAGACTTGTTTCCAGTTCTGTCTCTGGCCCTCTCTCCTGCTGCTATTGGCTGGACTCCCTCAATGGACCCTGGACCTGATTCATTGCTTGGCCTTGTCTGGGACTGTCCCTGGTCAGTGGTAGCACTGTCTGTGTTCAGGTTGCCCTTGGCTCCTGGCTCATCCCCTCTTATGAAACAGTCCTGCTCTTGCTTTCTGACACGAGCTGAAAACATATTTCCTTTTATCTATTGGGAATTTCCTGCTCTCCAGCCTTGCCAATTGCCTCTCATCCTTCCACTCTGCACCTCCAAGTCTGTCTGCCTTTTCTACCCCTTCCTTCAGGTAGTTGCAGAAAGCAGTTAGATCTTCTGCCTGTTCTCCTCCAGGCTAAACAAACCCAGCTCTCTTCGCCTCTCCTTGTACCTCTTGTGCTTCAGCCCCTCAGCCATATTGGTGGCCTCTGCTGGACCTACTCCAATTTGCCAATGTCTTTTTTGTCCTAGGAAGTTCCAAACCTGACCCATTGTTTCAGAAGCAATCTCAGAAGGGCCAAAGGGGAATTATCCCTTCCCTTGACATGCTGGCTACACTCTTGCTAACACAGCTGAGGGTGTAGTTAGCCTTTGTTGTAGACACACTGTTGAGACTTGTTCAACTTCTTATTTGCCAGGAATACCATCTCCTTTTCAGCAAAGCTGCTTTCTATCAAGCTGCTTTCCAGCCAGCTGTCCCCTAGCCTGTCCTGTTCCCTCATGAGGTTATGCCATTAGGACTGCGCACTTCCTTTCATTGTCTCTCCATTTCTCCAGTCTGTTGAATCCCTCTGAACAGCAGCTGCAGCCTCTTGGGTATCGAGTGCTTCCCTCCCCACTGCTTCCTTTGGAGTTATCTGAAAACTTCCTGAGAGTGCACTTTGCCCCAATTATCCAGGTCATCAGTAAAGCTGTACTGGCTGTACTGGCCTCAGTACCAATCCCTCCAGGATCTCACCAGTAACAAGTTGTCAAGTGGACCTTCTGCTGCTGATGGCTACCCTGTGAGTGCAGTAGACCAGACTATTTTCCATCCACCTTCTTTTCTGTTTATCAGGTCCGTATCTCCCCAGCTTGGCTATCAGGAGACTATGCATTGAAGGCATTACTATAGGCAAGGGAAACCACTTCCACTGTTCTCCTTTTATCCACACCTTATCCACACAGACACATTTTTCTTGTCATTCAGGGTAGTCAGCTGGGTCAGGTGTGATGTGTCCTTTGTAAACCCCTGCTGGCTGTTCCCTTCTTGTCCCTCAGGTGCTTGACAGTGATTGCTGGGAGGTGATGTTGGGCAGGCTGTAGTTCACCAAACTCTCCTTCTTGCCCTGCTCAAAGTTTTGGGTCATGTTTGCCTTCTCCCACGCATTGGGAACATCCTGATTGCTATGATCTTCTGAATACATCACACAGCAGCCTTGCCATGGCATCAGCCAGCTCCCTCAGCATCTTCAAGTGCAGCCCACCTGGTCCTATGGACCTGTGTACATTCACATAGCTCAAGTGTGTCCTAAGTCAATCTTCTTCTAGCCTCACCACTGCAGACTCCACCAGGGACCTGGAAGGTTTAAGTGCAAACCTCAGCAATAACAACTGAGTCAAAGAAAGCTTCAGCTTACTCTTCAGTACTCTTTTCAGAGTACTTCAGCTTTTCTGGGTCTGTGGTCACTAGGTCTTGCCCCAGTGAGCTGCAGGGCCACCTCTCCCTCAGCCTTGCTTCTGCTGCCAAGGTACTTCTAGGAGCCTTCTCATTCCCCTTCTCACCCATTGCTGGTTCCCACTGCAGCTGAGATTTGGCTATACAAACGTTACCTCTGACAACTCAGGCAATGTCTCTCCAGACTTCCCAGGTTGCCTGTGCCCACTTCCACCTTATGTGTGCTTTCTTCTTGCACCTGAGCTCAGTCAGGCATTACCTGTTCATCAGTGCTGGATTCTGCTTCACTTGTTTTCCTGCCTCCCATTCTTGTGCCTGGAGGAGGTGGTCTATGAAGATGTACCAGCTGCTTTGGCCTCTTTGCCCTCCAGAGCAGTCTCACGTGGGATCCTGCTAAGCAGATCACCAAAGAAGCTGGAACCTGCTCTGCATCTAGGGTTGGGGTTCTGCTATGTCTCTTGCATCCTTATTTCAGTAGTTGAAACTCTGTCATCTCATGGTTGTTGCAGCCAAGGCTGCCCTCAGCCTTCCCACTCCTGACCAGCTTTTCCTGCTTTGTGAGTTATGGCTCCAGCAGACCATTTCCCCATGTTACCTCATTGACTACCTTCAGGAAATTGTCCTCAAAACACTTTAGAAATCTCCTGGATTGCCTCATTGATTACCTTGAGGAAATTGTCCCCAAGACAATCCAGAAATCTGGATTGCTTACACCTAGCCCCACTGCTGTTCCAGGGGCAGGGTGTGTATCAGGGCATGCATTCATCAGGCTTTGTTCAGCTGGATTCAAATCGTCCCATCCCTGGTAGACATTCCCCTACCTAGACCCACAGCTTTTCCATTGCACTGCTAGTACTTATATAACAGACTCATCTACAGGCTATGTTGATCCTCCAGTAGGAATGGTCTGTGCATACAATCAGAGTTGCTCCTTCATCTAGAGACTCTAGATTTCCTTGTCCAAATAGACAGCATGGTAGGAAGACAAAGAAACCTGAGACCACCAGGGATTATTAGTCTGAAGGAACAGAAAGTTGGATGTTACAGTGGTTTCGTTAAACTGCGCTTAAAACAGTTGTATTGGATAGTCCTACTCATAATGGAAAAAAGCTGCATTTGATTTCTTCTCATTTATTGTGGACATGAGGTAAGCTATGATAAGTGGAGACTACTTGAATTCTGAACAGGAATGTCCACATAGACAGTTTAATGAAGTTTAGCTAATCCAATTTGCAAAGGTTAATTCAGATACATTTTCCTGATTGTCTCTGTGTAGATAAGGCCAAGGTCACTTCCCCAAGGTCACTGGCTGAGTCAGGCACAAGATCCAGACTTTCTCACTCAGGGAATGCAAGTTGCTGTTTCTTCCCCAGGCTGATTTGTCCCTAGCCATGTACTCCCTTCATATTCCCCTGCACAGAACACCATGTCTTCCACTTTCCTCAAGGAACAGCGAGTATCACTGGTTCTTGCTGTCCCCTTTTAGGCTGCAGATCACTACAAAGCCTTCTTCTGGGTGAAGTGTACCCACTGTTACTGGGGCAATAGCTCACACTGGTGCTTAGAGGTGAATTATAGCACTCGCTCTATCAGAGAGACATAGCGCACATACAGGAACTGGTGATCTGCTAAAGTCTTTCCTCAGAAGCCAGAACAGCCCATCGTATCTTGCTGGTACAGGTGGGCACTTCCAGGCACTCCAGCTGGCTGACATTGTCAGATCCCCAAAATCCTCCTGGTGCTGCTTTTTCTGACTCTCCTAGGAATTCATGCACTTAACTACAGTTATCCAGAGTCTCCCAGCTTATCAATAGCAACAGTTTAGAAAATGAACCTCCAGCTTTGCAACCTAACCAAGTGCAGACCGGGATCGGACCCAGTGCTGGGGGACATTTGTCCCACAGCTTTTTAAGCAGGCGTTCTCACCTCTGCTTCTCAGCATCTGGTGCTGCCCCTGGCTGGCAACTGCAATGCCCCAGTTGTTCATAAGGGATTGATATCCAAAATGTAGATACTTTAGAGGATTTAAAAATGTATACACAATCTAACCAGAACTGAAGAACTGCCTTTGCCTTTACTAAAAGCTTCCCTGATGGAGTTACAACCCCGGAACTAGTAGCTTGCATCTCCTGGTAGGTGATAAATGGATCCAGTTGCTATTCTGAACAGCAGGCAACAGTGAATGGTTACATTTCCTTGGCCAAGATGAGGAAGCTTTAAGTAACTAGTTAAAAAAAGAAGAATCAATAGAAAGTCTTTTCCCACGATCTTTTGCCATGATTCCTTGGCAATAATTTCAGCATTCACTTCAAAGCATTGAGGTCTCTTTTCTGGGCTTCTTTCTACCATGGCAAAGGAGTTTACAAGGATAAGTTACTTGAGCTCAGTAGCTGGCTGTAAGCTTGTTGTTCTGCTTTAGGGGAGACTTGTAGTCCCCAGGTCCTTGTGTTCAGGGGTCTCTGCATGATAAGTCTTGTAAACACGATGTGTCCGCATCTCTGGCCCTTTGCCATCATTAGAAGATTGTTTCATCTCCTTGGGACTTCCTAGAGTGTTCTGCTGCCCCACAGCAATGCAGTGATCGTTTCTGATATTTTCCCAACATAGCTGTGCAGATCCTCTTCCTCTTCCTCACCATTACAGCCTCTCAAGGCTCCTGTCTTAGACCTGAACTGCCCTGAACTGTTCGGGGCTTGGTCCTTGCTGCAAGGACTTTAGTGTGGAAAGGGAAGAGTAAGGCAAGAAGCAGTGGGGGCAGAGAGATAGGAGCGTGCAGGATGCAAGAGTAAGTTTTCTGCCAGTAGTGATGAGAGGTGCTCTCCATCTCGCATTGTCGCTGTAGCCTTTCACTCCAGAGTCCATGATGAAGCTGGGACACCATCCAGTTGAACACCAGCTGTACTGCCCACATCTGCAAAGCAGTCTCAAGAAGCAGAGAAGTCTGCCAAACAGAGCGCTGAACTGACAGATGCTGACCTCCTCTCTGTTGAGAGGAATCTGCCCAGACCTTGCTAACGCATCTAATTTGCTGAAGAATTTGCCTCTGATCATTTCAGCAAAATTTTCATTCCTATTAGGCAAGTGCAATTTTTCCCTCTTCTTGGTCTGGTTCAGCTGCTCCAGGTTAAGGCAAAGTTCAAATCTGCCCTGCAATTACTAAGAAGGGACCCAGCTGCTGCCTCTCTTCGTCCATCGGTGATGCCATCTGCTGCCACACTTTGCTGCTCTCCTCTTTTTCAGGTTTTAAGCAACTCACTGGGGGCACCTGGACTGCAGACCAGGTGTGCTGTTGGAGATGTGCTCTGTGGATTGCTGAGGGACACCTCTTTCTAAGTGGGAAAGGACAGCTTCTATCCAGCATCCCCATCGTGTCTCCCCAGCCTGGGAGATTTGTAACAAGTCTGAAACAAAGTCTGAGCTCATACCCTCAAATCTGCAGGAATATCTTCATCACTGTTCCTCTCACTGGTCCCAGAAACATTAAAGGTAGCCTCCAACTCCTCCTTTCCCTCACTCTTTCTACCCAGCAGTCTATTCCTTTTTGTGTGTAGGCAGAACAAAGAAAAAAAATGAATTTGTATGAAGGGTCTTCCCCATCCTCTTTTACCACTCTTCTTTCCAAAAGTGTCCTTCAAGGCAAAATAAGCAAATGGGAATCAGATACTCAGGGAGGTGAACTTACCTTCTCTTGGGAAAGATGACTTTGAGCCACATCAGACTGTTTCTGCTTTCTGAAGAGAGAGCTAGTCACATTGCCCTAATTGATTCACATATGATTTGTAGCATCATATTCTGGTCTGAGTTTCTCATGATACCCCAGTACAAAGCAGGACTTCATTTCTTCTCATAGTCCTAACAGGCTGCTCCTCCAGCTCCCACGTGCTTGGGGATTGAAACCAGGATGCCAGAGTGTCCGTCCAACATTGGTGCTGTAGATTGTCCTGCGACAATTACAGAAAATCTTGCAGGAACCTGCAGGTCTCTGGACCAATTCATATCTCAAGACATGCCTATACACACTGATCGCTGCACACTAGGTGATGTAGTAATTGCTCATCTGTATGTTTCTGCCCAATGCTAAGTGTCAGCTAATTCATACATGCCTCTCCTCAGTCAAAGCACTGTGGGCTACTCACTATCCAGTGCTTGCCCAGGTACCATGGAGTGGCTGACTTGCTGAGAGCTCACCCTCTGGCTTACCTGCCTGGTCGCTTCTCCATGTGGCACCTCTGCATCCCTGGGATCAGCCAGGCAGGCTCCACTGGAGGCATCCCCGTCCCTCTCTCTCACAGCAGCACTGTTTTGCACTTGGTTTCTCTGGGTGCATTACTGGTAAAGTTCCTTGACTCAGTCCTTTCAACATGCTCTTCCACTTCAAACGCATTTATGTATTGTCTGTGTGTGCTGTTACAAGGCAGTGGGACTCTTCTGCAGTTGCAGAACATCTGAAGAGCATGTACAGGAGACTTCTTATAGCAAATAATCAAGTGTAATTTTTGTACTTAATACAGGCTAAACAGCAGCTCTAAACACAACCCTTCATTAGTGTCTGAACTGTTGGTCCTTTCTCTTTTGACCTGAAACATCAGATAATATTTAGGTTCCTGAAGAATTCTTTTTCTTTTAAGGGAAGGGAAAATATTAATAAGAATACTGGGTCAGTCCATTTTATTATGATGAATACAAGATCTTATTTCTTAAGTACAGCTAGACTCAAAAACCAGGATGCAGTTCAGGATGCAGGTTAGGTGCTCACTGCTTCCCAGAACCTGTCCCATGCGCTTAGTCCTCTTCCCAAGACTCTGTCCTTCAGCTCCTTCCCGTAGCCATAAAAGACTGCCTCATTTACAGTCTTTTTCTTGATTACTTGCATTGATAATTCCAGCTGATACAATGTAATAATCCTCATATTTGCTGTTGAGCTACCTGAATAGGTTCTTCACAGTGCTGCCAGTATGAATGGTGGGCTCCAATGTCGTCTTCTGTTGTTGCACAAAGGCACTTCTTCCATTGACCTAGGCCAGGTCTGTGAGCATCTGTAAATCAAAGCCTACTTGATGGAAGTGAATAATGTGTTCTGGTACAAAAACATCTCCTTCCAGGAGACCCTATGCAATAGGGAGTATCGATTCTTTGACCCCCATTGTGAGAGCAATGACTTTCAAAGGATTGTGAGGAGTGAGCATCGCTTCCCAATTGTCTGAAGGAAGGGGAGTTTTGTGGCTGAAATGTAGGATGAGAAACTAGCAGGTCTGGCATCTATTCAAGACCAAATGTGTCCTTTATGAGGGGTGGGATATTTCAAGAGCACTCAGCACTGGTCCAGTTCTTCTGTGAATGAAACTACCTCTGATCGTGACTAAGACACAACCTTATGTGTTTCTGCTTACCATCTTTAAAATGGATCAGACTCTTCTGACCTGCTCCACAGACATATTGTGTCTGTGCTGCTCAGGCACTACAAATCAGTGCCTTTGAAAAGCCCAGGTAAGACTAAGACCTTCAGCAGTGCCCTGTGCTGGGCAGCTGGCAGGAGATCTCTTGAGACTGAATTTCAGTGCTTTGCAGGTGGTGGAGCCAAGGGCAGCTGGGAATGGTCAGGCACTTCCCAGCACGAGGCCCCTGATACACATTTGAGTAGTGTTAGAGGCAGGCAGTGGGAATTTCCCCCACCCGAAGGAGGTCCTCCAGCTCACAGACTCTGGGGTTGGCTTTGCCACTGTAGGACTGGGAGGACCTGTGGGCTGTCGCCTGGGATCTCACATACATTGCCTTGGTCTCTCCTCACAAGTTGCAACCGATAGGACAAGAGGAAATGGAGTCAAGTTGTGCCAGGGGCTTTAGGTTAGACATTAGGAAAAACTTCTACACTGAAAGGGTTATCAAAGACTGGAACAGGCTGTCCAGGGAAGTCGTTGACCCACCATCCTTTAAAAGCCATCTAGATATGGTGCTCAGGGACATGGTTTAGAAGTGGGCCGGTAGAGTTAGATTAACGGTTGGACTTAATGATCTTAAAGGTTTTTTCCAGCCATAATGTTTCTATGATTCTATGATACTAGGGAGTTCTCTGCTTTTAGGGGCTGGACACCCTCTCAAGGAAGAACAGGGGTCCCAAAGCTGAGGTCTTCCCAAACATCAGATGTCTTGCCAGTGCAAGCTTTTCACAGATCTGTGAGAGATTCACACTCTCAGGCCACCTGAAACAGGTCCTGGTCCCTTGCATGATCCAGTGGCCCATGGGAGGTAAAGCTCAGCTCAGTTCAATGGGGGAATTTTGATTTTTCAAGTTGCTCACTGCTGTTTGCTCTTAGCAAATGGATCAGGTCCGCTAGCTGCAAAACATTTTTGCATGCTGTTAAATAGCTGCATCGTCCTGCCCCAGAGCTAAGTGAGTTTCAGCAGGAGACTGAGTTCCTCCCTGAGACAGCTGCAGCCCTCAGTCCGTGCACGCACCGCTCCCTGCCAGATTGTGCTGGGACTACAAAGGAGAAGGAAGAAACTGGCTCCTTGACTGGTATTTGTTTAGTTTACAAAGCTTCATTTGCGGAGTTTCCTATCCCGACTGGCCAGCGTTGCCAGGCTGTCCCAGCGCTGCTCTGCTGCAGAGCCCAGGGCAGAGCTGAGCGAGAGGAAGGGCAAGCCGGGTGTCTCTTTGAGAAGGGGTTGGCACCAAATGGGGGCACTGGCAGTGCCCTTGTCAAGGAGTTCCTGTACTGGAAGCTCACTGGCTGGCCAGGGATGTGGCTTTGCTGGACCATGCTGGAAAGCTCTGTGTGCTACCAGGGGCATGGTGAATTGTGATCCTCTGTAGCTGTCAGGGATGTAAAAGCTGAGGGAGCCTCCCTTTCAGGTCCTGCAGTGTGTCCCTGTGCTTGGGACCACAGATTGTACCCCTGTACCCCACAGCACCCTCTGGTGTAGCCACAGCATCCGCTGCACACGCCAGCACACCCAGCAGCTCTCTAGAGGAGAAATGCAGCTGGGTCATGGGAAGTGATGGATGCTGCTGTGCAGCACAAGCCTCTGGCTAGCACGCACACGTGAGGCTGCCGATGCACAAGTGTCTTTAGTCTGCAATTCTGTTTTTGGTCACTGGCTTGAGTGATGCAAAAGATGTTTTCCCACCATATTTTGGGGGTGCATTTATTGAATGGTGTTTTGCTTTGGGCTTCAGTAGATCGTGGCTCATCTTCTGTCAGACCTTTGTCTCCTGGTAAGGCTGTGAGCTCCCGAAGATGGGAACATCTCCAGTGAGGTGCAGTGCCGTCATGCAGCCCTTGCTCAGGGCAGTGTGCTCATATAAATGATCAGCATCACGTAGACCCCGGTGGGCTTTGAATTTTAACCTTGTTTGCTGTGGGGAGGGGCCTGATGGACTTTGTAGCGTAACGATCTGCCTCTGATGGGCAAGCCGTTGGTCCCTAAGGGAAGAACAAAGGAAGATCTTTCTGATTTGAGGGGGAAAGGCCAGTGCTATTTATTTTACAGCTCTGAGGAAGTAAACAGGGGGGCAGAGCCCAGGACAATTAAAATATTGACTGAACATGGATGACATCTCAGAGATGGGTCTTTTTTTTATTTTAAAGCCTGCCAACAGGGAAACAAGCTGACATCACATGAGATTTTAGAAATACAGCTGAGGAGAGGCCTCTTGCATGGTGACTCCAGTACAAACCAAGAAAGGGCCATGCAGTCTGGACTCATGTCTGGTCAGGACTGCTGTCTTCCCTGCCAGAGGCTTGTGCTGTGCCCCCCAGCCAGCCGCCCAAGTAGAAACACACAGTCTGTTTCTCTCTTCTGAGGCTGCCCTGATGCACAGCCCAAGATCTCTGCACCACCTCGCCACGGGGTACCAAGGGGATATGAAGGGTCTGGGGCGAGGGGGGCTACCTGGCACAGAATGCATGCCGAATCCCATCCTCTGTCTTTCCTTGGGTTAAATACTGTTGCTGACCTGCTCTGCAGCCACTGAAAGTACCGGGAGATGAGCTGTGGGTTTTAGCACCAGGCTGTATTCCTAGAGGGGGGCTACCACTGCTTACGAGGCAGGGGATGCAAGGGTGGAGGGCTGTGAGGCGTGGAGACCATTGCAGTGACGGGAGGGGGAGGCAGCATGAGCATTACTGCAGGCTTTGGGGCTGCATGTCCCTCCTCCCGCTCGAGGAACGCAGGATGCGGAGCCTGCCAGACTGCTGTCTGAGGAGACGGGAGCAGGAGGGGGTATGGGGACAATGATTCCTGCTTCTGGCAGTGCCCTCGGTCTCAGGAGAGATCCCATTTCTGGAGCCCAAGAAGCCCCATCTCCCAGCCCCATCTTACAGCCCAGTGCCCAGGGGGGCAGATGCAGCTCTCGCTGGCTGTCTCCTGTGGGTGGAAGGGCTGCGCTGGCCGCCTGGGAGGCAGTCGACCCCAGGGAAAGATGCTGCGGAGGGAGGAAAAGCTCTGGCACAGGAGCTGACAAGGCGAAGCTGCTGGCAGGCGGCTGTCTACAGGGTGGCTGCAGCACTGCAGCATCAATTAACCTTTGGGGAACTTCTGCCAGTGCCACTCAGGCGTAGCAGCAGCTCTGCCGAAGCCGAGCGATGGGGTGCAAGCCTGCCGCGGCGCCGCATGGAAGACAGCGGTGAGACTACAAAAGCCGACAAGAAGCCAGCCACCTGAGCCGAAGTGCCTCTGTCTCTCTCACCAGCCTGCGCTAAGTGCTTTTATCTCCTCTCCTTATGTTTACGAGGGTGGCTTTCTCCTTCGCACGGTGGCAGTGCCGCTGAATGCTAATGGAGAGCGAGTGGCGGCTGCCCTCCGCAGTCCTTGGCAGGCAATTTCCTCAGGGCCAGGCCCCCCGACCCCCTCAGCTTTTGCTGGCTCTGCAGGGACAGTGCGACCACTCTCCTGCAGCCCTGCCCATAGCCCTGCCAGCACCCTTCCTGGCCCGGCAACCACCCGGCTCCATGGGGCAGCGTCGAAACAGCAATTCCCCCCCAGCCAGAGGGACCCTGGGAGGTCTGAGTCCTTGCTCATGCTCGTGGCTGTGCAGCACAGACCCCTCCACATCGCAGCCTGGCTGCAGCCAGTGGGAAGGTCATGCTGGTGGAGCTGGGGCTCTCATCAAGGTATGCTGGGCCCCAGGCAATGGTGAGATCATGGTTCCTGCAGCTCCCCTCCCGTGAGCACTGTGCTTTGTGTGCACTTGAGGCACCTCTGGCCGTCTGGGAACACCCTAATGGTCTAGGAGGTTATTGGGCAAAATGGTATGAGAGGGGAAGAGAGAGAAAATAATCACAAGGTTTTGAAAAGAGCAGCACCAGGGAGGTGTCTTACAGGGAGGAGTCTGGTCCGGCTTGTCCATAAATCATGTGTACTCCTGCACATGACCTCTCCTCAGCCACTCAGCTCAGCTCTTCAGGAAGCAAGAGACTGCTTGGCCAAAGCCCTCTGAGGTGGTCAGGCATCAAAATCCTGGAAACATGCACTAAGAATGTGCCCTGCATCCTGGCAAGGTCCTTCATCCCAGCCCGACGTGGTGACGCTGCTGTCAGTGCCTGGGGAGCAAGGGGACAGCCAGGGTTTGCCCAGGCACCTCTGGCACATGCTGCTGTCACTTTGGATGATGTGGTAGGGATGCACCATGCTTCCCTTGGCTGCATCCAGCCACACAAGCAGCAAGGAGGAACATGCCTTTTTCACCCTAAAAGAGACTGACTCCTTCAGGACAAGGGACACCATAAGGAAACAGGAGTTTGTGGTAAGGACACAGGATCTCCTGCATTCCATATCACCCTTCCCAAGGGCAGCCACCCTGTGAGTTACCGGTTCAACTGGGGCAATGTTGCCAGCACTCTCCTTCGGTTGCCCCCCATCTCTGCCTCCGCTGCCTGCATGGCTTGCTTCAGGTGCCCAGCGTGGAGACACCATCACAGTCCTTACCTGCACCCAGGTCCTGCCAGGCACCTGCCTGTGTGTGTTCTTTCATGGAAAGGGCTACACCAGCCACTTTTCCTATGATCTCACCCTGTCCAGCTCTGTGAGTCATTGGAAACCTGGTCCCTCTGGGGTTGAGGCAGAGTTGGCCGAACTAATGGAAAGACCACCAAGGCCTTTGGGACCAGCCTGAGCTCTGGCATTGCAGGGGGAAGGCTGAATCCCTTGCAGTGGGGGACGGCATGTCCCCCTGCTGCCCCATGGGGGCAGAAGCAGGGCTGGGGTCAGCTCCATGGGAAGCACAAGGGGTGCTGCCACAGCAGCTCTGCCTCTCCTGCATCCCTGAGCCACCAGCAGTGATGATGCTGCATCCTTGGTGAGGAGCTTGGCTCCTGTGGCACGGGGGTGGAGACCCAGCCCAAATCCCAGTGTGCACCACCCTTGGCATCCCCTCTCTTGCCAGATGGTGATTTATCAGCTCCTGGGGAGAGAAAGCTGAAGAGCAGAGGGGTGGCTGTGTGGCTCTCAGGAGCCGTGAGACTGCCACAAGGTGGTTTCCAGTCCTTACAGCTCATTTCTTCCAGAGCATCTGAAGACAGGAGCTGGAAATATCTCTGCCTGCCCTTTGTAACCAGCAGCCATGGCACGGCTTCCTAAGGTGGGGCTGGGCTTTTGCTATCATATAATTACTCACACTATGCAGATGTTTTCTGCGTGCCTGGTAATAAGCAGCTGAAAAGACAGCTCATTTACTGGCAGTAACAAGGAAAACACAAAGCTATCTTTCTGTACAGCTCCACTCCTGGAGATTTGCTCCTCCACCTCATGAGTTAGGTGGTGCTGGTTATTCTAGAGACTCCTACATACCCTGTTACATCCTTGCCCCAGCCCTGCAGGGAGCATCTGCTACCTGAGAGTCCTGGTGCTTGTATCGCAGTGGGTGTCTGCCTGCAAGGACATAGCTGCCAGACTGGGAGCTACCCATGAAACCTCACTTTGCCCACCAGTGAAACACTACAGGGAGGTTCCAGCGTCTGCCTTGGAGGACATCAGTGTTTTGATGATGTACCTTGACATTTCTGTTTCCACACAAGTAACCTAGGCAAAGCTACCCACACTGGTATCTGGCCTGGGAATAATGCAAATGAGGCAAATAGGATCTGGGTCCTTTAGTACTCGGGGCCTTACCTGAAAGATGGCAGATGCCAGGTGGCACATGGTCTTTATCACCATAGTGGGACCCAGATTCAACACTGACTGCTTGCAAAGAGCATCAACTACTGAAGCACATATTTACTTGGAGACATGATGTTTATAGGGTAAGACTGTACTCTGCAAAGATCCTGTGTTAATGGTACCAGGAACTAAGGAAGAGCTAGATTCCTTTCCCAAAGTGTTCCTGGCAGCCTGATCTGTTCTTCCTCTTAGCCCTTCCATGGAAGAACATACTATGAAGTCTACAGAAGACGTGTCACCCTTAGATGGAGTTTGTCTAGATGGCTGTGGCTCCACCAGAGAGGCTAACAGATATCCCCCAGACCCAAACAGTCTTTTCCTACTGACTTTTAGGCTATGTCCCCAGTGGCATTGTGGTCTCCTTCTCACCTTCCTCATCCATCACTTTCATTTCTACTTCTACCCTAGGTAAGGTGATCAATTTTTATACCCCTGGAAAAAAGATAGTCTGAAGGGGAGAGCCTTGAGCTCTGCAATCCAGAATTGGAATTTGACCTTAACTATCACAGTCATCATCTCTAGGGAAAACCAACTGTTTTTCACCAGGTTTGAGGTCCAGCTGAAGGCAGGAGGTGAAGGGCAAGAACAGGAAGATGCAGAAATAGCATAGCCTCAAATACAACAAGAGAGCAGCTTGGTGTGTATTCTTCTGCTCTCTTCCTGTAAGACATCTGCGTTGAGCTGTACTTGGCCACATCAAGTGTTTGTCTCCTGGCTCCTGTTTTCATTAAAATGCCAAGCAGTGGGTTCACCAAAGCCTAGATCTAGTTATGTTTGTTCCTCCATGTCTGTATTCTAAGAAATGGATAAAGTTCCCGGTCCATAGCTAGTCTTAAGATCTACCCCATCACTGGTAGGAACTACATCATTTTTCCTCCATAGTGAAAAGTCCTGAAAAACCCCAAAATCTCTCTCTATCCTGGTGCTCTATGAACATTATGGGGGTCTAGTGGCTGGAAATATTGAGTTTGGCACAGCGATGTACCAAGCCCATATGTTGACTGATTTAAGCTCCTTTAAAATTAAGCAATATGACATCATTATTATATCGTATTGCTGTCACATATGTTGGTTTTGAGCAGAAACTGAATTTCCAGAAAGTAATCTTTTAAAACTAGGCTCAGCTAAATGCTTGTGAAAATAGTTTTATTAATGATGAATACAAGCAATAATTGCTTCAGCTTCTTATGAACTTTGTAAAATTTTGTGTGTTCACCTATCAGCCGAGGCTGCTTTTTAATCTGTATCCCACAACTACACAGCAAATGTTCCTTCCGTCACCTCTCAGGGATAACTGCGTATTTGCAGCATATACCAGAAATTCATGGTGTCACACATACCATGGCTTTGGAAGTTTACAGATTGTTGTTATGCTTGACACTATAGTTGTATTTAGTGACACTTTGCCACAATGGACTGAAAGTTGGAAAGTTACCTTTTAAAACCGGAACAGCTTCTTGAAGTTCTGGCAGGTGATGCTTTAAGAACCTCCTCTTCTTAGTACAAAGACTATCATAGTTCTTCCACCTCTCCTGATCCTCCCAGTTCTGATTGTCTAATACTCGTATTTCAGAGATGTTCGTTAGCAAATGGTAACAGGTAGGGCTGCTTGATGAGTATACACTCTATTGAATGAACAGGTGGATGTTCCTGTCCATGAGCAGCAGGGTTGAACCAGCCACAGTGGCCATTGTGGTGTTACTGGAAAAATCCTAGAGGTATATTTTTAGTCTTTGTAGGATTTCCGTCAATGGCTCATTAAGTTTATTGAGGCAGCTGTGATGTTGTCAAACACACTCTGCATGCCTCCCCTGTTTTGCGAAGAACAAAACTATGTCACAACCAATTAACGCACGGACCAGTGGCTTTTTCATGACCAATGAACATCAGCCTGGCCTTTTCCATGCCGAGTGTGATAGGGGGTCCTAAGTTTTCTAGTTTCTAACTGCTGAAGTGTCAAGAAGTACTACACTGCTAGCCTGGGTCCAGACACTAACCCAGCAGATGTCCTGAGCCTTTAGCTGTCATTTCTGTACTGAAGTGTCCGACTGTCTAGTTTGCCGCATTACAGGGCACAATCCTTGAGATGTTGTGAAGTGGTGATGGCAATGCATTTTGACTGGTTTTAGCTATGACTCTGTTTTGCTTGGCTCTTTAAAGTTCTCCCTTATAAAACTTGCCAGATATGGAAAGAGCTCTTTTTACTCTTGCTTTGACAGTGGAATGGATGCCAGTTTGTGGGAAGCACTATAAATATCTTTGAGTCCTTTCTGTGATCCCTGGTGTTAGTATTTTCTGGCGGTGCTTTCAAGAGTATCTGATTGATAAGAACTCAACACAATAGTGAGTCCTGGCACTTTTTAAAGTGTTTACAGATGTGGCAGATAACCTTGTCCGATCATCTTTGAATGTCAGGTTGAGGGCTGGACATAGTTTATTGATAACCATGATTCCATCATGGTCCACCATGTCAGTGAGTCACAACTCAGCGAAGCGTTCCCTTCATTTTCAAGATGCTTCAGAAGACTATCTTCATCACTTCATCTATTTATTACTATTAGGAGGGGATGGAGGATAAGGATATGGTTTAGTGGTGGTTTTGGCAGTGTTAGGTTGATGGTTGGACTTGATCTTCAAGGTCCCTTCCAACCTAGATAATTCTGATTCTGTAACACTAGTTTTGGTGGCAAAAGACCCCTTATAAGTCACTTTCTAGATTCTGACACATAATTAAAGAGAATAAACCATTTGATTTTATAGGAAAGATTACTTGGGCCTTTTGCAAGTGATCTTGTGGGATATCAGATGTGAAATGACTTTGTAGAAAATTGTCCTAATTGACAGTTTACTCCATTTCATGGGTCTTTTAGTCACAAAATCACTGTTATGTTGCTGGCTAACACTTCCAATTATCATTAGATTTCTGTCTGCTGTGGAAAGTGACCTGCAAATCCACTGATCTCTATGTTCTTCAATAATATTAATGAAGAAATACTTCCAAGGAGTTTTTCCTGAAACGCGATGATTTGCTCAAGTTTCCTGTGAGTGAGGTGTCAAAAGTGACTTTGAAACACCATTTTTAAAGCTGTGGTCAACAGTAGATCCAGAAAGACATGCCAGAAAGGCAGCACACAGCCCCTACTTGGGGCTATCTGACAGCATCCACCTGTGCTGTGAGCTCGTTACCTTCACCTCCCTCTACAGGCAACAGACATAGACATCTCCTGTAGGGAGCACTGAAGGTGGAGGAGTAGGGGGGCTTGAAGGATGACTAGCTATTCATGAGTTTTATGCTATCCCTCACCTGTATGTCTGTTAGGCATGTCCTACAGATATGTAGACCCTTGTTTTTTGTCTTCCAACAGACCCCTAAGCCTGACTCCTGACTCCAAGCAGCAGCCATAAGCAGGAGAAGAGAACAGAACATCGTTTTCCTGCCTGGACTGTGTAGCCCCAGCAGGATCTCCAGTTCTGCGACATGCCCAGCATGCAATCTGGCTGCAGGCACGCTGCTGGTCAGTGGCTCTCCCAGGCAGATGGAGGCTGCGCTGATGGATGAGGTGCTGGGAGCAAGTTCTGTGGGGACTGCAGGCACGCTCCAGGTGGTACAGAGACCTGGTTTTGAGAGCCTGATTCTGTGCCCACTCGCTTGTCCATTACCCCAGCTCCCCTGTGCAGAGTTGTTGGATTTTCTCCTGATGGTGACTGGCTTCAGACAGAGCAGAATCTGCTTTCAGTGTCTGTATTTGAAACCTGATCACAAGTGCTCAGTCCCCTCCCCTCCTCGTACTCTTCAGTGTACTCCAGAGCATTGTAATGGCTTAAGATGATGAATACTGTGCAGACAACACACCCAGCTGTCCAAGCAGACAGTCAGCAGAGAAATGAAGATATGCCTGCCTAAGTAAAAGTTTGATTAATTGCATTAATTAGGCCCTAAGGTATGGTTCATAAAATAAGAGTACAACTGGTGTATTGGATTGGGGAATTGACTATGTGACAGGGAACAAACAGTGGCATGAACAGGAACTCTTCTCTGTCTGGAATGGCATGATAAATTATCAATTAAATAATGAAGAGTGACAAAGCTGCAGTCTGTAACAGGCGACCTCCTAGCCATGGTTGTGGCCAGCCCGAGCAGGTGACTTGGCAAGGTCTGGGAGTCTCTCCAGCGTGGCCATGAAGGTTTGCTTTCCCATGGTCCTGCCAGCACAGTGCTGGGTTAGCGATCCTATCTGCACTGCGGGGCATTGCACCCTAGTGGGGTGAGTGTGGAACACTGCAGTCCTGGGGCTGCTTGTCTCCTACAGGGACTGTACTAGAGCACTGCACATTCACGTGGCTGCTGCTTTCTTCCTGCCACGGCAGCAGGACCACCTTCCACTGGGCAAAGTGGTGAAGAGGTATTAGTTAATCCCAAAGGCACAGGTTTTGCCTTTCCTGTGGGCCACACCCTCTCTTCTCAGTGTGTCTATATCATTTGGTGTCACCACAGTTGCTCACCATGGTGCCGTCCCAGTGGGAGAGCCACAGGGTAGTTCAAGCACAAGGTCCAGCAGCATTTTCCCTCCCAGGTCCTGGGAGTTTGTGCCAGGCCTTTGAGTGGTCACAGCTGTAGCTTCCTCATCCTCTCTCTTGTCCTTGCTGCTCTGAATGATGAGCACCTCACTGGTCTTTCCTCCCATCTTGCTGCGACTCCATAGGGACTTGCCCGCTGCCCAGAGAGGGGCTCATCTTCACCATTATCAGTAGAGGTGGGTGGATGGTCTGTGTTTGTGGTGTGTTCCACAGCATCCACTTCCCATTTACCACCTGAGTGATTAAAGAGCTGCCGATACTCCAGTCTGGACTTGCTCTCACCGATCTGTCAAATGCTGCTTTCTCTCCAGTCTCAGTGCCTGCTGACGTGTGTGTGCCGCAGACGCAGCTGTGCAGAAGGAGGCTCTCCAGATTCCTTGTTACCGGTTGTTATTAATGATTGTGCATTTCCATAAAGCCAATAGCAGACTGGGACAGATGTATCCCCTGCCCCAGAAAGCTTATGAGAGATAGTGCCTCCCCAGTGGCACTGGCTGAGTTTCTTCTGGAAAAAGGTTCCTTCAGGATCATTTCCACCAGCTCTCACTTTCCACAGCATTTTCTCAAATTCTGCATTATTTTCTGTTCCAAGATTAGTTCCATTATTATTTTTAGTATCACATAAAGGCCGAGACCTAGGCTGCACTCCGACAGCACAATACCTACATGCAATGAGAGAGCAGGCTGGTCGCCAGTGCAGTTGGCACATATGATATGGGGAACCCCAGGGGAAATTCAGCGCTGTCAGCAACAGCACAGGAGGTGGTGTGGGCTGAGTGGCTCAGCTCCCTTACCTTGCGGAATGGTCACTGTAAACAGAGGAGGGACTAAAGGCAGGGTGAGAGTGGAAACCTAGCAGGGAAACAATCACACAGTTCCACCCTGATGAACGGCTGAGTCAAGAAGATGTGCCTGGTCATTAGTTGTGTTGTCTCCATAGTGGGTGTCCAGACGATGTAAGTCATTACCTGAATGTTTCTCTTGTCACATCCCCTCAGCAGAGTGGAATGTTGGGAAAACGACAGCTCTCTCACCAAGACAGCTTGGTGTCTTGTTCATTCTCAAACCATCATCAGGAACATCTCCTCTCACCTCCTGTCTATCAGACTTCTCAGTCATCCATCTTGTATGCTCAGATAGGTCCTATTCAGACAGACCAACACTGATCCCAGTTGTCATCCAGAAACAAAGGTAGTGCAGAGCTTACTGAAATTGACACAGTCTGTTTTTCCTTCTCTTCCTTCCCTCCCTCCTCCACAGTCCAGCCTTTTCCACTTTGCTGGAGCTCCTGTGCTTCATTGCTCTGGATGGAGCACGGGCAGCAGCCTGGGACAGAGCTATCACATGCATTAGTGTTTGCTTCGTGCATGCTTAAGAAGGACAGATTCTTCCCAAAACTAAAGAAAGAAACAATTCCTGGTCCACTAGTGCCTATGGTTGCCATGCTGTTGTGAGTGAAGATCACAAACAGGTGGAATGCTAGAGGAAGACAAGAACTATAGCGATGGGATCACATTCACGTGGGATCCAGGCACATCTCTGTGGCTGATGTAAACATATCTCTATCAGTTATCTTAATGACTGAGGAGCACTGGGAGCTTCATAGTATTTATGCTTCCCTGTTCTTTGTTTAACATTCTCCCTTTCTACATGATTTTTGGAATTAGAAGTTGTGGACTATTCACCCCTTTCTCTTCAGCTTCCTCCAAGTCCTTTGTGTGCCATTCTCCCAAGCTAAGCAGGGCTGTGATTTCTGGACGACTGTCTCCTATCACTGCTGGTGACACCTTCAGTGCCTTGTCTCTGCCTGTCTCTGACATGATTTCAGCAGGTTGCTCTTTGTTCCCTGACAGATTGGTTACTAGCGGGGATATTTGCACAGCAGTGTCCCTATCATTTTCAATATCAGTGAGTTTCTGGCACATGAACTTGGGGAAGGGTGGCTGCTCCATGGATTTCTCTCCTCATCTAGATGGTTTGGTTGTAATAGTTATAGCACAGCCTGTAGATGGGATACTGCTTCCACAAAGTATGGAACCATTAGAAATTAACGCACCAGTAGATTATCTTTCCATTTTGCTTTGAAAAAACCTCACACATTCTGCAGTTGTAAAGCTATGGTTTGTAAAGCCACGGTTGTAAAGGCATGGGGAGGCTATAAACACGCTTGGGGAGATTGGTGTCCTTGTCTCATCAGACTTCTTGCATAACAGGGCCAAAAATCTCACCCTGACTTTCTTAAGTGACTCTCAGTAAACTTCCAGTTGAGCTAAAGCATGGCTTTTTGAAAGATGCCCAGCCTAGAAGTTTTGGATGAGTCTATTTCCAACCTCAGACAATCTGGTAGAGCATCCCTCCATTCAGCAAAAGAACTAAGCTTTTAGTTTGCTCTTGGAAACATGGAAATCTACTGGCAACAAGCGTGCTACAGCAAGCAAATCTATAGTTGATTCATCTGTCTCTCTGCTCTTGCTTTGGGTCCCCCTAGTGAGACAACCGGCTGGAAATTTGATTGGTGTCATCACAAAAAGTGGTTGATGTTTAACAAAAAGCTGTGACAGCCCAGCTGCGCTTGGCTACAGCTAGTACATGTTGCCTTTCTCTGCTCCCCTAGACCAGTGGCTCCGCTCTTCTCGAGGTCCTACAAGCAGGTCTGCCCATCTGTGCCTGTTCTCCAAGCATCCAATACATTAGGACTTCCTACAGGGCCCTCCAACACCTACTGCTGGTATCACTGCACGTGGCTTCCCTCCAGAAACTTGTTGTCAGCTGAAGCCCTTTGGGGCAGCGCTCCTGATAGTCACAACGAGCCAACACTTGCTGCTGCAGGACAACCAGCAGCCATTGTGTGGCTGCAGTTCAAGTATCCTGACAACAGCGTTGGCTTTCACAGGTCTGCACAGGCTGGTGGGAAGACTGCAGTGATTGCACTGTACTGGGCGTTGTACTGGTTGTCTTGCACATCTTTTTCTTCACCTCTCCTGTTCGCACCTTTCAGACACAACTTAATAACCAGCGAACATCCTTCACCCTCCCCCCGCCCTTCAAAACCTCACCTGGGACAACTGTATAGGTTTGCCACCTTAACCATGCAATCACACATATCCAGCCTTGTTCTGGCCTCCCAAAGGACCCCCATCCCTCCACAGAGCTGGTGACAGGTGACAGGTGTGGGCTTTGGGGTCTGGCAGATGAGGCCCATCTCCCAGCCTTATCAATCCCTCACTGCTGCTATCAGCCCCAGAGGGAGTTCCTGTGCCAGGATATTTTTTGGGTGGCAGACCAGATGAAAAGAACCATGATCAAATGCAGCAATCCCCACCTCCCTCGCCTCATGCATGGCAGCTGGTGGATTCATTGTGAAATGCGATCCACTGTCCTGTTTATTCCAGATGAAAGTCTTTTGCCCAGGGACTCCTTCCCCAGGCAGAATACTTCATTTGTGTAAGTACTTCAGAAGGAGACGCAAGCAGCTCTGAAACTAAACCCTGCTCTCTCATCATTGCTGAGGAGTCCAGCTAAAGCTGCTATAGCACCCCTGCTTTACTTTCCAGGAGAAAAAGAGATCCTTCCCATGGCAGGGAGACAGCTCTGCCAATGTTTCCTTCTCATACCTAGCACTGGCAGTAATTTCAGCTGTGGCAAGATTCATCAAAGTTAATCATCTGACCCTCATCTACATGAGATAATTTTTCAGTGAGCAGAATTTGCCAGTAGCCTCAGCTGGCATCACGCAGACCAACATGAGCAAATCACATCCTGTTCCAGGTCTGGCTTTCCAAATCCCAAGCAGGGAAAGAGAGCAGCGGGCGTCAGATCCTGAGGAAGACCTAGATTCAATTCAGTGCTTGGTGTTCGGCCATACGGCTGCCTCAGGTAGCTCTTCAGCAAAAATCTGACAGTCCCCAAAACTTCACGAACACTTCTGGCCCTGAGCGGCTGGCGTCTTGCAAAACCTTCTGATCTGACAAGTTTGCCAACATCCTGAATGGTGAACATCTCATGGGGTAGGCGGTTCTTGGGAGGCTTCCATGCATCTTCTGTCGTCTCTGAAAACCTGTCTGAAAAAATCGGTCTCCTTCTGGCTTTGCATTCAGCCCGGCAGCAAACCTATGGAGGCAGGTTCAATTGGAAAGGTCCCATCTCTGCAGGGGTTTTGAGCCAACCTTCTGATTTGATGTGAACAGTATGTACGAATGCCACTGAATGACATGTTTCCATGATAAAGAGTGTGGTGATGAAATTCTTCTGCGTGCCAAGGATGGAAACAAAAAAGTCGGTGGGCAGCTGCAACACATCACAAAAGCTAGAAAACAAAACCCTTTCCGATTCCCAGAGCAGTTCTTGAGGTACTTGGAAACCTCAGATTCCTGCCCCCTGCGAGGGACCTGCACTCCCCAGGTACACGTAAAAGCAGACAGGCACTGTCACTGTATTAAAGCTGAACAAATAATCCACAGAGAATATGTTCATATAGGGAGATATTGTTTGAGTGACAAAGGCTGATAAATCATTCTCTGGAGTTCTTCCTCTTTGCTTGACTTCTTCCCATTGATCCATAGGAAATCGATGGGACTTTGCATGTGAAAATCCATAACCCAAAAGTCCATGCATTGATGACTTTGAGCAAGTCATGTTCTCAGGTAACACACCATTTGCTTTTGTTTTTCATTAGCATCATTCTTCTGCAGGAGGAGGGTAAAGAAGATTTTTGAAGTGGGGACAACAGGACTGATCTGTGTCTTCCTGTCAAAGCAGCTTCCAGGACCGTCCTGGAGAAACGCATACCACTCACGTGTCGCCTGTCCCTGATGCTATTGGGGGCTGCAATAGCTCAATAGCTCTCAGGCTCTTAGGAACTGAGAGCAGTTAGATAAACACGTGGTATTGATGCAAATGATACCTTCATGGACAGCTGGAACAAGGTGTGTACCTGGGGGTTCAAGAGTCTAGCAGAGACTTGAGGAACTTGCCCTGTCTGGTCTGCCTCTGATCATGACCCCATAGCTCCTCATCTCTAAAAGAGGTATGACAGAACTCACTGTGGTCTCAGCACGTAAGGATGCTTTTTCAGCCTGAAGGCCCACTGAGGTGGGTTGACTCTGGCCAGCAGCTAAGCCCCCAGACAGCTGCTTGCTTGCTCCCTCCCCCCAGCAGGATGGGGGAGAGAACAGGAAGAGCAAAAGTGAGAAAGCTCGTGGGTCGACGTAAAGACAGTTTAAGAAGTGAAACAAAGCTGTGCACTAGAGAAGGGAAATAAGGAATTCATTCACTCCTTCCCATTGGCAGACAGATACCCAGCTGCTTCCTGGAGAACAGGGCCTCAGTACACGTGATGGTTACTCAGAGAGACAAACACCATAACCACGAACATCCCTGCTTCATCCTCCTTCCCCTGAGCTTTTATTGCTGACATCATTTCATATGGAATATCCCTTTGGTCAGTTGGGGTCAGCTGTCCTGGCCCTGTCCCCTCCCAAGCTGTTTCCCACCCCATGCCCAGGGGCAGAACGTGAAACAGAGAAATCCTCAACACAATGCAAACACTGCTTAGAAATAGCCAGAACACCAGTGTGTTATGAACATCTTTATCGTCAGAAATCCAAAACACGGCACCATACAGGCTGCTGTGAGGAAAATTAACTTAATCCCAGCCAGACCCAGTACACCTACAAAGCTTTAGTTCACAAAGCAGCACTGTGCCTGGGGCATCCCTTTCTGTCCGCCATGGACAAAAGCTTCGCAGGGCTCTAAAGATGCCACATACAGAAATAGGTCTATCAAGACCATCTTCCTCTGCAAATCTTCTATTGATCCAAAAGGACAGACAGCCTGAGGCTGGAGGGAACAGCAAGTGGCTAGATTGTGCTACCCTTCAATTTAGGATACCAGGAGACCTCCATTTCACTTTGATGTCCTGAAGAACGGTTGAGTCATTTACCTTCTGTGTGCCTCATTTTCCCAGTCCTCCCAGCAGAAGCAAGCAGTGCTTGTGTCCCAGGGGTTGGTGGTGATGTAGGGATGTCAGGGAGGGAGATGGGCTGTGTAAAATCGCTTGGTGCTGGCTCTGTTGCATAGATATTGTTTCATCTCTCCTCTGCCCTTGTTTATCTTTGAGCTGCCTCTTCCATAAGACGTAACCTCCACCTGGATATGGTTTAAGACTTGTGGAAGTTTCCCTGCAGGTCTGTGCCACAAGATGTGATGTGGACCTGCCCAACATACGGTTCAGATATCCTTATTTCATATAAAATAGGACTTATCTCCATAATCCTGAACTAAACAGAAAGAGATACAAGCAGAGCCAGAAGGGAGCATCACTGCTACTCTCCTGCCAGTTTTCTGGGTCGGCATTGACTTACACACATCTCTGCACAAGCGTTCAGCAATCAGCCAGTCTCACCCACCAAAACTCATTTCCAAGCGTCCAGATGGGGACTGAGTCAGGTTTTAACTGAACCACTTCCAGGTGGTGTACCGCATAGCCCTAGGCAGACCTTGTCTTGTGCTACAGCTCCTGTGCTGGATTATACTGACATGCAGGTCTGCACCAAGCAGGGTCCTTCTCAGCTTCCAGATCCTGAAAGATCTCTGGAGTAAGTAACCAGCAGCACTATTGACCTTGTGTTGTCAGGGGTGGGTGACAAGTCCTCTCCCTGTGTCTGGCCAGCAGCCTGGAATAGAGCTTTGGATCATGAACTCACCCATAAGGGCTTCTCAGTGTGGGCAATGTGCATGTGCCCAGGCAGGCAAGAGGGACTTTGCTGTCCTGTACTCTGGCTAGTTGTAACTCTTTTTGAGCCTCAGGCTTTCTGAGTTTGACCCATGCTTTCATACTCTTCTTTTATCTGTTACTCGGCTGTAGTTATTCAGCTTTTTTTTTCCTTCTTGAATTTCAGATCAGTGAAGAGTTCAGGTGCAGCTGCTTTGGTTATTTGCTGTGTTTTCTTGCCTTACTTTATACCTGTATCCTTAAGATCATTTCTGTAAGGAACTGTCAGCAGCCCTCGTCTCTGTCCCCCTTAACCTCCTGGGAGCTCACCTCCTGGCTGTCTGAGGCTGTAGGAGATATCTCTCAAGCCCATTGTCTTTCTCTTGCCACTCTCCTGCCACTTTTCTGCCACTTCAGAGCTGTGAACTCTCACAGCTGCTCTCACCCAAGGTGCCTCCCACTTTCTGTTTGCAAGGATCCCACATCAAATGCATGCAGCCTAAAGCTAACAGATGTTTTTCCAGCCCATCAGCTCAGTAGGAAACTGAGATTCAGACTTTTTTTCCATCGCTTGTACCACTAGTACTAAAGGTTCTCTGGGATAAAAGCTGGCTTCACTGAACACCTGCTCAGCCCTTCACCCTACAGTCCTTCTATAAAGGTCTAGTCATGCCATTTTCCTGCAGATGTTGTCGTAGGATGCAGAGTCGAAAATAAGTAACCTCAACAATCCTAGATATCACATATTTGCCTGATTACAGGGCTCTCCATCTTTCTCCAGGTCTCTTTGAGACGTTTCCAACTGAAACTGAACGCTACCTGACCATGCTTCCCCACAGTTTACTAAAGAGCTAGTGTTCCTCCTTATACCTTAGCTCAGATGGCTGGAAAGAACAGTCACACTCTTGGAGAACCACTGTTATTTTACCAGCAGGAAGCCATGACTTCTGTGGTGAGACCAATCCATGGTGATTATCTCTTTCTGGCCATATAAGCAAATGTAAAACACTGTAGCGGGTCTTTCCTAACTGCACAGCTGTACAGAAGAAGGACCAGGCTTTGTGCGGTTCCAGGGCACAAAGCTCTTCCTCTTCCTCTACAACAGTGTTGGACCTGCTGTGAAGGAAAACTTGCCTTCATGGCCTACGTGCATCAGTTACTGAGACAGGGTCAGTCCTTCCTAGGGTGTCCCAGCCCACATCCTCACTGCCTCGCTTCCCACCCCTGCCACCACTCCTCCATATTCAAGAAGGAAGCAAGAGGGGAAGGATGGGTGTAAAAGGAAAAAGTGCCAGTCACTTTTCTGTACTCCTAAGAGTGAGGCTGCTCCATGGCCTTTACCAGGGTCTGCACGTGTGTTAAGGGTAGGTTGCTCTTTTTGATGATTCGTGAGAAAATGCATCCTCCTAGCTCCTTCCCCTGTAGAGCTGTGAGTCATGCAAAGCAGCAAGATTTTATTCCTGTCACTACCACATCAGTTTAGACTGATGCACAAGGGAGCTGGTGGGTTGAGTAAGAAGGTGCCATTTTTGAGCGGTTGATTTTGAGGCAGGAGCCTTGAAACTCTGAAGACAGAGGGTCAGGACACACTACATATTGGTGTGGGGGATGTACGCTAGAAATAAAACAGTCGCTACATTCTCTCATCTCCTGCTATCTCTACAGAAACCTGGACCTCAACGCTGACATGTCTTGCTGCAGAGTTCTCCAGAAAGACACACAAGTCAGCAGGGAGCAGGAGGACTCCTTGAACTGTCAGTAGAGGAGATGGAACACCACAAAGGGACTGTTGGATGGAAGGTGAATTTGGAAAGCTGTGCACGACCACTGGCATTTGGTAAGACACAACCAGAGTTCCCAGGGAAGCTGGGAGAAGTAACTATTCACCCTCTGCTCATCCAAATCTACCCATTCTCCAGTGGGCAATTTCATGGTCAAAGAAGGATCACACCTTCCTCTTTCCCAACAACTGGGGAGTCTTGCTCTCCTGCTCTGACCATGCGGATCCCTCTCCTGACATTAGAAAACTAAAAGTTTGTTGCCTAAGTGACTCATCTAATCTCCTTGATGAGGAAGGGAGACCTCTCACCTCAAAGACTAGTTTGTCCCAGGCAGAAGAAAACACTAGCGGCTGTTTCTCTGGCTGTAAAGAGGGCTCAGACATCAAGTTGTGATTTAGGTAAGGAGCTATCAGGTGTGAGAAGCTATCTGGGATAACTCCTGGCTTTGTGGTGTGTGGGGTGGACTAGTCCCCCTTTGCCTCTGTGAGCTGTCCCATGCTGTTTCTACCCCTGACCTGGCTGTTTGGCCATACTTCACTCAAGAGGGCAGGGGCAAAAAGTGTCTGTTGAGCAAATCCAGTAACTTAAGACTTCTTGAAGGGTTTCTACCCTTGACATCCAGAAACACTCCAATGCCCTTTCTAGGTCAAGCTTGGTCTGAGTGGGGGACAAGCCCCTTTTTGGGGCCCAATGTTGAGAGATTCTTATACACTTTCAAGTTGATGGAGGACATGCCTAAATCAGGGTAAATCAATTGCTCTCTGATTTATGTATATAATTTCTACATTTTGCGTTTTGCACAAATGAGGTTTCTACAAGAGCTGAAATCCAAGAGTGGACCAAGACAAGGAGACAATAAAGGAAAAGGTTGCATGCAAGTCTTGTTACTGAATAAAAGGGAAATCAGTGGTTTCTCCACCTACATCCACCACAGACACAAAGAAACATCGATGGGAAGGGACCTCTGAAGATTTCTTGTCCAATCTGCTCAGAGCTGGTCAGTGCTATGCCAGGTCAGCTGTGGTTTGTTCTAACTGCTTTTTAGAAGCACCACTTCTCTGGTGACCTGTCCTGGGGAAGAAACACCCATATAGAGAAGACATTTTCCAACCAGAATGTCTCAAGCACAGCTTGTGACCATTGCCCTTTGTTTCACTTGTCACTGCCTGACTAGCTTCGCATCTCCACAGGACTATACCCTACAGTGATGGAAAGGAAGATGTTGGCAAAGGTATCAGTCTTTGTGTGTCCCTGTCAGCGTGTGCACAGGAGAAAGGTTTCGGTGGGGTGTTACTATAAGCATTGGGAAGCTATCAGGAAAAACCTGCACTGACAGCCTCATCAACCAGGTAGTCAAGAGTCATGCTCTGACTGCAGAAATAGGATATGCTCAAACATTGAACGGGAGAGGATCCAACAGGCCATGTTAAACAGATTGTTCCTGGTAGGACCTGACAGTGTGGCAGGACCACTTGAGTCCTGTCCAGTTTACCTGTATCTGGGAAGAAATTGTCAAAACCAAGTGCAGCTGCTAAGCAAGATCTCCAAGTTTGAGTTTTGGAAGCGTTTTGATGTTGCTGGGACCAAGGACAGGAGGTTCTGCAAATGGCATTACCCCAAACATTTCAAGAGGCATTGATGGATACAGCTAATTGGTTTTAAAAGTTGAGCTATTAAGATATCCTACTTCATGGCAATGGAAATGACAAAAGTCTTTCACTCAGAACACAGTGGAGAGAAGAGTGAGGTGCAGGAGGAGAACTTACTGTCTGGGTTTGGGCATGCATGTACAGACAGAAGAAGTGACTCCAGACATGTCCCCTTTGCTTATAGCACCACACATCAAAATCCCCCCCCCCCCCCCCCCCCCCCCCCNCCCCCCCCCCCCCCCGCTGGGCCTCCTTGCCCATGGCAAAAGCTGGCAAGAAGCTTCTTTGTGCTGGATAATTGAAGCCATGTGCTAGTAGTCATTACTTGGAGCTGGGGAGACTGAGAAAATGCACATTCTTTCTTACCTATTGGCAGGCACAAGATCATCTCTGTCCAGAGGTGCAGGGTTGAACTGGGGGCTCTCTCAGTGGTGTTCACAAGGAGTTCAGCAGCTTCTTCAAATCAGCTTCCCTGAGTTGAAAAATGGTTCGAATGGTTGCCTGTGAACACACTAAAGTTGCAAAGGTCTCCCAGAAAGTTCACAAAAGACCTGATTTTCATGTTGTCTATTTTTATTGAAACCCTCTTCAAAATTGTTCAAAATTTGCCATTGACCAAAAGCATTCTGTTTAAATATGGTTTCTGAAATAAGTGAATACTTGTAATTCTGCAGAAAGTGGCAAATGTCAAATTGAATTCATGCCAACTTCCACTTATTTATTAAAAAGTGTCAATATTTCCATTTAAAAAAGTTCCTATCAAATATTTTGACCAGCTTCCCTAACTGTGGATTTAATTGTGATCTACTTATCCCACTGGTGTCCATCAAAAGAACAGAGGTGAGGACATAGAACAAAAATTGCTTGCAAGTGAAATCAAGGACAGACAAAGAATTCCCTACCCCCATGATAAAAACCCACCCACTGCTGAGGAAAACTCATTGCTCAGACTTTAAACACTACAGCTTGTGCTTAATTTGGATACCACGGTTCTCCTGCTATGATGAAAAAAGTGCCAGCCTTACTCCGGGCAAAGAAAAACTTGGGGCTGCCAGGCCCCGTCTTGCCACAGGAGCAATGCCACGGTCTACAGCAGTCATGGCTGCAGCAGCAGGTACCGGCTTAGGCTGAGATCCCAGCCAGCTCAGATGCATAACGGTGAGTTAGACATGGGTGGGAGGAGGCATTTCTTTACATGCTGGGGAGTCAGTCTAGCTTTATTTCACCTTAAGACAGAAAGTTATTTCCCTAGAGCACAGGCCAGTGTGATTAACCCGCAAGGTCTCAATAGTGGTGGATGAGATAACAACAGGCAATGGCTATGGGCTGAATCTTCAGATAGGACATTAGAAAAGATTTCTTCCCTGGGTGGGTGGTGCAGACCTGGGTCAGGTCACAGAGATGTGGGATTTTCAAGACCTGGCCAAAAAAACCCACATCTGACTGACAACAGTCCTGCTCCAAGCAGGAGGCTGGACTAGAGACCTCCCAAGAGACTGGCTCTCTTGCAGGATTTTATTTCATGTCTCAGTCTGGCAGACTGTGCCATTATCTGTTTCACTGAGCTCAGGTGTAGCATCCTCTGCTAAGGGCTCCTATGAGCACACAGACCTTGGAAAAACACTGAGCCATTTATGTACATTAATTTTTGGGGGGAAGGTGAACACATACAGGCAAAGGCAGGTTAAATGCTGGAAGCATTTCTTAGCCTACAGCCTCTGTCCTCATAAAACTTTGGAGAAATACCTTTTTTCCCAGGTCAGCTGAGGATACCACAGCTGGATGGGCTGTCGGAGAGCAGCCCAGGTCCAACCAGGTCGATGAGCCTTCTTGACCTCCGGCCAGCTCAGGAACAAGGAGTGGAGGTGGACCCCTCTCAGACCTCAGCCCCCACCCAGGCTCCCAGACCAGCTGGTTTGATTTGTGCTCTGCCTTCAAACAAGGACAAATGAGGTGGAATTCAGAGAAGAGCAACAGGAATGATTATGGGGGTGGAGGTAATGGCTGAGGAGGAAAGATTTTGAAATTTAAAGATGGATAGCCAGGCTACAAGCCTACATACAGAGACATTATCATCAGTCATTAAGCAACACAATACTTCAGATCCAGGGAAGGCTCATGACTCAAGACAGCCCGGTCTCCAAAGTGCTGTAGCCCAGAGGAGCAACGCAAGGCCAGGCAGAAGGAGCCTGTTCACGCATGTCAGCATGAACATTTATTTCCCCCCCCTCAATACAACTGTTCATATTAAGAAGCGAAATTCTGCTTGGCACTAGGCAGTACGACAGGGACACCAGGGAAAAAGAACCTCAGGCTCAGTGTAAGGGAGACTGTCTAGAAGCTGGAATTGACTTGCCATGGCAATGATCAGCCAGGGATAGTCAGAGCCCCATTGCTCAGGACACTGGTGTTAGACCGGACAAAGCATCAGGCAGCAGACAATGGTGAGCAATCTGTCACCGACCGGCAGACGGACAGAGTGATTGGAGGAAGGCTTTCCCAGTGCAGATTTGCAGGAGAGGGGCCAGATTTGCCTCTGGTGTAATCCTCAGCTCCCCAGTCTCTCTGCGAGAGGTGTTGTGCCAAGCCCTCCTCACACCTTCACCCAGAGAAGAGCCGGGTTTGGATCGCAATGTGTTCGCACAAAGTTTGCAAACCGCAAATGTCATGCGGCGAGACGGGGAGGGAGCAAGTGAGAGGAGAAAGGAGAGCAATTAATATGCAGCTGGTGCACGGGCTTGAGTGAAAGGAGCCGACGATGACCACCCGGAGCTGACGCTTAGAAACGTACAATAAAAGCTGAACGGATGGCTGAATGCAAGACCTAGCAAATCAAAACAGATGCAATAAGCTGAGGCCAGTGGAACCAGCAGCCAACAATGACAGCAGAGCCCACGGGCTGGGGGGCACGTGGTTGGCACAGAGAAAGGAGGAGGCCAGAAAGAAGCGCAGATGAGCTCTACCAAGGGAATCAAAAGCCTGCTGTTTCGAAAGCCAGAACAAACAGCAAGTGTGTTCCTGCCACACATGGCATCAACAGCGGGATCTGTGTAGTCCTCCATGTCCCTCCAGGAGCCACCCGGAGGCAGGCTGCTTCCAGGCTCAGTGCAGGATCCTCCATCATCCTTCCTGCCTTCCTCCAGGGAGAGCTGCCCTTGGCCACACACTGCTGGAGGGAGTTCAGGGGGGCGCTCTGTCAAAGTGATACTGCAGCCAAAACTCCTCTGTCTCCCAGCATCCAAGAGGGAGAGAGCTCATCCACCCCTCACCCAGCCTGGTTTGTGGCTTTGGTCACCTGGGGCAACGGCTGCACCAGGTTGTGGCTTCCAGGTTGGCTCTGCTGGGTGTGGGACTTGTGTGAAGACTTGGGAAGGGAAGGAAAGTCTGCACTGTTGAGGCCTCCTGCCCCTTGATCTGTTGGGGTATTGGGCTGTGGGTTAGCACAGCAACTAATGCCATGAGCCAGGCGCACTGTGACAACACATCTGCTGAGAGGAGAGCTGATTTTGTAGCCAAGGGCACAGAAACCCAGCCAGGAGCTCTTGTGTTGGTGACATCCATGAATCTGTGTAGGACATGTGTGCACATTAGAAATAGATAGCAAGCATTCATGATTCATATCAAATATCTGGGGTAGCAGATTTATGTACCTGGTGAGGAACGTCTATGGTCTTAAATAGTTGGAGCAGATCTGCAAGGGGTGTAAATCAGCATGAAGCTTCTGCAGAGCTGTGCTGTTTTGCAGAAGGGAGTGCCTAGCCCCTAACTTCACGTGGAAGGGTGCAAAGGCTCCAGGTCATTGGCTTCCTTGCAGCACGCAAAGGACAGCAAGGCAAAGGGTGGGCATACCTGCACTTGCACGACCTCCAGGAGCAGTAAACCTGCCTTGAACATCTCAGGCCATTTAAAGAAAGAAAAAAAAAAAACCACTTGAAAACTCCCTTTTGACTCCTGGCATCTCATCTGTTTGTTTGTGGCCTCCCTTGTGAAAGACCATAAAAGAAATTTTTGCAAAGGGTAGGGTGTTTTTTTGAGATCCTTCTTGCTGCTCCCAATGCACAGCCCAATTTAGAGGAGTGTTGCTTCATCTCCCCAGCTCCTCACAGTTAACCTGTAGAGCAAGACAGACTCTGCAGTGCTGTAACAACCCATTAGACAGCCAGTCAATCACATCAGTGATCACTATAATGGTACATACACCAGCGGATGCTTTCCCACCAGAGCTGGGCATAGCAGTACACCAACAGGTCCCCCCAGCACCTACCAAGGGATCAAAGGATATTAAAGGGGTAAAAATAAAATATTCAACCTGATTTCTGCTCCAGCTGCATCTTCTTCCTGCTGGCAGAGATACAGTGTCTTGAGGATGCCGTGCCCATGTCAAAGAGTGTCCCTTCCAGCTGGTGCTCAGCTCTCTGGGCAGTCACTCTGAAGCCTCACCCCTCCTCAGCTCACCAGTACTCTTTCCACACAAAGCCAAAATCAGACTGCAGGATGTGCTGAAGGCAGTAATCTCTGTTTCTGTCCCTGCCATAGGCTTTCTTAAGCCTTGTGATGACCTATACTGCTGTGGAGATCCAACGCACGAAATCTGACTGTACAGGGCATACTGGCCCTTGTTTTGGTACAGCACTGTCCTGCTTCTCTTTCCTCTCCATTTTGTTGTGTCCTGTGCTGAGGGTGTGATTGATACAGGGACCAGCTCCAGAGTTACCTCTTGGTTCCAGAGAAGGTGCACTCTGTGGCCAGTCTCTCAAAATCTAGATGTAGACAGCTTTAGAAAACCGCATCAGGAGATGGTTTTATTTTTTCTCCGTCCTGAAGCCCTCTGAAGGGTGTTGCCCACAGGCTTAAGCTCTTCCCAACAAGTCCCAAACTAACTAAAATACAAATATATCATAGCAAGATTCTCACATACCCGCAAGTCTCCCAAATATCCGAAGCCTTGCATTAAAATCAGCCAGAGCAGGAACCTCTTGATGACCCAAACAGAAAGCTTTCCTGGAAAGGAAACATTGGGTCTCTTCATGTTACTGGACATTGTGCAGAGGCAACTGGTTAAGAGCCTCTGGACTCTGCCACTCAAAATGATCTAACCGTTTCTTCGGGCCTTAAAACTCATTTATCAAGAATATGCTGACTCTGTACAGTGCCAGCAAAGCCTCTGATTTGGCAACAAGATGTCCAAATCTACAGTAGCCATTGACACCACCATGATGGATCTGCTGGAGAAAGCTTGGGTAAAGGAGGGTACGTATATAACAAGGAATATGGTACGTATATAAATTTGTGCAGACTTCAGTAAGCGATAAATCAGTTGAGAACCCCTTAGTGTTTAGAGACAACCAAGCTATGTTCTAGTCAATCAATCTGTTGCTGAAAATATTATTAATGCCTGGCACATAGATTTATGATGAAGGCTAGATGGATGCAAAAGAAACGTTTGTTAGCGGGAATTTTTGATGACTCTGCTGAAATACCATTCATTTGTGAAAAGAAAGCTAAATACAATCATCACGGTTATTTAGCAGGGAATAGAGTCTTCTTCATCTCTTTGTTGTCCACCTTAACATGCAGGATACCTGGGCTCTCCTGTCTCTCCTTTTGCCTTGAATGTATGCAAGTTAAAAATGGGTAATTGCACACCCAGCATTGTGGCAGGAGGTATGCCATCGTCACATCATTCCCAACACAATGAGACTTGTTGAGACTTGGTCTGTGTTCAGAACCTAATGGCACAAAGTCATCATGTAGAATGGCAATTCAGGGAGACCACCTGCATGTCTTCGTGCACGGATGGACACATGAGGAGAGGAGTGGTCCCATCTGTAGCCTTTGTTAAGCACAGTGGTTATGGACCTCAAAAGGAATATAACAGAGCATCTACAGAAGGTCAATATGAAGAGTAGCTTGTACTGCCATGAGCATTTCTGACACTGCTCCTAAGTTTGTGGACTGATGCTGTTGTACTGTTCTCTTCTCAGTGGTGCAAGTCTCAACCTCTCCTCATCCCACCTCTGCTGGTCCTGTTTCCACTTTGCCATCACCAGCTCCTGCTTTCCCCAAGAAGACGCTTGAGTGGCAGTTAGACTCTGGTGTGGTGATTCCTCCTCAGCAGCCAACTGGGAGGTGTCCACAGTGTGGAAGAATCAAGCCATGACACTGAGGGATCTTTGGCAGAAATGCACAGGACACTGTCAGATCCTGTTGGACACTGGCTTCAGCCTACCCAGCACCTCCATGGACATGTCTACATACAGGCATGGATGAAGCAAACACAAGATGAGTTACTGTCTCCACAGCAGGAGAAGCTCATGAAGGTGGGAAAAAAAGGGCATCTAAACCCTTCCTCCACCACGCTGAGCAGACCAGCTTTAGGACCACTGCTCCAGCATCAGCCTCAAGCTGAGCTCAATCTGAGCTCTGCCCCTCCAGTCCCAGTCCCCACGCTGCCTGGGCCAGCTCTCTGCCCGCTCAGCTTCCTCGCTTCCCTTTACTGCTGTTTTTGTTTTCTTTCCACAGCTCGTTTTCTCGGTCATCCATGTCTCTGTGCATCATATATCACGCCTATGTGTCCGGAGGAAAGAAAGATCCCCTCCAACCCAGCAGCCCTGTAACGGATGGACCTTCCCGATTCGCAGCTAGCTGACAGCTTGTGAGAACAACAGCTTGAATTACTGAAAGAACTTTTCCCACTGAGTTAATCTGCAATGGATGTAGGTGACCTTCTAAAGGCATCTATTAATCAAAAAACCAGTGCCCATTCACTGTGCTAAGCGGAGCCCTTTGGGGGAGGGGGGATACTAATTTCCCTCTGAGATAAATCATAATTTGACAATAATCATCTGCCCTAATCACTCCGATTCTTCCCTTTAATTATTTGTACACACAGCTCTTCCTGCCTGAGAAACACAAAGGACGACATTAAACGTGGCGTTTGCACTGTCGATGGGGAAATGCTGAAGGCTCTAGCCACAGCCTTAAATCACACCGCGCGGTGCAGAGCACCCGATGGAGCCGAGCTGCCAGGGCTTTGGCTGGCTCTGGTGCACCCTCTGCCTCTGGTGCACCCTCTGGTGCAGGGACCAGCCTTTCCTGGAGAGGAGTCACTGCTTCCAGCCATGGGGAGGGCAGCGGCCCCCGAGCCCAAAGAGCAGTCCTGGGACCAGAGCATCAAGGAAGACTGCTGCTGGAGAGGAGACAGCAGAGAGGCTCTAGAGCTGTCCCTGCAGCCCAAGGTGTCATCCCAATGGCTGTGCCCACTGAAAGAGGCTGACCCCCACGCAATACCCAACCCCTGCACTCTTCCCGCTTGGAGGGATGTAATAACAATGAGGCAGCGGAGAGCACGGGGTTAATATCACATCAGTGCCCCTCGATGCTGGGAGGAAGGGCTGTGAGCTGGGAAGCCAGCAGACCGTGGGAGGGAGGAAGGAGGGAGGAAGGAAGGGAGGGAGGGAGGGGTGGTTTGGATGGCCTTGCGCTGTGCTGATGCATTGCATTGGCCTGGGGCTGGTGAGGGGTCCCTGCCTGGGGTGAGACCCTTGTCCAGTGTAAACACCCTGTGAGAGGCAGCTATGGCAGGTACTGGCAGCCTTCTGTCCTGGGAAGCTCCCGGGTGGTGCCGGAGTGAGTGTGACGCCTGGCCGTATTCTGAGGACCCAGTATGGGCAAGGACTCCGCTTCTCCACACCTCCTTTCATACTGACCGTCGAGCTGTGGGGGTGTGGAGCCAGGTCTCATTCCTGCCTCCAGCAGCTGGGCCCTTCGAGCAGCCACCTTGGAGTCATCGCGGTCCCTGAGGCACACAGGCTTCTCCAATGCTCCAGAGGCAATGATGCTGTGTCCTTGGACACCTGTAAAAGCAGAGAGGGTGTTGACGGGGGTCAGATGAGCTTTTTGTCAAAATCTGTATCGGTGGGGTAAGAGTATAAATGGCAATAGTAAGAGAATTTGCCTGTCACCACAGCTGAAGTGAAGGCAGGTAGCTGTTTTTCCCTATGAGAGCACGGTACAGTGGTCCTCTAGGTGTGACTGGCTGAAAACTGCTCAGCAAAACTCTTTTTCAGTAGATTCGTGGGATGAGGCAAACAGTGCATGCTGTCCCTGGGAAAATGGGACTCCTTTTTCTCCTTGGGAAAAAATCCTCTAAAACTGGAAACATCCAGGAAATGCTGCGCAGCACCTCATGGGAAGTGAGATTTCTCACCGCACCCATCTCCTTTCCCACTGGCCTGCGCCCACAACATCTCCCACAGTTTGGGCAGGCAGGCACAGACTGGGCGCACCGGCTCCGAACTACCAGCCCCCCATGGGAGATGCAGCCTGGAGATGCACAGCCCAGTGCAGGTAGCCAGGATGGGGTCTCGAGCACAGCAGCATTATCTCAGAAACACACTAGCCGCATTTCATCCTCTGCTTAGTAGGGTTCGGGGGCAGGACTTTTTAGGATTTAAATATCTGCCCTCCCAAAACCCAAGCAAAATCAGAGACAGCCCCCACAAGATTCCCCAGTGCTACTGGGCTGACTTCTAGTAATTCCCTTAGCCCGGGTCAGTATGCTTTCTTGCAAGCTATACCATGGACCTACAGCACCATATGCTGGCCTAGTTTAGCATCTACACAGCCGTACAGCCTGCCTCACTCTGTCCCTGGTCGTTACAAAGCAGTGCAGAGCAGAGCTCACTGTTTGCTCTGGGCCTGTGGGGAGCTGCAAACAGTTGGCCATGCTGCAGCAGGACAGTCAGTGCCCATTGGGGCCACCTCCGAGAAGGGAGCATGGCAGCACTGGACCAGCATCACTCATGCGTGCTGTCCCCAGGAGAGCAGCTCCCCAGGATGCCCGTCCAGCTGGTGTGAGCAAGACACCTGTCTGAGCAGAGGGACGCTGGAGGTCAGCCTGTGCTGTGGGTCTGGGCAGTCGTATTGTCCCTGATCTGCTCCAGCCCCATCTTCCCCTGATCTGTGCTTTGTCTGCTGTGCAATGCTGCACCAAAACCCAGTCTGTGGGGAAGCTTCTCTCCATTTTCAGTGGCCCTGGGGGGTAGCAGAGCGCTCCCTCGGGACCCCATGACTGCCCCATGGGCCCCATGGGGACCAGCAGCTGCCCCACTGGGAGTCCAGTTGAGGCCAGCTTTGCATCCCTCCCCACCAGCAGTGTTCAGACCTGCCAGACTCCGCGCAGCTCAGCTCGTGATCCTCCCTCAGATGGGAGGGACGAAGTGACCCTGAGCAACTCTGAAAGTAACCACATTAACATTGAGCTGGGGAGGAGCAGGCTGTTTCCCGAAAGTCTAATCCATGGGACTCCCTGCCATGTGAGACCATTGGTGGTGAGAGCCGAGGATACAGGAAAAAGGACTTAATACTACTGATGAGAACTAACTGCATCACTGAGAAAAACAGGCATAATGCTACTATGTGCCTGGTACCTTTTGTCTCCTGTTTCTCGTCATACAGTGCCCTATGGGCTGTCTAGCATTGACTAGGAAACACCACAAGCTTAGATTGTGGTGCTTATCTCTGGGGCAGGGAGTCATTGCTGAGCTCGGGCTTCTCGTAAGAGGCAGTTTGCACTGACATGGTGTTTCCTGAGCCATGGGGGAGGCTCAAAGCCATGTGTTCCTCTGGAACAACTGGCAGCAGACCCTGAGAGTTTGGGGCACCATGCATTACTCTTGGCCTGTTTCTAAGAGAGTTCTGCCATGGGCATGAGGGACGGATGGTTCCTACTGGAGGGTCAGGCAGCTCTAAAGTGCATGCCCCTGTACAGTAGCATGGCCTAAACCAGAAACTGCTGGTAGAAATTTATCCTCATGGCAAGCCATACATCAACTTAGGCTCCTTCTGTCCTCAAAATCTGTAGGGGCAGAGCTGGAGTTAGCAATGACCCATCCAGACTTTGAACATGTATTATCAGTTCACCACATGCTCCAGCTGCTCTTGCTTTGCAAAGAAACACATCGTTCTGTTCTGACTGAGCCTCTCCTCCATGCGGGATGTGCCCATGACTGAGAACATATTTAATGCACAGCAAGCAGAGAGCTGACCCTGCAGTCTCACAACACCTGCTGTGTCCCTGTACCCATGGATTGGGGTGCCCACAAAGATGTGGGGCCCCAGTGGAAAGCCTGGGGAGAAATGGAGAGAGCATTTGCCCCCAAAGCCTAAGGGTGGAAGAAGCCAAACAAAATGCAAAGAGATCAGCAAACACAATGCAGCAATTAGCACAGGCGGGTGGGGAGGAGAGACTGAGACAATGCAATTTATGGAGTTCAGGAGAGGGAATTCTCTAGGGGCACTGATCACGCACTATAAATACCTTCAAGGTAATGACATAAATGAAGGGAGTGAATTATTCACCATCTCTGACGATGGGAGGGCAAGAGGCAGTGACCTGGATCTGAGGAAGGGAAGTCTGGGCAGGAGGCAACCCAGGCGGCAGGAGCAGCCCAGCGTGGGATGCTCTCCCTGGGGCAGCCCTGCTTTCAGCACGGAGTCCATCTCTAATTCATCCTTCGCTGGGCCCACGTCAATACCTTTGCTGGAGGGGCTGAGGCCAGCTCGTGGCCTGTGTGGGAGCTCCCAGCCTGTGTGTCTCTCCTGGCATGGAGGGAGTAGGTGAAGTTTCCTGCATGGGACGGCTCTGGCCCACACAAGGAGCCTGCTGCTTTCCCAGGGCTGCAGCTGAGCAGGCAAACAACTCCCCCTGCCTGTGAGAGTGAACTGTGTCTGCCTGGACCCACACAGGCAGGAATGGATGGGGATCAGTTTGGCATTTGTGACAGCCAGCAAGCTGGGCAAGTCAGTAGATGGGAGTTAGAAGAAGCTACGACTTTGACTTGGAAAAAAGAACCAGGGTCTTGCCTCCAGCAAGAGCCTCCATCACAGACAGGCTGAGGTTGGCAGGGACCTCTGGAGATCATCTGGTCCAACCCCCCTGTTCAGGCAGGGCCACCCAGAGCTAGTTGCCCAGGTCCCCATCCAGATGGCTTTTGAATATCTACAAGGATGGTGACTCCACAACCTCCCTAGGCAACCTGTGCCAATGCTCAGTGACCCTCACAGTGAAAAAGTGTTTCCTGATGTTCAGAGGGAACCTCTTGTGTTTCATTTTCTGCCCATTGCCTCTGGTCCTGTCACTGAGCATGACTGAGAAGAGCCTGAGTGTGTTCTCTCTGCACCCCTTCAGGTATTTATATACATTGATAAGATCCTCCTTCAGCATAAAAGATGGAGGTTTCCCATTCCTCAAGCACAGACAAGAAACGTCCTGTTTGCTGCTGGTTTTTTTTTTTCATCTGTCTGTAGACTTACATCTCTGCTAATGAGGAATGACCACGTTGAGATTATGCATGTGAGGAGGCCTAGGAAAGTACTGTGCCTCTGCTGATGCTCTTGGCATGGGCCGCAGTTCAGTCCTGCTCCTGCTCCTGAGGTTTCCTTCTACCACCTCCCTGTTGCCTCACAGCAACCCCAGGGGGCAGTTGTGACCACATTTCCCAAGGCCTGCTCTTTGTTCTCTCTGCCGCCGAATCACCGCCTCATGCCACAAGGAAAATGGAGGAGAGATGAGAATAGTCCTGCTGTCCCCTTTATCATGGTGACATGTGGAGACAGGGGTAGCTCCTGCACACTCTGGCAGCCTGGAGTCCCCCTGCACCCATCGTGTGCCTCATCCCTCCTTGGCTGCCAGGAGAGAAAGGTGGCAGAGAAACACTGTCCATTCCCCCCTGCCAGACCCAACCTTCTGCTTCTCCTCGCCTTGCAAGGGTCAAGCCTTCCTGTCTGCAGGGAAACACACACACCATGGCTTGCACCGACCGAATTTATTTACCCAGGGTAGACAAATAGGAAATAAATGCCCCTGTGGCTCCTGGACATCTGTCTAGATCAGGCTTTCCTCACTGTGAGCAGCATCCAACCCCTAGGAACATGAGGGGAACTCAGACTTCTCTTCCTGGCTGGGCATTAAACCACAGCATGGCCCTGATAAGGGAAGATATCAGCCTGATGCCAAGTTGAAAGTGAAATGTTATAGCAGGCACCATCTGGGCACCTCTGATCCAACAGACCAGTTGGGCTGATGAGGTATGGAAGGGACCCATTACGTTTGCTAGGAGACCCACTTTGATCTCTGGAGCCTTTTCTATCTCTCTGCAGGTGGGTTTGTCCTTATCTGCATCTCCCTTGGGAGGACTCTTCAAGTGCCTTATCATGGCCAGCAGGCCTGGAAGATAGCTATGGGTCCCCCAGAACTGCTTATGGGGTCAGGGTAACACTGGGGTAGCCATCATCAGCCACCTGCCAACTTCACTCCTGGCAGAGGTAGATGCTGGAAGGCAAGCAACCTGGGAGACAAGTGGGTCAGGCTTGGGTGGTATTTGTAACCTCTCCAGGAAACATTTGGGAAACAGTGCTCTGATCTCCTGCCCAACATGCAGAGCCACATCACGAGCCAGGATCCTGAATGTGTGGTCCAGAGAGACAGACAGGGAGCCGTCTCTTGCATTGCTTGTCCATCACAGCCATGTATAGGAGGTGGCATGGTCTAGAAGAGGCTTGCTGGCTCTGCAGTCCACAGAAACCACAGGGTCTCCTGTTCCCTCTTAGTACAGACAGGTGGCCATGGGCAGGGTGGTCAGCCTGACTGTTGGGGGAGAATAAGGACAGCGAAATCCACATGGGAAGAACTTTATGGCTTTGGCAGCCCTGGGCCAGCTGCCTGGTCCACGTCTCCCATGGAGAAGGACCGTTAAATTCACAGTTTCTGGACACTGCAGTGGCACAGAGCTGTACAACAACAGCAGGAAAATAATGATCCCTTAGACCATGGTCGGTTCTGTCCTGCACTGGCACTGTCCTGTCCCAGGCACTGATGGTGTACGCAGAGAACAAGGACATGGGTCTGGTCCAGCATGGGGCATGCAGATTTACAAGCCAGAGCAAGACGAAAGGCAAAGGAAACTAACTCCTAAATGTGAAATAACTGGAGGCTGGCTCCAGACCCTCAAGACAAAGCTATAAATCTGCCTAGCTCTGCTGCAAAAGCATGAGACACCCTGGAACAGCCACACGGCGTCACAGTGTCCTTGATCTCTGTTTTCTCTTCCATCCCTTCCTTTCATCCCCGCCACCCCCGGAGGCACGTTCAGTCTCCTGGTGACTACGGTTTCTCAGCCTGCTCAAATGCTGCTCTCTCCCGTCCTGCTGTGTTTTATAGCAAGCTGGGTCAGGTTGCAGTTGCTAATAGCCGTCGCCAAGCTCTGCACAAAGGGAGGGCAGTCCCAGATGAAGGACAAGGTTTCCAGCAGGACGTGCTGCACCTCCTTTGGCGGCATTGGTGTCCGGCTCCCCGCTCCCCTCTGTCCTGTTTTGGGAGGCACCAGCAGGACTGACCTGTGCAGGGAATGCAAGCTGGTGGGTGTTTTTCTCCAAGGCTCGTGTTCGGTCATGCGGCTGACAGCGCTCTGGCATGTCCCATCACGTGGTGGGGAGTGGGTCTGAGGCGATGTGTGACCCACGTCTGCGGTGGCCATGAAGCACTGCCCTAAGGCTGGTTGTGGGTCATAGGACCCATCGCGACAGTTCCTGACCCTTCTCTGTTTGCTGGCCTTGAATTTTCCTGGTAAGCTGAGATGAAAAGAGGAATTCTCCAGCCGCCCCGGGAAGGGGGAGCCACATTGACGCCTCTTCCTAACGCAAGGCTGACACTGAGACATCCCGTGGGAGACATGACCTAGTCCAGCTCCCCCGCTGGTTTAAAAGCAACTCTGTTTTGAAGCCACAGACTTCCCCCCCCCCCGCAACAGCAGGCCAGGAGACAGTCTCAAAGGCTGCCCAAACCACATCCAGGCAAGGCCACTGCCCGCTTGTCCCCATTTGACCATGTCCTGGACATTGTCTGGAAGTGAGGGAACAAAGCAGAGAGGGCATAAAGCCATCGCCTTGCTTTTCCCCCCATTTAGCTCCATGGAGCGTAGGCAGAATAAGCACGTAAGCCACAAAAAGTCTGTGCCGCATTTGTTTCCTTTGTGTCTCTGGGCTTGCTGCACAAGGAGCAGGGGGAAGAGAAATGTGTTCAGGCTGTATCTAATGCCAGAGCCTAAGAAGTGGATCAATTCACCCCCGAACAATTTGCAATGCAAAGGCAGCAGCTCGCCTCCTGGTTTACTCCTCCCCACGCGCAGACACATGCACAGCCCCTCTTTCCCACTTCCCTGCCTTGCGGGAAAAGCGGCGGCTCATCGCCCCAGCGCAGGCAGAATAATCCACGCTGATGCCCCCCCCCCCCCCCCCCCCCCCCCCCCCCGGTCCCNTGGCTGATTTAACTCCCTCGCACAGGCACCCCAGTGCCTGTCCACCCTTTGGCACCAGCGAGTCAGGAGGGGTGCGGACTGGATGCCAGGGCGGGGGTAACCCCAGCACAGTGGCAGTGCCGCCCGTGCGCAGCTCAGCTCTCCGCATCTCCAAAGGTTTCTCTCCCAAGCGTGCTTGACTAATTAGTAAACGGAGCCTAAACCTTTTGGTCTACATCGATCTTATCTTTAAACCCTGCAGACAACAATTCCTCAATCGATACCTCATTTAATTGCTGCCACCAGGCTGACAGCTGGGGTTCTGGCTGTGCGAGCCTGGCTGTCACATGGCGGGTTGCCAGTGCCACTTTCTAATCCCAAACTGATTTATCCTCATGCAGCTCCTCCCCCCTCCCCCCCCCCCCCCCCNCCGCCCCGCCCTTGTTTCTGCCCCTCCCCTCCCTGTGCAGGGGGCAGAAAAGGCCCTGGCTGCACGCATCCCCCCACGAAACACATCACACCTCGTGCTCATTGGCCTCCGGAGCACAGCTGTGATCAAACTGTCGTGTTGATGAACACCCGAGCATGAACACGCAGCCTCCATGCACGCCGCTGAGACCCAGCGCAGCCCGGTCCCAGCCCAATGAGCAGAGCACTGCCATGGAGGGGGGGGACATCCGGGTGTCACATGCAGTGTTCCCCAGCCAGCCCACGCTGGGGGACAGGCAGACAGGCAGCTCCTGCCCCACGCATCCCAACACAGACCTGGCCTCCATGCATCCTTGTGGCACTGCCTTCACCAGCTGGGACCCAGCATGTGCTGGGCATGACCAGTTTGCTGGGCTGCTGTTCCTGGCAAGCCCCAGGAACTGGATTTTTAGAGATGCTCATGACCTTCTGAAGAGTAGCAGACACAAGGAAAGCCATGGCTGCTATTTTGGCCCAAGCTGCCTTGTGGAATGAGGCACTGACTTCCCAGTCAAGGACTCGGCTTGAGGCTGGGGAAGGTATGGCAAGCAGATCAGGCTTCTGTGATGAGGTGCTAGCCATGGTCGCTCTGTGTTCTCGCTCAGTTTTAACTCTTGTTTTGATCATGTTTTTTGCTGTAGTTTAATGATAATCATAGGTGCAACATGTATTTTCTTCAGTGGCAGATATGTGAAATAATTGCTGTAACTCTGATCTTCGATCAGTTATATGTTTGTCAGCTGCAGTTCTTGGTGGCCTCTTTTTGTGGTGATGCTGATTGCTCTGTCCTTGTATCCTCAGGAAACATTAATGTGTAATTTTGGAAAGAAATAGAGCTTGTATATGAACACATCACCAGCAATGCCACCAGAATGAAAACTAGGCCTGCCTCTAGAGTTGAGATCATGCCCCACAACACCAGCCATGAGCTTGGGGTCTGCCCAGCAAGGAGGTGAGTGCCTTGCTTTCTGTGGTGACTGTGTGATCAGTGCATCTGCAGCTCAGCCCAGCCACTGAGACCCAGTGCAGACCTGGTCTTGGTCACATCAGCTTTCAAGCAGCATTACCTACAAATCCACAGTGTAAACTACAATGGAGATACGACCCACTGCAGTCTGTGGCCACCAGTTTCTACTCACATACTCCTCTGAAGGTCACTTGTTCCATCTCCTGCTTTACGTGGAAGCAGCAGCTTGTCCAACCCCTATTGAACATATCTTGGAAGACTTTGCAGCCCAGATGTGGTGGGACTGGTGAGCCTGGCTGATCTGCCCATCAGTGCTACCTTCTCTGACGTTCTGGGAGTCGGTGCGTGGGGCTGATCACTGATTTCCCTGAACTCCAGGGGAGGAGAGGCTGTAGCAGAGAGAAACTTCCAGATCTGCCTTACAAAGAAGGGTGACTTATCCACTGAGTACCACCAGTGACATTTTGAGTATCACCTGTCCTTGCAGCTTTGAGTTGCTCCACTCCTTGGTAAACCGGAGCCAGCCTCCTCCAAGCAAGAGGAAGTTCAGAGATGTAAAATAAATCACCAGCTCCACTATTGGCCTTAGCTAGTTTCCTCATTTTGTGGTAACAGGGACGAGGCCCTTGCAATGCTAGGTGCTGTACGGAGGAGATGGGTCTAGGGGAACCCACATGTCTTCCCAGCGTCCAACAGTGATGTGGAAATCTTCTCAGAAGTGACCATCTTGGTACCACTTAAAATCTTCACAGATCAGCACTGAGGAACTAGTGCACTAGGAAAGGCAGGGCATGCTAACAGCTTATTGGGAACAAACTCAGCTCTGGTGTAAATGGATGCACTGGTTTTGGTGTCACTGGGTAACTCAGAAGACCCTTGGCTGCTGCAAGGGGCTGGTGTCTCCTCCAGCTGGTGACAGGTGGGATGCATCACATCCCACGCATCTACTCTTCCAGTTTGCTCTTCTCCCGTAACAGCTACACCAAGACAGAATGTGACCCTGGGCAAAAAGCCAGATTCTACTCTCGGTGCAAACTGCTGAGGCTGAAGAACATAGCAGAGGTCAGGCTGAAGTTAAAGGTACCTGAATCCCAGCTCTCTGGGCCAGAAACTATTTCCGGAGCCTTTGAGTCTGGACAGAATCTAGCCTGTACATCCAAGGTGTCTTACCACTGAGCTCGAACAGCATCTGTGTAAGCAAGATTGTGCCCTGTCAGGGTACAATCTTAGGAGAAAGTCTGCCCTGTTCCCAGCCTCCCAGGCCACAGCTCCTCAGCAAGCCAGGGAGGGAGGTGAATGCTCAATAGCTCCATGAAGGAAGGCCATGAAAGCTTGCTGTCATGTTAGCGGGAGCAGGGGGCTTGTGTGTTATCAGCAATCAGAAGTTGTTTCCACTGGCCTCTGCTACCATTTAATAGTCTGTTTTATTCGGGACTGCTACCTGCTGCAGCTTGCTTGTGCCAGATCCTCTGTGAGCCAGGGTGGAGCAAAGGGGATCCAGGTAGGCAGTCCTAGTGGGAGAGGTGACTGGTGGCAGAGGAGACCCTGATGGGCAGGCTGGAGGTTAGATACCTCTGCAGGCATGGGAGTAACAATCCTGCAGTCGTCCTTCACCGTGGTGCGAGAGGGTGCCTGACACATGCTACTGGGAGATCAGCAGTTGGCCCTGAGCATGCCCCAGATGGTTTGATGCCAGGGTGTTTGCACACAGCTCTGCCATTTAATGGGGAGAGAACGCATAGCTGATCCCAGCTGAAGCCATACACTAAAATGCTGACAGACTGTTTGTCGAGACACAAACATTGGCAAATGGCCCCGCTTGCCATATACTTAGAGTCACGGCAGAGAGGGAGGGAACCCAAGAACAGGGCTGTCTCTGGCAGCAACTGAGAGTCCTCAAAGTGCAGTTCAGTGCGTGTTTCTGGGAAGAGGGAGGTCACTTTCTCCGGAGTTTTGAAGGACCCTTTTCCAAATGGGTGGAACTGGGATGCCCAGCTTCTTAAAATCAGGCTGGGGGTGACGGGGACAGCTGGGTACATTCTTTGTGCAGCACAGTTCGGGGGATGGAGCATCCCACCTGTCCAGCCAGGACAGGACCTCTTTGGTCCCTCAGGCTTGGCATGTTCAGTGGTACTTCTCCAGAGAGAGCCAGACCATCAGTATCTCAGATGTGCCAGAGACTCCTCTCCTAGCAGGTCATGCAGCATGCAGGGCTGCGGTGGTGCTAGCTGTGCTCAGTGCCTTTCAGTAGAATTGTGCCTTGCTCACTAACATGTGCCATTAGCTCTCCCTGCCTGAGGTCCCATGCACCAGAAAGGAGGGGATGGGACTTGTGGAGAAGGTGACACTGAAAACATGAGTCGGAGCTGGGCAGAGTAGGGGAGAAACCAGGGACCAGTGTTGTGCCCAGGGGGTGGGACAGGTCTGCTCACCTCAGGGTAAGGCTGGGACCTTCCCACACGTGTGCCATTAATTTACGGCAGTGCTGGGAAGGGAAGAATTGCTTCCAAACAGCACCTTCTGGCCTCTAGTGCATCCCCTGGGGTACCTGGGTTTGCACCCCGGGAAAGCCAGGTCACATTACCTGAGTTTTCTGCCCAGAAAAGCCAGCTCCAGCTGGAAACAGGTTCCCAAAGGCACTGGGCTAGAAAGCTGCTATTCACAGTTTCCCATCGAACTTGGGCAAAGAAGCATTGCTCCTATGTTGATCTAGCAGCCTGCGTTTTGCCAGGAGCAGCCTTTTGTCTCTCAGAAGATCCCCCTAGTTAGAAGAAACTTTCGAACCTAATTGTTAACCTGACAGGGCCTCAGTTCAAGATGATTGACTTCTGCAAACAAAGAGTCCCGTGTTTCCAGGAGCTCTGCCCTGCAAAATGCTGAATACTTCCCAGGGCAACAGGGTGGGGGAGAGGGGCACCCAGAGAAAGGAGAACACTGCCCATGTGGGTGGGGACACAGAAGAAGAAGGGTAATGCGGCAGGGAAGGAGCTATCACCTGTGAAGAACTGCAAGCAGAGTAAAGCTTTTTCATTTATCTGGACACCACTCTGGGGCAGTCTGATGTTAAAGGAGTCTGTATTTTTAAACTGCCACTAATGACCACATCAAAAATGTCAAAATTTGGGGTCAAGGTTCAATGAACTAGGGAAGGACTCTTGTGATTTGATCCTTTGCTTTGAGGATCATCAAACATGCACCCGCATCAGAGCAAGGGTAGTAAAGATGCTGGGGACCGTCCCTTTCACCAAACTCCTGGAAGAGGATGGGGTCCCTGCAGAGTGTGGGGCTCAGCTCGGCTCGGTGGCAGATGGGCTGTGCCACTGCTGTACTGTCCCGCTCCATGCTGCATCAGACAGCGACACGAGTAGCTCAGGGCTAGCAACCAAGCCAGGCTGTGGCACTCACTGACACCCCAGCCTGCAGCACCAGCAAGGACTGCTCAGGGCACCCACTTGGGGTTGCAACGGCCTGGGAGAGCTCAATTAACTTCCTGCTCAGAACAGCCATCTCCTAATATGCCCAGTCACTGCAGCCCAGGACGTTAAACTCAGTGTTTGCATGGCAGGCTCAGCAAGGCAATGTCAAAGGATGCAGGGCAGGGCTGTCTATCTCATTCTGTGCTTCTTTCTGTTCTCTCCTGGTGCTTCCAAGTTCACAATATAAGATTTTTTTTTTTTTAATTTTAAGTCACATGATAGAAATGTTGGTCACCTAAAAAGTAGAGGAAGTTTTTAGTTTGTGTGGGTTACCATGAAAAGCATGAAAAGGACCTGCACATAGGTGGAAAAATATCTATCGTGGTACTGAGGGGCAGCTACTCAGCCTGTAAAACGTCAGAGCATATGTCAGACAGGGACATCCCGTTGCTCCAGTCCAGTCTCTGGGACAGCTGTCCAGCTAACTTGCGCTGGGGAAAGTCCTGGAAGCTGGGTCCTGCATCACCTCCAGCCATCTTTCTCATCATCCCCTTCATTGGGTTTCTGATCGCCATGAATTCCTTGCCTGTATCAAAAGAGGGGAGACAAAAGAGGCCAAGTGACTATTTCTCAAACCAATGCGAACGCCCCAGGCAGCGACCCAAGCAGGAGCTTGGCCACCACAGTCCCCAGCTCCCAGTGCACTCATCCTTGCCCTCAGTGTTCCCCTGCCCTCTCCTCTGCCAGGCTGCCTGCTCAGCCTCCACCCTGTGGCTTGTGCATGCCAGCTGCTCACCCCCAACGAGCCAAGTGAGACTCCCGTGGCCCCAGGAGGGGGAATGGTCTGCTAACTGAAACGTCTCGCTTCAGTGTGATCTTCCTGACCTGAAACCCTCCAGAGACCTCTCTTCAGATTAACCTCATCCTGCTGATGCTGAGCTCTTCCTCCTGGTCTTGACCCCTTTCTCCCCACTTTAGAGGTTTTCCGGTGAGGTGTGGGGGTGTCTCTCATGGTGCCTTGCCGCAGCCTTTTGTGTGATCTGCCACATCAGCCTTCTCTCATCCAGAGGTTCCCTGGTGGCTGCATCCCCTCCTGCCTATGTGCTGGGCTCAGCGGCTGGCACCGCAGCCTCCCGGGGGGATCCTGTCTCTTAGCAACGCTCCAGCCCAGAAGGTAGATGCTGAGCACATGTCTGGTCCATCGGTCCATGGGGGCTTCATGCACAGGGCAGAGGGCAGCTGCTGCCTGGAGGGGAGGGGGCTGCATCACCACCACCACCACCTCCCCCCCACCCCCCCCCAGTGCCACCGCCTCTCTCCCCTGTCCCTGGGAAGTGGGTGAGGGGCACAGGAGGCTGAGCATCAATGTGGGACCACCACAGCCCCACAGCCCAGTATCCCTGCCCTGATTGCAGAGCTCTCTGGAGCCCCTACCCGCACCAGGGACCTGCAAAAATCCCACCGCCCTGCCTGCCTTCTGCCACCACTCCTCCACCACTAACAAGGCCCTGAGAAGGTGCTCAGACTACCTCTGACCCAAGAGAGCCGTGGCGGGGATGAGCACGGCTTCGGCCAGGCTGGTGGACACGGAGGTTGGAGAGGCGGGTCCCCGTGGGTACGTGCCGGTGGCGGGGAGACCCCCGGTGCTGCCAGCAGGGGTCGGGTGGAAACCGGTGGCTCCTTCCCAACGCCCCCCACCCCGGTGAGAAAACATCTGCGGAGGGAAGAGACGGGGGGTGTGTGTGTGTGTGTCCCCGCAGCGGAGCCGGGCGCTGCGCGGGCTCCGACCGCCAGGGGGCGCCAAAGGGCGCGGCGGCGGCGGCGGCCGCCGCCGCGCCCTTTGGCGCCCCCTGGCGGCCGGAGCCCGCGCAGCGCCCGGGCTGGAAGCCGGTCCCGGGTTTCCCGGGGGATGCACCGAACGGAACGGAGCGGCTTTCCCATGGCCGGAGACGCGGAAGAGGAGGCGGACAGGGAGCCGGAGGTAGGTGGGGAGGCATCTGCGGGAGTGGGAGCGAGGACGGCCCCTCTTGGAGGGGGGGGAGCAGGGATGGGGGGGCTGTGTTGTCGCCCGTGCCGGAGGGATGGGGGATATTCCAGGGGTTGTGCCGGAGGGATGTGGTGTGTCAGGGCTGCGCTTGTATCAGCAGGAGGGTGCAGGATGGGCTATTTATGGAGCACGTATATGGGATATATGCTCCTTTTCTGGGTTAAACAGTGGTGGCCCATCCACCTAGTCATAGCTGGCAGATGGAATCACCGAGTGACACGTCGTGTTGTAGGAATCATCACAAGATCCCAAGTCATCCCACCTTTTACCCCACATCCCTTTATTAAAAACAGGCATAATCAGGTCATACAAGTCACAATAGTTGGCGAGATACAAACTGTGTTAAGAACTTAATTTAGAATTAATGATTTGTAATTATAGATCCTAATTCGGATGGCACACTCTGTATCAAGTCTGATTAAATACCCGCGTCCAATTCTTAGTGCAAGTACATAGAATTACCACTTTAGATGCTCTGGTCCCTCCAGTAGTCCTTATCTCAGTTTCCATAGGATGCTTAGGGCTTGGCATGCACACATCTCTGTAAGCCAAGCAGTGCCCCGGGCTGGGGTGACCACCCCCAGGAACACCATCCTCTTACAAGTGGTGTTGTGCGAAGTGATGCACTGAGTTAGAATAAGGCTGTCCTTCCCTGAGAGCCTCCGGGAAGGAGTAGTGGGGGATTAAGCTTGTGCTCAAGTGGTGTCATGCTATCTCAAAGGGCTGCAATGCTTCTCAGGCTGTTCAGGGAAGGACTTATAAAAGTTTTGGAGGATTTGAGGCCTGGCAGAGGGTTTACTGCAAGGATTTTTCTGCTCTCAGGTTCCTGGCTAGCTGCTTCCTTGTCCAGTGTCTCTCCAGCTTTCTTCTGTGTAACGGAGCAGGCTGAACTGGGTAGCAGAAACATCCTTTCAACCACCATCCAGTGACGTGCAAGGCATGAGCCAGAGAAACAGCATCCCTGCCAGGCTCCAAGCAGCGTTCCTTTGCTCGCACATGGGTGAGAGGCACTCGACTTGCTGAAATTCCCTGACACAGAGGCAAGGCTGAGAAGCAGAATTAAAAAGGTGTGACGTGCACAATGCCATTCAAGCTGACTTGCAGGTCACCTTGGTCTGATGGACAAGAATTGCCCTGTGAAGATTTCAGGCCTTTCTTGGCAAGCAAAGTTAGTAGCCTCTTGGCAAAGCTGCTGGCATAGGATGCTGTCTCTGTGGTACAGGAAGCTCTTGTTATGAGGAACAGTCTTCTAGTGCTGTTAAATGTCTTCAGCCTCAAGTTCATTGTCAGTCCCTCTGGGTAGTGCTCGTAGGAGGAAAGTAGACCTTGCCTGTTGATTAGAGTTGAGTGCATCTGCTTTCACCTCTTTGTTGACATACTTTGGGCGAGAGAGAGGGCAGGTTTAAGGGTATCCGAATATTTGATAAATTAAGCTGCTTTTCTGAAATACCTTTTTAAAAAAAATAAAATAAAGGAAAATATTTATCACATCTTCAGAACTAAGTTCTTGTTTGTGGATTTGAGATGATTCCTTAGTTAGAAATACTTTCGTGTGGGATGAAAGACACTCTGGAGTACAAAACTCATTGTCCCCAAACAAGTACTTCTGGTTCTTTCTGCCTGGCAAAAATTGGCATCAGTATGGCAGCAAAAGGGGAGAAATGGTTTCTCGGTAAGTGTGAGGGAGGCAGTGCTTCTGGGGTTGTTGCCTGGGCTGGCAGAGATGGTTTGTGATGGTCTTGAACAGCCACCTTGTGCACCTACAGTCAGCTTCTGCAGCTCAGAGCCGGCTTCAGCCTGCACCCTGCTGTTGGAAAACCGAATTTCACTGTTAGGAGGGAAAAGGCAGTGTCCCATCACCATTGCTGGCACCACGAATGGGACTCAGGCAGCCCTGGGCTGGAGATGGTGGTCTCTTCTGTCCCAGTGTTTTCGGTCACCCCTGGGCTTTCCCTGTCCAGCAGTGTCGCTCACCATCCTGGACTGCTGTCCCTGGGGAAGGACCATGACATCTGTTCCAGCACAGGGCAGGCAGGCCACCTTCCTGCTTTACTGCTGCCTGAATCTGCCCTGCCTGATCCATAAAGGTAATGTCTCCTTCTGCCCCACCTGCCTTGTCCTCTCTTGAAGACAAGTGCTGGCAAGCAGCCACTAGCCCTAGCAAGGACTAGAGGAACCTTTCTTGGCCTCTCGGCTTCGTCCTAGGCTAGTGTGCAAAATCCCCTAGCCCAGAAGGAATGGCTGAGCAGCCGCATTCAATGCAAGGCAGTTAAAAGGCCATTGTGAGTGACTGATGATTTCGAGGTTAAAAGGAAGCTGACGTGGGGATATTTGCAAACGGTCTTGATGGCTTTTCTCAGGGTGGGCTCAGCTGTCTGGTTAGACCAGAAACACTCGCCTCAGTTTAGGGTCTGCTGGAGGGGCTGCAGTGGTTCACACCTAAGTTCATGGCTGCCCCAAACTGCTTTTTGCAAGTCTGAGTTTAAGAAAACAAACCACACCCAGCAGGGAGACCTCTCTCCGGAGGGGCTTAAAGCTTTTTGCAAAGGGACCTGGGACCTGGATGGTTTCCTATTGCCTCCTTTGACAGCAGCAACAACAACAAGGAACAGGGTTTTGAATGGTGTCCTGAGACCTGGTGCTCCGGGTTTCCGTTCCAGCACAGGGTCCTAAGCCAAGAAAACTGCCTGTCCTGCCAAGGCCGGGTAGGAAACTCGGCCCTGGAGCAGCCAGTCAGTGGCGTGGCATTAACTCCTCTCTGCAAACAGCAGTGAGGCTCCTTTGATGAGCGTGCTATCTGCGGCATTTACTTTCTTCTTTCTTTGTGAAAGCCCCATCACGCCTGGCTTAGCTGCAGCCTGCTGGCTGGCTGGTGGGCTGCGGAGCTTTTGAAGATGCGAATACAAGCTCAGTGATGATCCTAAATCACTCCTTTATCAGGTCCTCTCTGAACAGTGCTCTGCTAGTGGGCTGAAAACCTGGCTGGGGGAAAGGCTCTGAGGTGCAAGGAGTCGGGAAGAGGTAGGTGGGCTCGAGCCAGCGGAGAGGATGGCCTTGGCAGCAGGGAGCCTTGAAGCGGTTTACAGGCATTAAACTTGTTCTGGCACTTCACTGGTCAAGGCACATCGGGAATCTTCTTACGTTTTCTCTCTCGGCGATAGTTTCTTGCAAAACCCTGGGTTTAGCAGATCAGGTAGAAGGGATCGGCTGTTAGGTTTGGGCATGCATATCCCACAGGCTCCTGGGGGAAGGATATTGCTTCTGGTAGGCAGGTAGGCTGACTGTCAGCAGCAAGTCTCGCAGTCATCTCAGAGAGACCTCTTTGAGAGCTGCTCTATTGTGATTGGGGACCACTTGTCCCAGCTGCTTGCCTGAACATACTACATTGTCTGCACTTCAGCTGTCTCTCGTCAGGTTAGACATGTGTGTGGACAAGCTACCTCCTCTGTATTTGCTCCTCCTGCTGTGGTGACCAGATGTCCTACTCTTGAGCAATGTTGTCCTACTTTCAAGTAGGTTAATCTATTTTTGCCTGGCCCAGAATGCTGGACTGTCCTTTGTTGTGACTTTGCCTTTCTACGCGTCCTGCACCTGGCTTTCCTATGGCAGAGACAGAAGATCTGCAGGTTGTGGTCCCAAGCATTACAAGCCCTTTCCCTTGGCTCTGTTTCCTGGGGGAAGCACTTGGGACCTTGCATAGCAATTAGCCTTGTAGGCAGGGTGTGGTGTTGGGGGCCCATTGCACAGGTTTAAGCCTGCCTCCTGAAAGATGATAAGTTGCCGAAGGTCCTCAGAGGGAAGGGTGAGGCTTCGAGCTTGCTTTGCAGGTCCGGATGTCCTTGTGCTGGATGGCAGTCATGTGGAGGTGGTTGTCCTTGTTTGCATGACTTGTCTTCAAGCACCAGCACTCCCAAGATCTGGAAGAGATGTCTGAGCAGAGAAGCAAAGAGGGACTTCCAGGGCGAAGAGTGTGCTGGGGATTGGACTGGAGCCTTGTCCTGTAACTGAAAACAAAAGGCAGGTTGGCGCCTTGGTACTGCAGGGAACCAACTTCAACTCACAAGCCTTCCTCTAGCAATACCTTGTCTTTGTCTTGCCAGCCCCTGCTAATATGGATCTCTGACACTGGCTCTTCCTAACCACTAGTTTGTTTACCCTTTGACTTTATTTTGAAAACAGTAGCTTCTTGTTCAAGCGAGCCGTCGCATACCAAGGTCTGCACACCTGAAGGGTCTCTGAGCTACCCGAGGTGGACTCCAAGTGTCCTGGTATGGCTGCAAGGCTGCAGTCGTGGAAAAAAAGCGAGGGAGCTGGACTCCCTCACCAGGTAGGCTGAGCTCTAGCAGGACTGGGAGGGAGCATGGAGGGTGGAAGCTGAAGGCCAATGAGCTTTGGACCAGTGCTGCAGTTTATTTATGGCCTGCTTAGCAATCTCAGGCAGGCAGTGTGGGTTAAGGCATCTCCTGTCCTGGATTGACAGTACAGATCCAATTAGCCATGAAAGCCTTTAATTATTTGTCCCGAATTGCTCCGGTGGTAACCAAGGTTCTGCTATCTCCTCCTTTTGTCTGTGTCCCAGCTGGAAATGCCCCCGTGTCCCTGCATCTAGAGCAGCAAGTGTGATGTGTGAGCAGAGTCAGCACAAACTAATCAAAGGAGACAGGCCCCATGAGTTAATGAGGGGATGGACCTGCTTCGTTAACTTTGGGGAGTTCTCTAAGCCCCATCCTGAGAGACAAAGGACTGAGATTACGTGTGGCTTAGATAAGGCTCACGTGATGAATTGCTGTAGTGAGAGAGCTGGATGGAGGGGCTGCAGACCATGGAGAGGGAGGGGGGTGGCTGTCAGAAAGGATTTGAAAGCAGAAGGTCCCTCGTATCTGTGCAAGGCAGGCACGTCCCTGCTGAGTGCAATGTCTATGCCCAGATCAGGTCACTTACTCCCTCGTTTCACTCCCCGCTTTGAAGCTGTACTGCCAGGACGGTGCTCAGGGGTCAGAGACAGCAAATGCTCCCCTTGCTCTGCCTGTTTTCTGCAGCCCTTGCTGCTGCCGGCTCTCCAGAAGGACACCTTAGCTGTGTGAATGGTGTGTTCTCCTCCAGCCCCAGTGCTTCAGCCCCCAACCCTTCTTGCTGCTCATCTCTGACTGGTTCATCAGTGATCCAGTGCAGAGGGAGCAGCTGGCTCTGCCTCTGGCAGACTGCAGTGTATAAACACCGATGGAGGTGAAAAACCAATGGAGGTGATCGTCCTGGGGAAATGACCCTAGCTCTCTGAGAGAGAAGCTGGGTCTCTACAGCTTGGCCAATGCAACAGCGTTGTTGCAAATTGGCAGTTGAGAGGGAAGTCACGGGCACGAGGTGGGATTACACAAGCAAGGGCCAAGAACTTCTTGTTTTCCAGACATGTGCGCTAAGTTACAGCTGTGGATTCTCAACTGCAAAACTATTTTAAGGTGAAAAAAGCTTTGTGGGGCACTGATTGCATCCCCCTGCTCATTCTGGGTGCTTATTGTGCAAAAAAGGAGTTTCAGCTGTCTGCAAGAGAAAACGTGTCATTTATGTTCTTAGTAACCTTAACTCTGACCTAAAATGACAGTGAATAGCTCTCAGATGAGTCAGGGCAGCCAGCCTTGGTTTTAAAGCAAAATTTTACACAAGTAATACTCAGCTCCTATATGAGGGGTCAGCTGAGTGCTTCCACCATTGTTTCCAGGTCACAGGGTCCCCCAAAAATGGGTTTTACATGATCGTCTTGAGATGCTGCCTGAAGCAAGCAGCAACTTTGCTCACCATGTGCGCATTTTCTCTTTGTGTGGATGTACAAGGCCAGTTCTGCACAGACCCTGCTGGTGACATGACTCTGTCCCTGAGCGGAGAGGAAGGAACACAGGGACAGAGGGAAGGTAAGGGTGTCCACCTTGGGGGGAAGCTGGGAGCTGTTCACAGGCATCCCTGGTGGGACCCCGGTTGCTGGAGTGCTGAATGTGTCTCTCTGACCTCCAGCTGACGGACGTTCAAAGAGGACCTGTCCCTGCCAGGGCCAGTGCCCGTCCAGCAGGGCTAGGAAGCAGCTGACATATCTTTCAAGCCTCTTGGTGTCCTTCCCCTGCAGGCCAGAGGCGCGTCTGCCAAGTTCAAACCAGAGAGCTTCCTCCGTACAAATGGGGACGAGGCGGGGGGGAGGAGGAGGGGGCAGGCTGTTAACGTACAAAAACTGTTTCTTTCCTGCCTGCTTGGAAAGTGGAGCTATTGAATTTTAAGCAGCAAAGACAAAACTCTGCTGAAGAGGCCTCTTCTGTGCTTGCTTGGTGAAATCACTGATCGCGGTGGTGGAGGGGTCCAGGAAGATGCCAGGGTTGGCCTTATTAATGACTCTGTTGTTGTCTGCTCCAGTTTGTTGGTCTTCACTCTGGGAGACGGTTTGCCAAAGCGGCAACTATTTTCCCCAGAGAAGCTTCTTTGCGAGCTGTCCCCATGGTGGGGGCCGTTCCTCTGCGTGGCTGGGCTTCACAACGCCAGCTCTTGGACCAGCCCATAGAATGGTGCTGGCCTAACGGGCTGACCTGCAGCACTCTGGGGACCTCCGTTATGGCCAAAAAAAGCCTGAACTTGTGGGTGGAGGGGGCACAGGTAAGAGGAGACAGAGGATTTTTGTCCCTCTGGCTTTTAAGGATGCTCAACCAGCAGCTCGGTACCCCAAGGAGGGGCATCTGCTTCTCCTGCTGAGGTCTGCTCTCTCCAACAGCACTGATTTGCTGGGTTGGGGACACAACTTGACTCATGTTTTTCATCCAGTACTTTGACCATCCAGCAAAGCAGCTGTGCAGCTGCTCTGCCCTGCACACCTCCTGTTTCCCACCCCAGGCTCAGAGCATTGGACCCTCTTGCCTGCATTTTTCTCCTTGAACCACTTAGTTTTAAAATAGAGTAATTATCTTCCTTCAGAAAGGAGCTTAGTCGCTCCAATTTAGGGCAGTTTGACAGCACAGCAGCCTGCGCAGCGCTCTTTGGGAGCACGGCTGTGTTCCCAGCACGGGTGACTGGCATGGCTGTGCTCAGCAGCAAGGGGAGTCGCATCTGTGGCTTTAGAGGAGGGTTGGGTCAGTGGCTCAGCGTCTGAGAAGGGGCATTACTGGGGTTGAGCAGTGCGAGTCCTTCATCCCAGTCTTTTCTTTGTAACCACACACACGTCAGAGGGGTGCAGGCTTGGCTTCTTGGCAGCAATGCCAAGACATGAATGATCCGAAGGCTATGTTCTGCCAGGGTTCACAGCCCTACCTCCGTGGCCAAGCCCTGAGGGGTCTCCGGATGGGGAAGCTTACCTCATCCCTGGGTCTATGTGATAAGAAAATACAGATACTCAGGCTTTCACCTACATCTATATCAACAAGTGATAGATCTGCAGGTCTGGTAGGAGCTTTGAGAGGCGTCCCCATCCACCCTCATGCCTGAAGATTGCACCAGTTCTTACATAGGTCCTTGTTAACAGTGGCTTCTCCAACCTGCTCCTAAAACCCCTGCCTGTGACCCTTATCTCTTTTACCAAATGGGGAGTTGACTGTGATTTGGGGTACATAATTGCTTATGGGATAAAATGCTTGAAATCTAAGAGGTCCTCTGCAGAAGTTTCTTGTAGTCATGAGTTCAGCGACGGAGCGGATTCTGCCAGTGTCAGCTAACCGAGCCAGCAGTGGTGGGAAGGGTTTACATTCCCACATTATGTAGATCGCCTAATCTCCTCTATCTTGGGATCCTTCTGCTGTCTCACAAGTCTAACCCAGCTGTTGTTTCATTAAAAAATAAGCAGACTGGTATTCACAAGGAAAATTAAACTGTTTTATTCTTTATGCGTCCTTGATGCTCTTCTGACATCTTGTCTAGGGACAAGAGCTCTAAGCCTTGAGTTTTATTTTTTGTCTTGCAAAGTCGATTATTTTAACTGGGAACAAAGCCATGGAACAGTGAATGGCCCATGCCAAGCAGACTGGCCATGTTCTTAGGGAGGAATGATGTCTTTCCCCTTTGCACTGCCCGATGGGCTGTGAGGTTCAGGTGATGTGGCTGTGGTTCATGTTCAGTTTCATCTTTCGAGTGACTGCATACAGCTTTGCGTACCTGTGCTAAGCCAACCTTGGCACTAACCATAGTCCATGTTGTGCTGTTAAATATGGTCAGGATGGTCAGGAGAACCAAAGAAAGATCTATATGTAATACATCCAGGGTCACGTGGAAAGGCAACATTAGCTACTGATGATTTCTCGCATAGTAGAGAAGAAGAGCAAGCTGAGTAGAAGCTGGAGCCTAGGAGTATAAGGTATGCCTTTATAACAGAGGGTATTTGACTACAGACACAAGACCAGACTACTTGTCTTTTGGCTGAGCTTTGTGCCCTTTCAGTGAAGCTGGAGCTACAACTGACATCCTAGAAGTTGGGGGACCTACAGAGGAATCCTAGATGAGCTCTGAGGTACCACTCAATACATTCATCTGGGCTTGACAAACCCTGAGGTGCCAAAGCATGGGAGGATACTGCAGGGGTCTCCACATTCCCTGAGTCAGCAGAGCTTCTCCATCCAGTGGATTTGGATGAGGCGTGGAAGAAAAAAATTAAAAGGCAAATTTTCAAAGTTTGGAGGAGTTGAATCTCCTCCATTAAAGCATTGCAAGGCACTGTGATCATCAAGCCTACCCCAAATGGCTGTCTTAAGCCAAGCTCAGGAGCTCTTCTAGGTGGAGACCCAAGATTGTCTGATACACAAGGCCCAAGATTCCATGGACTCCCTCTCAGTGGATCAGCTGGGGCAGGGTTTAAGGCATGGCCCAGCTGAGGAAGAGTTTCCCCGGGGGACAGGTAAACCAGGACAGGACTTGGTTGCTTTAGACTTCCCCCGCAGGAGTGTCAGGCTTTCACCCCCAGATCAAGGACCCCTCAGACACTCTCAGGTTTCAACCCACCACCTTTGTACACTGAATTATTCCGTTGCTACAGAGCAAATGCAGTCATACGGATCCAGTCAGGGCTTTGCTAATGCCTGGAGGCAGATTGATGTCAGTCTTTTACTTGGTGTCTGCCATCTATAGCATCTTTGACCAAGACAGAAGTGTTCATGGATTAAGCTCCACTGCACTCCTACACTGGGTAAACTCAGTGATACTGCGTATTTTTCATACTGGAAACTGAGATTTGCAGGGATGAAGTGAGTTGGTGAAGGAAGTCAGAGCTGTGGGGAGAGAGAGGAGAATAACCTAGGAAAGCTGTAAAGTTGCCATTTTAATTTGCTGCATTGTACCTTTAGAACATCATCATTGCTGGAGCTACCACCCCAGCTGTTGATCTAGTGGGAGCTGCTGGAGATTTGCAAGTAGAAGAGCTTTAAACAAGGGACAAAGCGGATTGAACCTGACATCCCATCAGATTCTACTTCTCTTGGTCCCTCATCTACCAATAGGCACCTCTTCCATTTTGCATATAGCATGACCTATTGTATAAATATTTAGTCACCCTGTTGGGAACATTAATTATAAATGGAGACGAAGCTTTTGAAAGCTGCCTGTAGGTCTGGGCACCCAATTTCCATTAATTTTAATGAGAACCAGACATCCAAATCCCATTCGGTGGCTTTGAGCATCTCAGGCAGGAAGCTTCATCTGACACCCCCCTTCTCCACACTGCAATTTAAGAGTGAGATTTGCAAATACCTTACAAATCCTGCAAATTCCTGAGTCGCCCTTGTGCCGTGCCATTGTTCTCTGCTGAGGATGGTTGGCTGGTAGCTTCAGAAGTATTTATAATAAGTTCATTTAATCCATCCTGTTCTTCTCCTCTGCACCCCCTCTGCTCCCTCCCCCCCAGCACTTTGAAACAGCAATGCCTGAATGAATCCCCAGCCTGCGTGGTTTTTGACAGAGAAGCTTTGATGCTTGAAAATGACAGCTGCGCCGAGCAGGTCTGAAATGAATGATTGAATTATCTGACTGATTAAAAATGTGCTGTGGCTTGGAAGATCTGACGGCAAGTATTCACTTAGGCAATGGACATGAAAGAGAGTGTGCGTGCACGTAGGGTGTGTGTTTGTGTGTGCATTGAAAAAAACAGCCGGTGAAATGCGACAAACACCCAGAGCTGCTTGGAGCGGCAGCTTCTTAAGCTCAGCATCCTTTCAAAAGCTCCAAATCTTCTCCGCAATACTCAGCAAAAGCTAAAACTCAGCGTGGTTGTGGAGATAATGATTATTTAGACAGACGTCAGCAGTGGTTTAGGAAATGGAAATTGAGTTATAAGGTAGTGCAGGCTGGGGAACTACTTATCTGCATCTCAGTCCCATACCGACCTGTGGCTGAGGAATGAACATTGAAAACACAGTTCCCATCCTCTGTGCTACGGACATGCACTCATGGTATGGCGTGGCCCCAGGGATGCTAGCTTTATGGGAACATGTCCTGTGATTGAGATTTTTGAAAAACTTGAGCCCCGGTGAGGTTATCTATAAATGGTTGGAAGGATGGAGAAAGGAGGCTTGATTATGGCTGCGCCCTTGATGTCGTCAGTGAGGGCATCAGCAGATGTGTTAATGCATCAGTAACAGCCTTTGCAGACCAGTCTCAACTTCCTTCCCAATCCCCATCTAGTGAATTGTCCCTTCCTGATGCCTCACAAAAATTCAGCTCTGCTAGAATGTAAGCAAAATATCAGGAAGCGAAAGGAATGAAAAAAATTAAATTAAAAAAATGGTTCTATGCAAATGAAGCATATTTTGTCAGCTCAACCATTTCACAGCTTCCTGCAGGAGTTTCACATGGAAAAAATCAGGTCATAAAGGTTACGAATGTAGTTCTTCATTGCGAATGGTCTTGTTCTGATAGTTTACTGAAATTGATTTTTTCCTAAATTGTTTAACTGCTCTTCATCTCCCTACTTGCAGAAGATCACTATCTTCCCCTGACTTCTAGCTCAAAAGAGATGAAATGCTGGGCTATAACTAACTGCTTTATCAGAAATAGTTTTGGTTTAGTCTCTCAGTCCAGCCACTGAATAATTTGTTCTTTGCCCCTTCCAGTGCCATTAGCTGCAGTGAAGTTAGGTGTCTGTAATGGCTTCAGGCATGCAGTTTCATGCTCTCTGTCCCGGTTCCAGTGATCATTTCACCAAGATTAAATACTACCACTACAATAGTCCTATGAGCACACATAGCTAATGGTAATTCAGTGGCATCTGTGTTGTCTCCCCATCAGCATTCCAAAATGTCCCTCTTATTGAACCCACTTAAGCAACCTAGAAACACTCAGAGCAGAGAAGATGCTGAGATCCTCCTTGCAAAGATTCATGTAGCTGCAAGCCTCATCATTGCTAGTTGTCCCACTGCAACCCAACACCTTCCCAGGTCTGGGAGCCCCACACCCTCTGGGCTTCTGTTCCCCATATCTTCCAGCCTGACCCTATCTCTTGAGCTTAAATGAAACATCAGATCATTTAAATGTCCCTGTTCATCATCTGAAAACTTACATTTATAGACTATATAATGTAAATCAGGTTTATCATTCCAAATTTTTTTAATCCCACTTCCCCTATCCCAAGTCTTTGAAAATCAGAGCCAGGGCACCTGACTGTGGCCCCTAGGTTGCATACAGACTGACATCCATGTGCCTTAAAGTTGAGGGTAGATGACCGGGCCAACATCCATGGTTAGAGAGACAACGCTCTCCTGGTATGTGGACAGTGTAGCTTACCTTGGCCAGACTTTTCTGCCACTGGTCTGCCACTTGGTCACTATATTGGATCCTACAGGCTGAACAATCCCTGAACAGGAAGACCCAGGGCCAGGGCTCTCTTCTCACCCCTGAAGCATTTTCTCTTTCCCTGTCTTGGGTTGTCTCAGGGAACAGCAAATTACCCCTCCTGTGTTCTCTGCCCCTTTGAGTCAGTGAACCTGCCCACAGGCAGCAAAGTTACTCCTCGTGCCCTCCACCCAACTTCAAGCTGTCCCCAAGTTCCAAACAAGTATAAACTCTGAGCAAAACTCTCTTCAATAGGCACTGCCATGCTGTGTCCAGGGCTGCCAGGCCAGCACATGAGACATCCCAAGAGAAGTGGGAGCCCAGGCAGGCTGAGGTGGAATCACTGCAGTTTGGCAAGAGAAAACCTCCCAGAGATGCCAGGACCCTCACAACCTGACTGATGTGAGGAAGCATAAATTATGTCTCTTTGCAGTTGCCTCTCCCCAGCCTCTTCCCTGCATTGTGGTGACTGATGCCCAGCAGTCAGCGCCAAGTCCCAGGCAACTCCAGATGATACAGCCGGAGTGTGTCTGTCTCTGAGTAGACTGTCTGCCCAGGGGGACTGTTTCATCCATGAGGCACAATGCAGAGTCTGCCATGACAGGCTGCGAGGATGCTCTGAAGGCAACCGCAGTATTCAGGGTGCTGGGGCTGGCAGGAGCCCCTAACAGAGGTGGACATAGCAAATGCCTAGGTGAAGCAAGATGACCCCTCTGAACCATGAATCAGATTTGGCCATCACAGCAAATGATAAGCTCTGTATAATTGTATGAACAAAGTTATCAGTAGCATCTGAGCTTGAAATGGGGAGAAGTGAGTAGAAAGGAGACTGTGCAGTCATCCCATACATCAATGCCACATGCCTGGGCATTAAATGGACATTAGAAATTCTCATTTCCAAAAATAAATTGGACATCCTGGATGATACTGAGACACACTGACACAGGCCTGAATCACAGGACACCCTAGTCACCCAGGGCTGGCAGGACAGACAGATGGAGATGAGACATTCATAGGAATCCAAGAGCCAAGTGATGTCAGGTACATGGAGAAAGCCATGCTCTGCTTAGCACATCCCACATCTGGCTGGTGGAGACCACACTGGAGATCCCAGTGATGTGGGGAGGTGCCACTGTGCAGGGCTCGCCTGCAGGGGCACAGCTTTGCCTCCATGGGATGGCACTCAGGTGAAGCAGTGCTTAAGGGATACATGCAGACGGCAGTGGTGGAGCTGTGGGCACCTCTGGAACTTGCTTTCCATTGAGTAAAGGGAGTGGATTTGCTAGAAGAACCCGATAACCCATAGCTTTTTCACCACCAAATCATCAGCCTTTCCTGTAACACTGTCAACATGCTTGTCCTAATATACAGCAAAGGGCTACTCTTCCATTCAGGTTTGAGTTGATCTGCCCTGGTGCAGATGTGGAGAATGGATTGAGGACAGCCCTGAGAAGAAGGACTTGGGGGTGTTGGTTGATGAGAAGCTCAACATGAGCTAGCAATGTGCGCTTGCAGCCCAGAAGGCCAACTGTATTCTGGACTGCATCAAAAGAAGCATGGCCAGCAGGGCGAGGGAGGTGATTCTGCCCCTCTACTCTGCTCTCGTGAGACCCCACCTTGAATATTGCATCCAGCTCCGGAGGCTTCAACATCAGAAGGACACAGACCTGTTGGGGCAGGTTCAGAGGAGGGCCACGAAGATGATCAGAGGGCTGGAGCACCTCTGCTGTGAGGACAGGCTGAGAGAATTGGGGTTGTTCAGCCTGGAGAAGAGAAGGCTCCAGGGAGATCTTGCAGCCCCTTCCAGTGTCTGAAGGGGCTACAGAAAAGATGGGGAGGGACTCTTTATCAGGCAGTGGAGCCATAGGATGACGGGTAATGGTTTTAAACTAAAAGAGGGTAGATTTAGATGAGATATCAGGAAAAAATTCTTTACTGTGAGGGTGGTGAGACACTGGCCCAGGTTGCCCAGAGAAGCTGTGGCTGCCCCATCCCTGGAGATGTTCAAGGCCAAGTTGGACAGGGCTTTGAGCGACCTGGGCTGGTGGGAGGTGTCCCTGCCCATGGAAGAGGGGGTGGAACGGTATGATCTTTAAGGTCCCTTCCAACCTAGACTATTCTATGATTCTATGATTCTGTCCCTGCAGACTACCAAATTGAACTAGGGGCCTGGACAAATAACTTCCCTAAACAGCTTCATAAAAAAGGGAAGGAAAATCATGTTCGCACAACAGCTTTTCAGCCTCAGGGACGGCTGCTGAAGGACTTGTGCTGCTGCCAATAACACAGCCTCAGAGTTTCTAAAAGTGACGGATGGTAATTTTCTATTACTAGAAGTAATGCAGTGAGTTTGGTGTAATTCTGTATCAGACCTCAGTCCGACAGATAAAGGTGAATTGATTACTGAACTCAGAATTAATCGTTGCTTAAACGACCTAATTGCATTTGTTACAAGCAAAATGTAATCCTAAATTGATAATACATATGCAAGGCACTTTGAAGTGGTAAATTTTCCTAAGTTGAGAACAATTACAAGCAAGAAATGATTGGAGGAAAAACTGAGACAAAATAATGTGTGTTATAAATGAGGGTTGTTTAAGAAAACTTTGATAGATGCTGTCTCCTCCACAGCATGCACACAATTTTGCAGTCATCAAAGATATTCTTAGCTCAGAATCGATCATTGTTAAGGAAGAGAAAAGCAGAAATAATAACGGTAATAAAAAACCTGAATAGCAAAAAGAAGGGATTTGGTAACAAAAGCTATGAATTGACTGTTATGTAATGCAGAGACCTGGAAGGCTGATTTGAAAGAGCAGTCAATGAAAATTACGTTTACTAGCGTTAAGGACTATAAGAGGGTGTGCATGTATGTGTATTTAAATGCACATATATCAGGAAGAAAATAAATGCTGCATGTTGTTTTTAGATGAAGGTGGTAAAAGAGTCTGCTCTGATACTGCAAAAAAAGAAGTATCCAGCCAAAGATTCATAGCTCTGGAGAAAAGGAATCTGATGGGTTCAAATCTTACAGAGATTATGGAAATCTCCTTGCTCCAGTAGTAACTAGGCAGCATATTAAATGGCAACTGGTAAACTGAAGTGTTTGTTCATATCTGGGACTAGAAAAAATACATGGAACAGTTTCATGAGACATGGCTGAGAAATCCTTTTAGGGTGTTGATACTTCATGTATATTGGTATCTGGGACGTTGGGGTGTATTTGCACCTCAAATTAGTCAGACAAAATAGGATGACGTTTGTTTAGGTGAGATGATGAATGGCAGAGAGGGGGAGACTGGAATATAATAAAGCATGGCAGAGATGCTGCAGACCCCTTGTAGCCAGAAGAACAGCAGACTCCCTGCTGGACCTCCCAGAGTTTGCTCAGATCAGTTGCTGAGGATACAGTTTTCATACACTAGAATTAGTGAAATTAGGACAAGTCAGATGCTGAGAGTGGTCAGGTCTTCTTGAAGAGATGATTCGATGTCAACGACGGGCTCTCAGGAAGACAAATGCAAATTCATACACTCAGGAACCCCCATGAGCAGAGGGAAGATGGTATTTTGGAGGACAGTGACTCATCTGAAAGTTGACACACAGGAAGACAGAGAGCTAACAGAGAGATCATCCAGCAGCATCAAATCTTGCCTTCTGCCAAAACTTGAAATGCCAGGAATGATGTCTCCCATATTCCAGGCTGGGATTTCCCAGGCAGAAATGCTTACGCTGGGCATGGGATCAAAAACCTCCAGAGCACATCAAGATTTCTTTGGATGCGTGACAGAGGTGACTAATCCTTGCACAGGAGATTCGTGCTGTGCACAGTGTTGTCTCAGGACTTCCAGAGGGCACTGGAGATCATGGTGGCTTTGCTGGGCACTGGCCAGTCTAGTACTTAAGTCTGAGTCCTGGCCCAGCACCCAGAAAGTTATCAAGGAGCTTGAAGAATGAACCTGGTGTGGAAAACCAGACTCCTATGGAGCCACTAAACGAGTTCCACTTGAATGTATATCCAGGAGGAGGTGATAAGGGGAATTGGTCACAGCCTATGGGAAAAAAAAAATTTCCTAGGGGAAAATGTGTGCCGTAGCTGGATGTTGTCACCTAAGAAGAGCCAATCGTTGCAGGGTGACACCAGCCTGCAGGCTGGGAGTCTTTCTTCCGGGGTGAAGGTGCTTTTTTCCTGTACATAAGTGTCAGCTGGAGGACACATTTCATCCGGGCTTTGCAAATCTCTCAGGCCAAAGAGTTTTCAGCTGGCTGTTAAAGCAAAGGCTCCTGACAATATCCCTATAATTCACAACCTGAACAAAGTTAGCATCTCCCCCTGACACCACCTCCAGACCCATCATTGCACTGTGGTGTCCCAGTGGCTCTGTGATCCTCCACCAAGCATGAGTCACCCCAGAACAAGATGTTGGGGAGCAGGAAACGATGCGACTGGAGAAGAGGAGCCAGCTGTGGGTCTCATGTTCAGTGTCCAAGGCAGTGTCCCAATCCAACAAAGTGTTGCGCTCTGTGGAGTCTCTCCAGGTGCGTGCAGTCACGCACACTGATGCATATGTACGCACACAAAGGTGTACACTTTCCTTGGACCCTCTTCTGAGAGACTCTCCTATTCCCTCTCACCTTTCCATCTTCCCAGGCTTACAAACCTGTTAGCAGCCCTTCTACCTCAGAGCTCTAAAGGAGCTCTTTGCATGCAGCCTTTTGCTCATGATTATTTTTAAAGCATTATTTCTGCCTGTCATCCAGCCACCCAGGGTGAGACTAATAAATCTCAGCTCTCCCAGCCCCCCAAAACAGCCATGAGGAGCGGTTTCCCCACCAGCTCTGGTGCTCCTGTTGAGAACCACCGCTTCCACATCTCAGCAGTCTGCTCAAACATCTCCAGGGTAGACTTTTCAGGACAGCCGTTATCCAGAGGAAAGAGTTGATTTTAAGTGTCAAGAGAAATGCAGACAAAGGCTCTTGAGGACTGACTCTTCCTCTTCAGAAGGCTGTTATTCCCCTCCACGTCTTCCTACCTACATTACCTGCAAAGAGCATGCAGCAAGGTTCTTGTAGAACTTTTTCCTAATTCTGGCTTCCATCAAAGTGACTTGTACTGAAAGTTAGTGAGTCCCAGCTGGGAAATCCAAGGGACTTCCTGAGAAAAACAGCTGTGGTGCATGCGAACCAGGAATAGTTTTGTGATGTTTTCATAGAAAAAATGAAGGAGAAGGCTGAGCAGCACCCAGGAGTGTCTTTGTGTGGTACACTAAGTACTATGAGTACCATGGTTGGAAAACTACTTGTAACAGGGATGCAGCATTTCAAACTTAGGCACTAAGCTACAGTTAGGACACTTTTTAAATTGCTAGGTGAAGTCAATAGACCCTGTGGGGTTGTAGGGTAAGTGGTCCTGGCTTCTCCACTCAGAGCAAAGAGGGAGCAGACCTGGAGCTGCAGATCAGTCAGCCTTGAAGCAGCCTCGAGGCTCAGGTTTATCAGCAGCTCCCATAGGGGAACATGAGCGTGAACAATCTCAGGACCACAAGCTCCCATCTTTTTCCAGATGTCTGCTTCTCCAGTCAGCCTAGCTGGAGTGTTTCCATGGTCTGTAGAGTGCAGCTGGTTAACTTTTGTCCCTGTCATGCGGTCTGCGCTGTTTAGTTCTGGTGCCTGCCCTGCTGCCTGGAAGGCTCCCAGATGTGTGCTTTAATTTGTCTGGGCTTGAGGGGTGGCTCCCCTGGTGTCAGTGTAGACAGAAGGTGGCCTCTCCCTAGGTTGCTCCTGCTTCCGCAGAGAACTCATGTCACAGGTAGCAAATGGCATCTGCATGTTCACGTGCACATCCATGCAGTTAAACAGCATGTCCTAAATTGCTATAGTTTAGGAGTTTTCTTAATTCCAAAAAGATGTTATGACATATGCAAGGCATCTAACACAGATCTACTGGCAACCCAGGAAAAATATTAGTACTCTTTTACTGTTAGGAGTGTCTCAAAAATGATAAGGACAAGCACACCTTCCTGCTCAAGGGATGAGAGGAGGGTTCTCCCTGAACCCAGCTGTTGATGTGCTCATTCCAAGAAGCAGAGTGATTGATAACCCAGTTATTTGGAGCCCCGCTAGTGGATGTATTCTTAGAAACTAGAACCTCATTTTCTCATGCTGCAAAATGTCGCTTCCTAGGGCTGGCTGCGCAGAAATTGGATTTTGTTACTTGCCTTCAGACCTGAACAGTATGACAGACTGATGAATATTGATTGTGGTTTTTGTTTTATTTTTTTTTTTTTAAAGCACCCCAACCTGATAATTGGTTGATTACAAATACATTAGAATTGACCAGACAGAGGAGCAGAACAGGCTTTTGTAAAGGTGTAAGGCAAATTGTGTCTCTTCGACAAAGGAACCGTGAGGGAGGGCCCCACATCTGGATTTGTCTGGCTGCTTACTGCCTTTGTCCATGGCTACAAGATCCATTTCATGTGTCTCTCCAGCACAGTAACCTTCATTCACACTTGCGTTTGTTGGATAACTCCTGAGTATAGCTGCAGGGTGGCTCATTACATGGTTCATTACCGATACTGTCCCTGGCAAACAACCCTGTGTGCTGTGCTGTGGGGTATCCCTTCTGGAAGAATATACGGCCGTGTTCTGCTGAGCTGCTCCAGGACATTATTTCATCTAACGTCTGTGCTTCGGTGTTGGGATGTATGGCTATACATTGTAATGATATTTTTAATTTGGGATGCTTGGGATTTGTCCACTCATTCAGCAGTGTGTATCCTCTGGAACAAGTTTTCCAAGAGGCACAGAGGTCTAGGGAGACATTTTCTCCAGGGAATCAGAAAGCCATCAGCTGTCTTGGAACACGTGTCTGGGGCAGACACCAAAACCTTCTTCCTCAGCCTAAAGGTCCAGCCTGGGGCTGCTCTCTCTGCATGCTGCTGTGGGATCCCTCAGCCCCCTGTGGGCCGTTAGAAAGGAAAACTATGCATGCTAGTGCAAAGATGCAAGGTGTGTGCCAGCTGCAGGTGAAGGATCCTGGTAACTGGCCACTGCCCCATCCGGCTGAGGCTGAGGGACCACAGGCTTGTGCTCCAGCTAGGCAACTTGAACCAGAGAGCACCCACCACCTCTTACCTGTATGCCCATGGAAACCCTGTTGCACTACAGCCACCAAATGGCCAAGAGGCAGTGTTTTCCCTACAGCACTGGGTCTGCAAGTAAAGTCAAGGGGTACCTAAAGCAGGAAAAGTGTTGTGGCTCCGTGTCTCTCCACCCCATGTTGCCTCCCCAGGCATCTTGGTGAGCCAGATGCCTGTGTTAGTGTGTAGACGAAACTGTTGCCTTCACACACAAGCACTGTTGGGACAGATGAGTCAGCCTTGCCAAAGGCAGTCCCATGGACCCAAGCGGGCACGTGGTCCGGCCTGCTGTGGTGGGGTTGGCTCTGGAGCAAGCTTGGCAGGCAGGCACACGGGCAGCACCACTGCTGAAGGCGAGCAGGGCTCTTCAGCCATGGGGTGGGATGCAATGGAATGCAATGGGATGTGATGCAATGGGATGGGATGGGATGCAGTGGGATGGGATGAGGCTGCGGCAGCTGGGAGTGCCCAGTGCTGTGTGTCTGTGTATGGAAGTGCATCAGTTGTTAGAGACAGTGTGAGTATTTGGCAGTATTTCAACCCAAAACTTCAAGCCAGTCTCAGCTTGAAGGGCAGTGATTTGCTGGCAGGGAGCAGACCCGTCCCCTGGCGCTTTGCAGGTACATGTAGGGGGACAAGCCCCAACACCCCTGGGGATATTTCTGGTGGCTCCTGCGCAGCCCGAGCGGCGAGCGGAGCCTCCCAGGCAAGCAGCAGGTCTGCTCCTGCCCTGTGCTCCTCTGGGGGCTTCGCCAGCAAGGGCTTTATTCCATCTTTTCACTGGGTCCATTCACCAACGCTCCCTGCCTCCTCCCCCTCTTCCCGTCCCCTCCCACCCTGCCTGCTGGATCCTCAGCAGTCTCTTGACACCTTGGAGGAAGGCTGGGAGGTGTAACCATCGACAGCAAGAGAGAGGGAGAGCAGGAGGGAAGGGAGAAGGAAGCCAATAACAGGGAGGTCTAGGAGGGTGGTGGAGGGGGAGGGACAGGGCCACTCCTCCATCAGTGGGACTGCAGATTATTTTGCATGGATTGTTGAAGAGAAAAGGGAGCTGCATTTCTGAAGGGACCAAAAAATAAACAGCTCGTTGCTCGGGTAAGTGCAAATGTGAGCTCCCCTGCTCTCATTGTCTGACATGCGGTACATTGATTCCCATTCCTATTTTGCTTAGTTATACCGCTTTTGATTCTTACTGGGATTATTTGATGCATCAGCTGTATGCTTCAGTTGCTAGAGACTGAATCTCCCTGATGTGCTTGTGTGTGTGTGTGTGTGCATGCGCGTGCATGTGGAAAGATGCCCATTCTCTGAATATACATTGACACATTTTTCCAGCTCTCAGTGTGGTGTCTTGTTTGAGATGTTATACTACAGCATGCCGTACACACACACATACGCACAAATGGTGTTTGCTGTTAATGATTTTAAAATCTGCTCATCCACGCAATTACTGAAATAGCAAGACTGGTCAGCAGCTGAAAATTAAGGAGGGGGGGGGGGGCTCTTAAATCACAGTCCCCATTGGTAGGGGGCTACTTTTCTTTATCCTGAGCCTGACATGTTCAGTATTATGTTTTATAACAAAGCTACATTTAAAGATCAATTCGGCAGTGGTTATTGCCTCCAAATTACATGGTTGTCATGGAGATGGTAGAGAGAAGCTGAAGTGATATGACTGCATCTGGACTGGAGTGGGGCTTCACAGCCAAGTGAGATCCTGCGTTGCCTCCTGTGTCTTTTTGTCTGTGCTAGGTTACAATTTCTTTTAATCTTGAATGAAGCAGTACTGTATTAGAGGATTTAGAGGTCGAGCTGCTGTGAAGGGTGTGTGTTGCCCCTGTTCAGCGCTGTGTTATTATCGTAATTGTTATATTAGCATCTGTGTCTCCCTGAATTTCTTCTACAAGTCTGGGGAGGAGGAAGGCGTGAGAAGGACAGATAGTTTTCAGAGCACAGATAGGGCTGGGAGTACTTTCTAAAAAGATACCTGCCATGCCCACACCTCCCTGCTGGCTCCCACATCTTGGTGGACAAAAGGGAAGGGATTCTCTGATTTTAGCCATGTTTATCTTCCATTTTCCTGCCTCAAGTTTGAGGATACAAGGAGCCAGTCACCTGCTTATCACTGTATCAGGGGAATGGCATTTGTTTTTTGTTATTATATTTGTCTCCTTTGCAACTGGTAATATGAATGTGTTGGCAGTTGGGAAAGAAAATCCATAATTTATGAGAATGAAATTTTCCTGCCTAAGGCTAGCTAGAATACAAAGAGTATATCTGTGGGAAGGGCATGTTATATGTTACAGATGTGTATTTCTCTAGTGGCTGGGAGTAAATCACACTATTGTGCTCATCTTCATTATTTTGGGTGTTAGGCTGGCTTTAGTCAATATTTAATCTGAGCTCATTGTGTGCTCACACAATAAATGTGCAATTTGGAACCTAACTTTACATCTATAAAATGCTTTGGGAATGCATGTGGCATTGTCTCCATAAATGCAATTTCACCCTTTTCTGTAAGACCAAGCCTATTGTGGGGACGTAAATATAGTAAAAGGCACTGGTGGAAACAAGCCCATCAGAATGGCAGTGTTTCTCTAATTGTATCACTAAACATAAGAAAGAATTAATTACTAGGATAAACAGAGCTTTGTAGCTGTTAGATCAGGGTAATATTTGCATGGAGTTCCAGGCCTGCGTTATAGTAGCTAGTATTATGGCTTAAATTCCCCCCATGCCAGTAGATAATGTTTTTAGCCAGGAGTGTGGCATATTATCATTAGCTATTTTTGTATTAAAAATGTGCTAAATCCCCATGTCCTTGTCAAATTGTCCATTGCAACCACTCCAAAGTGTGTGATTCAGCTAGGATTTTCTTTAATGTGATTTTTCCCTGTACAAGTCCAAACAAACAATGGATAAAGTCTGAAAGTGGGTGGCTGAGCCCAGAGGGGAGGTCGGAGAGATGGCTGATTCACAAAATGGATGGTTCTCATTTTACTTCTTCTTTCCCTCTAAAAGTTAGGCAGAAGTGGTGTTGAAGTGGGTGGTTTTCCCTGGAGATCCCCTTGGATCCATGAGGTTGGAAGTCAAGTAGTTCTGAATTAATACTGAGTTTCCTCCTTTCTCAGCACGTTATCACTCTTCAGACCACCCTAAAACATGGCTGTATTATTATCTTGGGAAACTGAGGCTTGGCGTGACCACGTGAGTTTGCCAAGGTGACAGCAGCAGTGCTGGGCAGAGGACACAGGAGCTCTGCCAGCAAGCCTCTCTCTCTGACCACCAGGCCAGTTCCATATCCAGCTGGTGAGGTCCTGTTTGTAGGTGCAGTGGGAGGGTGGCCGTGATGGGAAGCAGTGCTGGTTCATGAAGACTGGGTGAATGGAGTAAGGGTGGTCTTTGCTGAGGCCACTCATTAGAGCTGCACAGTGTGTGGCACGAGGGAGTTGAGCAGTTTTACACCAGCTTCTGTGGTGTCCAAGGTGAGGACATATTTTTCTAACCCCACCTACAGAGTAACTGAAATCAAGCCCCCTCTGGTATACTCATGTGACCCATCACAGGGCTCTTCATATCGAGTTGAATACTTAGTGCTTGGCAGGAGGTATCGCCTTATTTCTCTTCATGGTTGCATCCAGCTCTGAGTATGGAGCCTTTACAGGTGTCTTGGCTTTCCAGTCTCTCCACTGCTGCTGCTCACAGCTCATCTCCCATGCTGTCATACCCTGTATTGCTCTTCTTGACTTCAACCTATGGCCCCATGCCTTCTCCTCCCTTCATCCCACCTTTGTCCCCATGCCTTCTCCTCCCTTCATCCCACCTTTGTCCCCTTCCTCCATGGGTTTTCCCACTGATGAAGATCCCTCCATCCAGTGTTGCCAGAAGCTTCAGCCCGTGTCATGGTTTGTATGTGCTATGCCTGCCACGAGACACACAGCGTTGACTATATCAGGCCACCAAGTCAAAGGGACCAAAGTGAAAAGTCTGCCTTGAAGCCTGGAGTGCCTTCTCCATCTGTGGAGCTGCCCCAAGTGGTACCAGTGATTCTGGAATTGGTGCTTGTTGCCAGAGGGAAATGAAAAGGACTGCTTAGCTCAGACATTTCTGTGTGGCCCTCCAGACTCGCGCAGTTTGATGGTGTTGCCAGAAGGATGCTCTCTGGGCTGGGAGGGAGCTGTTGCTACTGCCACCAAGGTGCTGGCTATGGGCAGAGTGATTCCTGCTGAAGGAAAAGCTTGCTTGGAGGTTGCATGCATGCAGTCACTGGAGTGGGTGATCTACTTCTGTAAATGGCCACACCTCTTGAAGTTGCTGGTTGGTCTGCTGGTTGACAAAGTCTCTGTCATGGAGACATCTCCTTGCCAGATTTTCTGAAGATGAAAACGTCCTCCTCACCCTTTCAGCAGGGAAATGCCTTTCCAGGGGATGTGCTGGGACAGGGTTCATGTGAGGGTCAGTGCATCCAGGCTTTTAGTGGTCAGATGGGTCCGAAAGAGTGGTACCTTCTGCACATGAGCCTCATGATGCTTTTCTGTGGTGGTTATGGTGCAGGAATCATAAGCGAGAGGGACGGGGTCAGTTCTGGCTCCCTCCCTCGTTTCCCTTGTGACGCTGGGGAGGTGGCTGGCAGGCTGGGCTCACCAGTGGAGAGGCACTTGTCCAACTTCACCCTTCATCCTCACTGCTGTCCCTTTGTCTTCCTGCAGGAGCTCCAGGAGATGAACGGCTGAGATGCTCAGGAAGGTCCTTCCCTGCAGTCCATAATCTGGCTTTCCTGACCGTGGGCAGCTCAAGTCCCAGGTAGGGATATTAGTGATTCCTTCTTTAGGGCAAATGCTGGTCCTGTCACCAGAGCGGCCCCAGTGCTCCCTCACATGCACCAGGGAGGGCAGCAGAACATAAGGAGCTGTAGGCAGCCTAAGCAGAGATGGTGCAGCTGGGCCCAAGCCCCTTCTTGTGCTCTCCATGCTTTTTCTGGGCTTTGGGCTTCAGCCTGCCACTAGATGCATGGTTTGTCATCTATCTCTTCACCACTACTGCTTATATGTCCTCCACTCCTTTCTCTTCCTCCTTCTCATTGCACGACATCCTACCCTCATGGTTTTTCAGCTCTGTGGTACGTCTTGGAGGGCCTGGCTGAGGGCTGTGGAGGAGGCAGGATTGGCAGGTGGATCAGGCTATCTGCTCTAGGGTAGTTTGAAGCTGATCCCCATGTCCTGGGCAGGAACCGTGTTCGCACTGGCACCCAGAAAAGGAGACCACACCTGAAGGCTTCCTCCCAGTGCTACCCTGAGGGGTAGCAAACTGCTCAGAGTGTCACCTCTGTGGTACCACCAGCTCAGGAAGGCCCTGCATCATCTCCTCCTAGGTCCTCTTCTTCTCTGAGGCATCCTGAATGGCTCCCAACAAAAGTAATGTTGGTGGCATGCCCTATCACTGCTGGCTGCCTTGGGACACCTCATCAGGGCTCAGGGAAGGGGCAAGCTTTCCTTTCAAGCAGGATGGGCATAGGATTCATCCCAGAATTTTCTGCCTTCCTCTACAGCATGGGACATGGTTTGGTTCCTGGGATCGTCTCCCAGAACCCCCACTATGGCAAAGTCCTAGTCCACTGGTTTTGTGTCTCCTGTTCTCCAGCTGAAACACCTTAGCATCACAAGTCCCCCAGTCACTCCTGGAGCTTTAAGCGTGCTGCGAGTGTGGCAGGGAGCATGCTGGGGACAGACCACTCTGTGATCATCTGGATGAAGTATTTTCTGGACTGAGGGGCTCACAGCTGGATTTGGTGGCTTATGCAGTCACTTCCCATCCTGTATCTCCCTTCCAGGCGATGCAGCTGGGCTCCTCATCTCCCTGTGGCATTTCTGTGGTTCTATGATGGAGAACCGAATCCCGCCAAAAAGACAAAACCTGCATCAGGAGAGTAAATACCAGTGCTGCCCCCTTTTCAGGGCTTGGAGCATGTGCCTCTGAGCTCTCCTGATCAACATTGAGCAGGAAAACTTGCGTCAGACCCAGATGACTGATAAGCTTACAGTTCACCAACTGTACTGAAAAACCCAGAGAAAATGATGTGAGCTTAGCCCCTTCTCTAGCTTCTCCTCTCCTGTGTGACAGTTGTCTCTATTATTTTCTTGATATGAAAAAACAAATTTGACCTAAATCTTTTTTCTTTTAAATCATTAAAGATTGTAAGGCTGTAGGGAAATGCTGTAATATCAAACTAAATTACAGAATCACAGAATCTCCTAGGTTGGAAAAGACCATCTAGTCCAACAGTCCAAATTGAAGAGCTTCAATTTTTGTTCTCAATTTTTGTTTTCTGTATTTGCTTCCATGCTCCAAATCAAAGCATAAAGCTCAGTTCTTGCAACCTTTTTTTTTTTAACACTTTGGGGATTTTTTTTTTTTTTAAATCCAGCTCTTCAGTGGTTTCAGCACAAATGCGTCACAAATCTAGGTAAGATTTAGCTGACCTATAATTGCAATTTTCAGCCAATGAACAATTTTTCCAAAAAAAATCACACAGTTCTGGGAAAAAGCCTCATAGAGGTGGAGAGGGAGTTCCTTGTAGTACTTTCCCACCTCCTTCCAGCACCTGATCTGGAGCTGGATGGTCTGAGGCCAGCTCAGAGACACATCCACTGCTGACTGTAGCCTCCTCCATAGCAAGCCTCAGTCTCTCTTGCAGAGTTCTCTGTCCACTCTGTGTGTGGCCACTTGATGTTGGCTGGTGTTGGAAACATACAAAAGGAGAGGATGGCACCTTCTCCAGTTCACCTGCAACCTCTACATGTTGTATGTCCCAAAGCAGCGTTGTTTCCCCACTGCACGTCCTGGCAGTTGGATCTTGCAGACCTGCATGAGATCTGCACTCAGCGTGGCACGAGGCACCACTCCCAACACAGAGCTTACCTCAGGTGGGGCTCTGCTTCTGCCAGGCTCTGCATGTTTGCTCCTCAAAAGGGCACTGAGGTGGACTGGGAGCCCGGTATTTTGGCCGCTTTGTAGGAACAAAAGCAACCAGGCTACGGACGCAGCCTAAGCAGGACGAAGGCATGGGGGAAACAGAGGTGGTTTCTGGCCAGAAGGGGATACAGCAGGGGGATTCTGCTAAATTAAAAATATATATTTGTCTTTGCTAGTACAACAGAAGCTAGGGGAGCAGGCAAGAGGAAAGTGAGAAAGCTTTATTTAATTAGATTATGAGGCCCCAAAGGCTTCAGACTCATAAAAAAAATGAAATGATTTTTGTAATTGAGGATGGGGTTTCTGCCAAGTGCTGCTTTAATGAGTATTTAGGTTTTATGTCATAAGTTAGCAACACCAGGCAAGGGCAGCTATTTGAGCCACCCCTCACCAGTCTTGAGGCTGCCGAAGCAGGAGCTGGTTACCTGCAGCTGGGAGTGTTAACCTGCATTTTGAGGAAAGGGCATCCTTTCTTCCCCAGGTTCCAGGAGGCAGCTTTCTCCATTGCATAGGTGGGGAAACTGAGGCAGCAGATAATCATAGGGTTGTTTTTCCTCCCAGAAGGAGAGAGAATTAATTTGCTGCAGCAGCTGGGGCATCCTTTGATGGCTCCTTCCTAAGCACTGGTAGTACGGGTGTGTGACATTGCTGGATCATGGCTTCGTTGTAGCCTGATGGTGGCCTTTGCTGGGCAGCCATGCAGAGGGACAGCCTGGGCCCCCAGCCTGGCCCAGCTCTGCTGGCTGTCTTCACCCTGGGCAGTCACTGCCAGGCAGCAAGCCAGTCACAGTCATGGCAGTAGAAGCAGGGTGTCCCTGGCCCATGTCTGGCCTGATTCCCTGAATTGATTTGGGGTGTAGGGGCTGCTGGGCTGAGATCCTCAGCCACCTCCATGCCTGGACTTTGGTGTGCTAGGCTGGGCTGAGTTGGGCTGGGGTGGGGTGTGTTGAGGGTCCTAAGCCTGAAGGCTTGACTGTGCTGGTCTTTGATGTCCTTGGCTCTCCAGTCCTGCCTGCTCAGTGCAGCTGTGAGCCCCTGCCGAGGTGTGCACTGGCGGAGCTGGGGGCTGTGGCGCTCATGTCACCTGCAGAAGAGCCATTGCTATTGAGAAACCCTTTCTGCAGCCCCCCATGTCATGGTGACCTGCCACTCTGCTCCTTCCCACCCTGAGAAATGAAGCTTGCTCTCTCCCAAACCCTGCTCCTCTCCTCATTAAACCCACAGGCTCGTCAGCCTCCCGGTGCCCCCCAGCCGAGGAGCCTGGCAGGAGCTGGGGCACTCAGCCCCTCTCATATGGGATGTCTTAAGCCCAGCAGTGGAGGAGAGGAGAGCTCTCAACTGTCTTTCAAAACAGAAAAACATCCCACTTTCCTGTCAGTCTAGCCCTCAGTTTTGGGCTTCATCTAATTAGAAGTTGTTTTGAAAGGATTAAGGCAGGTAATGAGCAATTTTAATACTCGGCTCATCCCATGTTACAGGCAGTATTTCTGAGGTACTCAGAAGTGCCTGTCTGCAAGGCGCTGAAAGCCTCTGCTAATAATTTATTAACCCTTTATAAACTATTTACAAATGTGCTTTGTAATAAAGTGTGACCTTTTCGTTTGCACCCCTCCTCCCCCCCTCTGTTGGGTGGTCCTTGATGCTGGCTGCTCCTCATGGGCAGCTGCCAGCCCCCCGAGCTGCACCTGTGCCCACTGCAACCATGGAGCCCACCTTGTACCACTTCTGTCTGGGATGGTGCCGGCTCCTGCAGGTGCTTTCCAGTGTCCATGACGTGCACAGCGCCTGAGCACCGTGCAAGGGTGTTTGAGGCACGTACAGCTAGGCCCTGCCTCTGGTGTGAGGTATGGGATACTAGGATGGGCATTATCCCTCACCCCCAAATCATGAGATTGTCTTTAAAGAAGCAAGAGATCTTTATCCCAAACTTTTGGAGCTGCCTCCTTTTGCCACTTTGAGGTCTGGTATTCTCCAGTTGTCCTCCACAGTCTTTGTATTTTTGCGTGCAAGAAGAGGGGTGGTTGCGTCTTCAGATGTGGCTTCAGGAAGCTTGGATTTCCCATGTGCACCCAGTGTGAGACCTGTGATAACGTCAAGAGGAGGTGACTCTGTGTTGCCTGGTGGGAGTGTTGGACCAGAGCTGCCTGGGGACCAGGAGCAGAGTAACAGCCCCATCTGACATGCAGGAGCTTTGGATGTGCAGCATCACGGAAAAATCACGTGACAGCAACACCTAAGGTGGAGATGTGTTACTATTACTGCCATCAGACCAAGAGAGAAGGAAAGTGGCCACAAAATTATAGCAGCTCCTGGTAGATATAGGGAATGATTCTGTAGCAGAAACCTGTGCTTTAATGACCTAGATGTTTTTTTTTTTTGTAAGCACAAGCAGAATGGTAGGGAATCTACTGCTCTCCAGATAACAGCAAACTGTAAGGAGTGCACCCCGGTGACACTGTCCCTTTATTTTTGCATGCTATAAAAATCAGAGATTCCCAGTCTCAGACGTACAACATGAAGCTTGCACAATCGTCTCAGGCTGCATGCTGCCACAGCAAGCCACTCCTCTCGTGCCACTGTCATTGGGTCATCCCATGAACCAGGCTGAACAGCATTCATCTCCTGAACCTTTATTTCATCTTTATAACACATTTATTTCTGGCAGGCCCCTCTGGCCTCTCTGTGCATCAGTGAAGGCTCAGTCCAATTCATCAGTTCCCAAAATCGTTGCCTGATGCCTAAATGTAATGACGGCTAAGGGGCAGGAGAAAAGCCCTGAGAACTCCGTACTTTAAAAAAGCCCGCTAAGGGGCAAAATGACCTACCACAGTCTGGTGTAAGCAACTCTCCTGTAACCTTGTCACAAGACCTAGCGCAGGGTGTCTTGCACGTTGGGAGATTAGGAGACTCTGGATACAAGAGCAGGTATAGTTAAAACAGTGCACTGTCCTGATGCAATTATGTCCACCTAATGGTGCTTTTTGCTCTTATAATTCCCTTGTAGAGAAGGAACAGCCCTGTGTCCATGAAGCACCTTTACATTAGTGTAGGAGCATGCCTCTTAGAGCTATACTCCTTCATCAGGAAAATCACGCTCCTGTTGGCATGATTATCCAGCACTTCCACTAAGGGCAGATCAAGCCTCTGCAGAGGAGCTGCAAAATGGCTCCATCAGGTTTTCAGTAGGATTTTCTGGGAAACATCCTCATTTTTCAAAGCAACTCAGCTTCTACCTTTCATGCTGCTCAAGGCATCCATACTTTGGGAAACCAGTTTTAGAATCATAGAATCATTTAGGTTGGAAAAGACCTTTAAGATCATCGGAGTCTAACCATTTTGGTCATGTCGCGAAGTGCTGTTCCTGGGGCCTCTTGCTCCCAGGGTCCTCACGACAGCAGCCATTCCAAAATGGAGAAATTTACTTGGAAAATCTCACCACTTCTTTCTGAAGGACTTGTTTTCTGAAAAAAAAATGCACAGCAGTGTGGCCTGGATCTGCTTTGAACTGGCTGTGGGAAGAAAAAAGACGACTTGCAGGTTTTAGGAAAGCATGTTCCATACTCATTATCGGTGCTGTAAAAGCATAAGCGTGTGTGGAGGGCTGCGTACAGAGGAAGTGTTGGCAGCCTAAACATGGTCAGCAGTGCTGGGCAGGAGGATCACTTTATAAAAGTAGGTGTCTGCAACCTAAACATCCGCAGCTGGGATTCCTGTCCCAGTCTGTGGAGGTCTGGCCAGTGAACACCAGAGTGTGATTCTCTCATTGTAACACAGACTTCTAATACAGATCAGATTCAGCCTTTCTGCTGACTCTGAAGAGAGCCTGGGGGCTGAGTTCAGCTGGAGATGTCTACATTTGGGTGCGACGAATCCCACTCAAAGTGCTTTACCATGCATTCAAGCAATTTCTGGTATAGTCAAGTTCTGACTAGCATCTCCTGTTGCCATGTTAAAGATAATGATAACTTACTACATCCTAATCGAGCAATGAAATCCTGCTTTTTTTTGGTGATTCCATCCCAGTATGTAAGTTCTGGAAATAAATATGCAATTATCTTCTCAGTCATTTCATTGACTCTCTGCACCCTGTAGACTGCAGTCTGGGCAAATGAGCTAGACAGGCAGCACATTACTATGTAGGTGTGATGGACCAACCAAAAACGTAGGTGTGCCCCAGATCTTTCTTCTCAAGTGAAAGATCCTGGGAGAAAGGAGGGAGAGTGGTCATGCCACCTGCAGAACATACACCTTTGGCAGCTAACAGTACAAGCATGACTCCAACATGGAAGAATCATCACCTGTCAGTTCACCACACCTCCTTGGTACTCTACAGCCAACAGACAGTTTTCAGAAGTTCAGCAATCATCTGTTTTCCTTTGGAAAAGGAGGATTTACTTAACCCGCACTTCCTTTGTAGGAATGTTTCCTGCAGTTTTGAGACGGAATTTTGGGTCTAAACCAAAAAGAAAATGGTGGGTTGCAGAACTAGTGAGTTTATAGGCAGAGTATTCACTAGGAAAAAGGTTGATGTTCACTCCAGGTCTGAAAGGAGATGATTTTCCTAAAGCACTGTCCTGTCTGTTCCCCTGTAGTGGCTTGCTGTATACAGTTTGCCTCCCAAATGTCTTGATTTGATCCTGATGATGTATTAAGGTCCCTTCATATTAGATCTTATTTTCTCAGGCTGTTCCTTGCAGGTTATCCATGTAAACAGCTTTACAACTGAGCAGAGCTGCTAACTTCAGTGGAAATGCCACGTTTCCGTGCCTTGACACCCCGCAATATTAGGCAGTGAAGTTCCAGCCCTGTCGCCTGCCAGCGAATCTGGACTGAGTTCTCCAGCCAAATACGCGGATCTTGGTCTGATTGGGGTGGGAGGAATGAGGGAAGCTATTCTTCCTTTCCTTCACAGGGATGAAAACAGAAAATTCCCACTGGTGTGAGAGTTACCCAACTGTTTCCCTCACAGATGGGCTTGGTTGTCTCACCTTAGGTCCAAACTGGACCAGGTTTTCACCTCCATAAGCCTGAGACCACGACTCTGTTTCCCCTGTGAAAAGAACAGTCAGGTTTGCATGATACATGCACAGGGCTAGAGGAAGGCTCTGTGCACAAAGTGCTATGTAGCCGAGGTGTCAGTACAAGGAAACAAATAAGTAAAAAATACTAAGTGTATTGTTATATTTTCTCCCTTTGAGTAACTGCAAAAGAGTGCAAACAGGAAAGCTATTAAGGATTTTAAGACTCAGTTTTATTGTTTTCTATAAGCAAAAAACTGCCATTGTTTCCCCAAGATGAAGTTTTGCAGGAGTCATTTGGATCTGAATGTGTACTAATTGCTCTGGGGACTCTAATAAAAATTCAAAATAAGGAGCTGTAGGATTTGGCTTCAAGAAAAAGTGTGTTCCATGCACAGTGATTTCTGATTACCCAAAGGCTCTTTTTTTTAGCATGTAGCTGGATTATTTTAGTCTGTGGGATGTTTTATCCATGACCTCTTTTCTACATTGGAAGTGAAGGATATAGGACCTGCAGTTTAAACTCAGTGATGGATGGAAACCACTGGGACAGTATATTGCCCACGAGCAATGACCGTCAGTACCCCAGGGGCTCTATAAAGCATAACACTAGCAGCAGTGAGTGCTCATATTTCCTTGTTGAGCCATGTTTTCTTTCAGTCCAGGTGAGTGCTGGCATGCAGCAGCACCCAGCCAGGAGAAACTGGCACCCCGCCTCTGGCATGGGCAGGCTGGCCCTGGTGACTCTCACAGGTGGCTCCCTGAAGCTTAGTTTGGGGCTCCCACAGCACTGCACTGGCCCTTGTCCACCCAAAGTCCCTCCCAGACAGCAAGGCTTAGGGATGTTGGTTGGAGTGGAGAGCATGCAAACCTGACCCCTGTGGTGGGTGTCCAGTCCCTACCTGTCTGGAGCGCATCTCTCACTCCTTCCAGCCTTCCCCTCCCTGGGCACAGAGCAGTGGTCTTCTACCAGGTTTCCAGGAGCAAGAGAAATACAAGGTTGAATGATTTGCCTTGTCTCAGAAAGGCTGTTGCGAAGCATGGAACTGAAGGGTGGGATGGGTTTCTCAAGTCACAAGCTGAAACTGTAACCAAAACTGCCAGGAACCCTCTTAGACTACTCCAGGCAGATGGATCCCATCTGGATTTTCAGAGGGAAGGGCATCTCCAAGGACCCACGGACACCAAAAGGGTTATTCAACATTGGAATAGGCTGCCCAGGGAGGTGGTGGATTCGCCATCCCTGGAGGTGTTTAAAAAAAGGGTAGACGTGGTACTTGGGGATATGGTTTAGATGTGGTTTTGTCAGGTTAGGTTAATGGTTGGACTAGATGATCTGAAAGGTCCCTTCCAACCTTAACGATTCTATGATTCTATGATTCTATGACACAGCCCCACCTGAACGAGGACAGTGTGTGGGCTATGAGCAGTTGCACACATCAACCCTTAGTTGTTACAGGATAGGTAATCACAGATTACAGACAGGTAGTCAAAGATGCCCACCATGAGATGTTGGAGGACCTCCTCTGGTGGGTCCAGCAGGTGCTGGGAGAACAGGGAAGGGCTTTACAGAGTAATGTTGAAGGTAGCCTGCTCAGAGAAATAGTAAGGCAAGAACAGAGAGTGGGGAAGTACTGTGTCCGTCAAGTTCTGCCAACTTTCCTCTTTATCCTGCCTTGGAATAGTGCCTGTCTGTCTGACACCCCATCCCAGCCCTGCTCCTGAGACCCTAGTCTTCAGCAGAGATGTTGCAGGTGAGCTACAAATTGGTGTCATCAGGGAGGGAGTCATGTACAGAACAGAGGGCATCAGTTTGCTGCTGTATGAATCTTTGGCGCGCCCACACCTTGAGTTCACTATGGAGTGCTATTTTCCCCATCTCCAGGCTGTAATAGAGCAATAGAAGTAACAGAGGTAGAGAAAATCCAGAGAAAGGTAGTCAAAAGGCTCAGGGGGGTGGAGAAGCTGTCTTAGGAGAACAGGCTAAAAAGGTAGGGACTGCAGTCTGAAGAGGAGAGGCTGAGAACTGATATGATTGAGATCTTCAAAATCATATAAAAACAAGCCTCCGGCCCATGGGAGAAATGAGGATTTTCACAATGAGAATGGTAAAAGCTTTTTATTTTCAGCTGTGTTGAAAGGGCAGAGGTAAAAGCAGAGACATAAGAGGGAGAAGATGTACTTCAAAAGGAAGAACTATGGCTATGGTCTCTCCATCTCTCTAGGGGTCTGCCTCCTCAAAGAAACCTTGTTGTGCCTGTGCACACACCCTCTGCCCAGGGTTTGCACCTGCATTTTGTAAATTCATTGGTGAGTCGGGTCATAAAAGCACATCCGTTCCCATTCACCAGCCACATTATGGGTGGGATCAACAGCACATATATCAAATAGCCGTACGGCATGTTTCGTTCCTGTTCACAGGGGATGGGAACTCAGAGCATATGGTTTATCACAGCAGAGGCTGTTACTGTAGGTGCTTTAGCCCAAGGAGCTCAAGGGCTCTCTCCAACAAGAGTGACCAAGGGAATTTTTAAGCTCTTCTAAAACACAATCCAGATGCCCAGAAAACAGATTCGACTCATTAGTATTTCCCTCTCTAAGGAAAGCGGAATGCAATTGTAGCAGGCTGGCTGTAAGGCAGATGGGGACGAGGCTCAGCTGTAGCTGTGTGTGCTGGTGGTGGCTACATGTCTGCATGGCACGGTTTGCATCAAGAAAAAGGGCCAAGCAGGAAACATCTGCCTGTCGCATCTTTCTGCATTCTGCTGAAGAACTCTTCCCACCATGAAAGCTGACACTTAAAATTGCTTTTCACTCTTGCAAAAAGAGGATGGAAGGCGTCTGTCAGAAACCAACATCTTGAGGAATCTGCGGCTGCTTTGCAAGGGCCTGGAAAAGGGTCCTGGGGCACAGAGAGTGCTGCAGAGGTCTGCATTTCACAGTGGTCAGCAAACAAGTTGTGAGGGGGGTGCCTCCTGCCCCAAGGATGAAAATAACTAAGAAAGAGCAGGATTAATGGCTCCTGACCTGGTTGTCTTAGTACATGGGACTGGGGACCACTCAGAGGATGGAGATCCTGAGATGATCCTCATTGGGTATGTCTATGCTGTATTCACATTGCACTGAGTGAATACCATCCTGTGGAGTTTTCTCAGGATGAAGAAGCTGTCCCCCAGCCTCTGCCTGCAGCACCATGAAGCAGAACTGAGCTTGGTCTGGAGTAACCCTACGCATTGGTATGGGCTGAGGACTGACTGCCGCAGTAGCTGCTCTGCTGAAGAACATCATGTCAGCAGTGTACAATGCAGGTCAAGTGTGTAGAGTGCTGTGTTAGCAAGGGTGCAGCCAGCAGCTTATGGTAAGAGAATTTTCCCCCTATTCAGGGCTTGTGAGACCACATCTGGACATCGTTGGACCTCCTAGTACAAGAAATTTACAAACTGAAGCTGGTCATGGGATTACATTTGCCTCCAGGTCTCAGCACGGGCTAAGAGGCTGGTGGCACCTGAGTGGCAGCGCAGACATCTTCTGTCTTTCGCTTCATGATAGCCTTCATCTCCATGCACCAGGACAAAATGTGGCCCATGCTACCACTGTGTCCCCCAGCCTGCTTTGAGCACACTCACAGGAACTGACTCATCCCTGTTAGCACCAGGACCTCCCAATACCCCTTCGTGGCACTGCTACCACCTTGGGTCTTGGTGGAGCACGGTAATGTTCTGGGTGAGGCCTTCTACAATATTGCTGAAAGACTCAGAAGGGTAAGTCCTGCTCTGCCCTGCCTCTTCCAAACTTACAGGCTGCACAAGAAGCAGGTGCAAGGTCCCAGCGCCCTTCTTCCCCTGGGGTTTGCACCCCAGCATATCTCAGAGTAGGCCAGCCTGCCTTGCCATCCCTTCCCCTTCCTGACAACCCCTCTCTCTTTCTGATCTTGACTCTGAGGTTGTCAGATGAGCACAGGATCTGCTCGCTTTCTCCTTCACCTCCAGCACCATGGGAGCCACATCAGAATGCGCCCTTGTCATCCGTGTCATCCCTGTGCCTCCTGCTCACTCCCAGGACATCCTTGCAGTGTCAGGGTGAGGACAGAGCCCTCACGAAGGAGCTGCTGCCTTGTCTCCACCAAGCCCGAGGGAGTAGGATGAGGAGCAGTGAGGCAAAGCAAGGCTGCAACATGAAGCAGCCCAGCTCGGTGTGAGCTTGAGGAAAAGCTCATGCTCCACTAAGCAGCAGGATTCTTCTCCAAGCCTTCCTGTGTTGCAGCAGCCAAGCGGTTACACAAAACTGAAGTGGGAGCTTTTCCAGTCCCTAACACAGGGAAGAAAATTAAAAATAAATCATTTCCCACCAGCCATTCAGCTTCAACAAAAGCTGGGACACTTCCAGAGCCAGTCCCTGAAAGAACTGCTGTGTGGTTTCCAACCCCTCACACAATCAGGGCAAACTTTTCTGCATCTCTGCCCAGCCTCTTCAGGACTGGTGCTTTCCTGCAGTGGATGCCAGCCCGGCTTCACTGTCCCCACTGCAAATCCAGCCATCATCTCAAAGTAGGTGATGAGTCATTTCTCCTCTCCTTCCCCTGCTAATGAACCCTGCACTGTCTTCTCATGGTCTAGAGGCCATGCAGGACCCCGGGGGCAGAGCAGGGCTGGAGCAGGCAAATTGGTGGCTGTCCTGCATCGCTATTCTGTGGCACATGGAGGGCTGGTGTTGCCAGGATTCTGATAACTGAAGCTAATAGCAGTTAGCTTGCTTGGATCTGGCCTGCAAGAAAGGGCAGCATCAGAGGGCCACAGGGGATGGGATCCTCAGTCCCTTCTGCCTCTCTCCCATCTTACAGTGAAAGCACCAAGCCACAGCACTGGGGAGGAGATGGAAAGGCTATGGTTAGCTCTGGATCATGGATACCTTGGCTTCCCTTAGCCTTCCCTACAGCAGTAATAACATCCTTCCAACATTAATCCATGTTCTTCTGCTTATGTGGGCCTTACAGAGCTGGTCTGGCTCAAATCACAGAACTGCAGCTTAACAACTGTCTACAACTCATCAGGGCCACAGTAGCCATCGGTGTGAACAGTCCTGGCTGGGACAGCCTTGTCCTTGATAGGACAAGGGATAATGGCTTTTAACTGAAAGAGGGTAGATATGGATTAGCTATAAGGAAGAAATTCTTCACTCTGAGGGTGGTGAGGCACTGGAATAGGTTTCGCAGAGAAGCTGTGGCTGCCCCATCCCTGGAGGTGTTCAAGGCCAGGTTGGACGGGGCTTGGAGCAACCTGGTCTAGTGGGAGGTGTCCCTGCCCATGGCAGGGGCGTGGAATGATATGACCTTCCAACCCAAACCATTCTATGATTCTATGACATATGCCAGGTCATTCTCTTTTCTTGCCAGACCATTTTTTTTGTATGCTAACCCATGTTAAATTTGCTGGAGGCTGGGAGCCATGGACGTGGCTGGGATGCCCACCCTACCCACAGGACCTAGGGAAGCAGCTGTTGCTTGAGAGGATGCCTGAGCCTGCAGAAACGGCAGGACTTATGGTTGTGTGAAAATCCACTGGTGGGAACCCAGATATCACCTTGCAGCCCTTACCTGTGCCAGAGAGCCCTTTGCAAAGCAGAAACAAAAAGAAACAAGCTGGGACATGGGGAATATCAGCCTGTGGTCCAGCTCAGCCTCCTTTCTCTCAGGCTGTACTGCTTTGGGGTAATGGAAAGGAGGCCCAGAGGAGGACCTCTGAATAGCAGCGCCCCATCCCCACCCCCCCCCAGCCCCCCCCTTCCCCCACTGCTGCAGCATGTCCTCTCCCAACAGCCTGGCTGAAGCTGTGGCTGCTTTGGGCCAAAGGCTGAGCTGCACCTTCGTGCTTTCTCAGAGCTTAACAGAAGGGCGTTAAGAGTCCGTCTTTGGACTCTGTCCAGCATTGGTAACCTTCTAGCTGTTTGCTGGAGGCAGATGTGGACAGTTGCAACCAGCTGCTCCACCCTTGGTTGTCTTCTTCTTTTGAGTCCAAGTTCTGGCATCACAGTCTGTCTTCTCTTCCCTTTTCCCATGTACCTATGACAAACAGCTGTGGAAGGTTGCAGTTCACAGATGAGCCCTACCACATATGGCTGTCTCATGCAGTTGTAGAGTGGGAGAGACCCTCTGCAGCTAATGTGGGACACGCTGGACAGGCTGCATGGTGGATGTGGCAGGAGTCAGTTGCATAACTTCAGGACAAGGCATCACCATGAGCAGCTGGGAAGGGAGCCACAGCCCATTACAACCCAAACCGCCAGTTCCTCTGGAGCTTCTGGGAAGCCTCAGCCACCCATAACATGGGTGTGTTTCAAGTGACTGTCACCGCAAGCATAAATCAAGTAGCTAGTGCCTTGTTGGGTAATCTGTCATGGGTTGATATACACTTAGCTTGCCTGCAGGCTTCAGGTGCACATGGCAGCCTCCATGCATGTGTGTGCAATGGAGTATGGATCCAACAGGAGACATACAAATCTCAGAAGGGTCAGGAGGATGCGAAAGGCCTGGATCTCTCCTCCTGGCTCTGCTCAGACTGGTACAGTAGAAGCTGGGAGCTGATGGTCTTCCTGACTCAGCAATAGTCTGTGCATGCAGAACTCCCAGGGCTTCCCCAGTGCCTCTTCTCCAGTGGGAATGCAGGCCAAGGAAGAGCATACCTAAGAATTTAATTATTGACTCCTCAGTCCTTCTTCCAGACCATAAACGTCCCAGTTAGACTTCACAGAGGGTAAAACAGAGTAGGCATGATGCAGAAGTTTATATGTAATAACATAAAAGTTATTTTTTTTATATATATATTTGGCCTGGTTTGAGTTGGTTAAATTTAGGAGGGATGGATGGGACACCACACTTACTAAGGTTTGCCAACATTTCTTACTCAGGCCTGTCTTCTGACCACATTTAGCTTCCTGTTTTCTGGTTGCATATAGCTGTGCCAAGCTTTAGCTATTTGACTGGAATTTAGCTTGGGTGGTGTCTGGTTCCTACTGGAGTTTTTGGATGGATGGAAGGGAGGCAGGGAATTTCAGCCCAAACCCTTCGGCTGGTTTTAAAAAATTGGACTCGAAAAAGCTACATTATTCATCTCATATTAAGAAAAAGGCCATCAAAGCTTTGCTGGAAAGGTTCCTCCTAAGATTTGAGTGTTGGCTGTGTTGCATATCTCTATTATGCCTTTGCTATGGGAAAGTAAAAATTTGGCCTGTGTTAGGTTTTCAGTATTACTTGAGATTACAGTGTGGTCATGCTCAGGAGAGTCTTGGTAGTTTTGCAGGTAAATTCCTTGAAGATGTTGCATTGGCTTGGCCCCACTGTTGGTGCATGGGAAGACCAAGTGCCTGGGACTGATTTTCTGTCCTGGATTTGGTGGGAAAGAGATCTGCAGGTCTTTTCTTTTCATTTGGGATGTCAGAAGAACAAGCAAGAGGAGACTTGGCCCACATGCAAACCTGAGGACTGTCCCAGGGGCTTGTTTTGGCCTCCCTTGGGAGGGCTCATCTCCTGCGGGTGGGATGCTGGGCCACAGGAGGCTGATATGCTGGTGTCCCAGGAAGTCTAGGCTGGCCTTTCGCATGGCAGGGAAAGGCAGGCTGGCTGAGGGAGACGCCAAAGGCCTGCAGGGGCAAGCCCAAGAGAGGGTGTGAGCAGACCCCTCCGCACAGACTTGATGCAGATATCTGCTGCCAAGCTCCTCCATGGGCTCTTCCCAGCCATTGGAAAGCAGATGGCTTGTCTAGGGCCTGATCCACCCAGCCTGAGGAAGACCTCTAACAGTGCACAGGCAATAGTGCCCTGTCTGTCTCCATCAATCATATAGCAAGCCTTGCCTGCTTGCTCAGGCAGTTGTCTGTAGATGACACACCATCTGTGTTGACCAGACGTGCTTCTCCAGCCTCGAGTCACCTCATGGAGAGGCATCACTGTCCCCTTGCTAGTCTTCATTGTACAATACACTCTGCAAGGGAAATGTCGCTACATCAATGATTTTGATAGTTCAGATTTGCTTACAAGTAGCTCAAAGACCTCTAACCTGACTCTTGGTTTGTTGGTGGGGCTGGGAAGGACTGTTGGGGGGGATCCATCTGCAACACAGGTTTTCTCCCTCTATGGATCTGGTGGATGGACATTCAGTGGGCTCATCATCAAGTTTCTCCTGAAAGCTGCAACCACATAGTCCCTTTGCTCTGCTTTAATTGGTCAGGGGAGACTTCATAAAGAAAGAAGTCAGAAGCCCTTTCTAAAGATTACTTCTGCACTCAGCTGTTGCACTGCCATGGCTGAAAACCAGGGACGACCAGAGTGTGCAGAGGGAAGACCACTTGCAGTGCTCTGCAAAGAACAGGCCATGGGGTGGTTCTGGGAAACAGCCCGATATGGAGCAGCGGCAGGGTGGCAGGAGATCAGTGGGGTTCTCCTGTCTGGCCTGGTCTCACCTTCTCTGGTCCCTTGTTACAGGCAGGGATTGTGCATCTGTTGGAAGCACCTGGCTGCGCCTAGTGCGATAGGTGCGGGGATGCTGCGTGCTCTGTGACAGCGGGGGATGCACACGGATGCACCTGGAGAACAGGTAAAACTGCCGGCATTGCCTCAAGGAGGGACCTGACCCATCTCATGACCGTGGCCTGAGGTTCCCCTTGGGTTCTGTCCTGCTCGGCCAGCAGCTCAGCACACACCCCTGTGGATCTGTCCGTACCCAGGCCACAGAGGGGTGTTTGGGGTCGAATCCCACCTCCTCCCTTGCTCCTTGCCCAGGTGCAGAGGAATCAGCAGCAGGGGGGAGGCTGCTGACATCTCCATGACCTCCACAAGGTGAGGGGTTGTAAGAACAGAGGCAGCTGCAGCCCAGCACATCTTGTTAGCAAGAACTAGTAGAGCCCTGCACTAGGCAAGCAATTAATGCTTTTACTGCTAACGAGGGCTGCAGCTCAGCAAGTTGGAGCACCCAGAGCCCATTGCTGACATCTGGACACCCTCGTGGCTTCTCAGAGATGATGTATAATCCCTGATTTACAGAGAGGGAAGCTGAGGCAGGGAGTTTAAATGATCTGCTTGAGACGTGAAGTAGGAACAGAATTAGGGGGAGGACCCAGGGGTCCCATCTGCCTGCTGTAACTGATTAGCCATGTTTCCTGTGCAGGTAAAGACAAGTATTGTTTTAAAACAAAATCAGCTGTTATGCCTTGGCCTAAGGCCCATACAAAAACTCCTGCTTCCAGAAAAGATAATTTGTGGTGGCATCATGGTAACTTGACTGCAGCTGTTACAATGGAGAAAAGCTTGCACAGCACTGTGGGGCTACAGCCCATGGCTCAGGATGGTGCTTGCAAGACTGGTGGACTTTGCATCAATAGGCTTGTTCACCAATGAGGTGCCTTTTTATCAAAAAGCCACTTGTCTCATTTGGTGCAACATGGCATCCTTCCCTTGCCCTACAGAGAGCATCTCAGGGTATATTCAATGAAGACACTCTTGCCAGAGTCTTAGCTGGCAACTTATGACACCCTTCAATAGTACTTGTGTGTCGGGAAAAGTGTTACTCTGGCAGGCAAGAAGCTCTGGAGAAATGCAAAATCAGCAGGGAGAATCACACAGGTTGGCACATCACAAATGCTTAGAAATGTTTAAAAAAATTCACACTTATCTCCTATTTCCCCTATTTCTCCTGTTTCTGGCAGGCAGAGAGTACTTGGGAATAGCGCCCTGGTAGCCAGGCTGGGAAAAGCAGCTGTGCCACATTCCTGTCCCCATTCCTGGGCAGCTGCCTGACACAGCTGGGGCACCAACAGTCTGCATAGTACAGGTCCACTGTGCGGGGGGCTGGGGCTGTCTGGGGGTTTTGAGAGGAGAAGGAGAAGGGGGGTGCCTGGGCCCCTAACAGCTCAGGACCACGACAGCAAATTTTCCTCTCCAGATCTCACTGTGCTGGGTAATGAGCATTAGTCTTTGCCAAAGCAGCAAACCCCAGTATGGTCCTTCCTTGCTTTTATATGGAGGGGTCAAGAGGGCTGGGGGGGACATTTTCCTGTGCTCCGGTTCAAACTGCTGCCCTTCTGAGCTGTGATCGACAAATCCGTGACTTTCTGACAGCCCTTGCGGGCGCTCATGACATGGTTTCTTTTCCGTTGTAGGTAGTACTGAGCCTGAGCTGAGTGCAGGGAGGGAGCCCGTAAGTGCTGGGAGAACAAGAGGAATATGAGCGAGAACCACCACTTTCCATGCTCTGCCCCAGACTGCCAAGAGCTACATTTCTCAGGCTCACAGCCGGCCGCGCTGGCCTGCAGCAATGGGGACGAGCAGCTCAGCCAGCCTCCAGAGCCTGCCAGCGGGAGAGCCAGCCCCCGGGACGATGCTCAACCCTCCCGAGGAGCGGAGGGGGAGTGCGGGGCCCAGAGCAACGAACATCTGGAAGTGAAGGCGGAGCTGGGCAAGAGGCAGGGTGAGCAGGGACTGGGGACAGACGCTGGCAGCGAGAGTGGCCAGGAGGACGGTCTGGCGTTGGCGAACGGCGGCGTGGATGCAGAGCTGGCTGCGGGGCAGGAGCAGACGCCGCTGCAGCAGTGGGACAGTGGCGTGCCCAGCCGAAGCAGCACGGATCCGGGGGAGAGGGGCTCCCCCACCCAGGAGATACCTAGTGAGGCCCTCAGCAAGGAGCGGTGTCACAGCATCCTGGATTCCTCAGAAGCTCTAAGTGCCGACGAGCCTGAGGAGCTGCTTGGGTGAGTGTGAAGCCATTGTAAAGTCAGCTCAGTGCTGGTTTGCATGTGTTGTTTCTCAAGACTCCTTGGTTTAGAGTTACTCTGCTCTGTGTGCAACTCATCAGTTTAAAAAGCTGCAGCTGCTCTCATGGCTGACTGTGGGTTTTCACTCTTTTCCTCGCTGGGGTTCTCACACTGCTTTTCCCTGTTACAAATGCAGAAAAGCTGTAATTAGAGCCAGCGTCTGCCCACAGAGGCACTAAAGCAAAGGAGAAGCTTTAGGGATCTCAGGAGTGCTGGGTGCTGGTTGTGCTCACTTTGGGGGTGTCTCACTTGCAAGTTGGAGATTCAGCTGCAGCACTTATGGCAGAGTTCCCAAGAGAACTTAGGACAGGCACAACAGCCGGGGGATGATGAGGAGTGGGGCTTGCCCAGGAGCCTCATATGCCCTGGAAGTCCCCAGCAGCATGGCTCACTCTGGCAGTCCCTGGGCTAGAGATTACAGCTTTGCATCCAAAGGGCGGCGCTGTTGGTAAGAGAGGGCAAGGCACTGAGCTTTGCTCCCTGCGGCACCTGTGGCAGGTGTTACCAGTGCCTGGGTGGCAGAGGCATAGCACTGAGAGATGAGAGACACGAGTGTCGTCCTGTTCTCAAGTGCCTGAGACAAACCAGCACGTGTGCAATGTCCCCCAGTCTGTGTCCTCTGTACTGGCAGCCTGTTTTCATGGGAGAACTCTCCAGGCTGGGGGACACTCACACTGGTGCACTGTCCACAGCTGATTTCATGCCTCTGTGAGTGCCTAGACTCCCTGGGGCTCTGAAGGCTGGGCACTGAAGGGAAATGACTGGTCCCTGGCATGAGGTGGGGTGCTTCCCGTGCCATCCCTGTGGGAGGACTATGGATGCTTCCCTTTGCCACCAGAAATCATCTAGGGGTCTGTACTGTAGTCAGCTGGTGGTTATGGCCGCTGTGCATCTTATAGCCCTGCCTGTGTATCTACTCTGGCATGGCAGAGGTGCTGCAAGCAGGAGGGGGCTGGAGAAGAGCAGAAGTTGTCGCAGAGGGGCATGGCCTTCTTAAGAGAAGGTATGAAAGGGACAGGGTGGCCAAGAGGGGCCAGTGAATCACCTCCTAGTTTTAGTCCAGCGCAGGCTTCAGGCTGAGACGTTTGTTCAGAGAGCTGTCTGGAGCGTAGGCAGGAGTGTCAGCAGAGCTGGGAAGCCACACAGCGTGTGGGCTGACAACAGGCGTCCCTAATTCATTGCATCCCTAGTGTTGAACAGGCTCCCCTATAAAAAGCTGGTGGTTTGATTTACCCAAGACCCCCAGCAAGAACGAGCAGCACTGTTTCAACAAGCACAATCGAAGGTACTGAAGAGGAAGGGTGTCCAGTGCAGGCCGCTGATGTTAAGAGAGCTAGAGGAGTCCATGCCCAGGCAGATCCCATGAGCCCTGTAAAGTATGCAGTCAGATCTTAGATGTCTGCAAGTCTCTCAGGTTGCAAGGGAATAGTATTTGCTTGGTGTGTGGCTCCCTGGAAGAGATTGTGAGTTCAAGATGAAGCTAAGGCTGGCCAGTGAATGCTGATACAGTCACTGGAAGTGCCATTATTTTAAGGTACTAGGGCATGAATTGGGAGAAGTGGCAGGCTGAGGATTTGGAGATGATGTAACATGACTGGGCTCTGCACACACAGCCCATGATCTTATGCTCTAAACATATTAACTTGGATAGCAAATAAGTCTTTTGGGAAACTGAATGCACAAGGGATAAGTCACACACTGTATTCAAAGGCAGAAGGGCAGCTGGAAAACTTCAGCAACACAGCCGAAATCTGGGAAAACACTTATTGCCTAGGCATTGGGTTAGATCGCTGTGTTTGAGCTCCATAGTACTTTGACCACCTATCTTTAGGCTAAATGGCAGAAACATTTGGCTGGGCCAAACACAGCATGGGGCTGGTCTTTCCTGACCGTAGCTGACTGTCTGGCTCTCCTAGAGCAGTGTGGTCCGGGAGTAACAAAGCTGACAGATGGACCGAAGCACCGAGAAGTCACTGTCATCCTGCATCACCTCATTTGTTTCTTTACTCCCCTTTGGTATGTTGCTGTTTCTGTTTTGACACATTCTGGATATAGGAGAACCTGGTGTTTCTCTGTCTCTGGCCTGATGTTTTTCCAATGAGCAGTCAACTATTCATTCCTGGGGAACAAATCACTTACCATTCGCATGTTGGTGCTCGTATGATACGTTTTGCCCCTGGATCTTAAAGTACTTTACAAGAAGGGGTTGCATATTGTTCTTCCTGCTGAATTAAAGGGCAAAAAGTCATCCAAGGTCATTGACTCCATGGTGGATCTGGAGAAAGAAACTATGATTGCCGCACTGAAGGTAGATGTGTGCGTCTATGCAGGAAATGGTTGTTTAAAAAGTCAAGGAAATAAAGCCAAAGCTTTAGATCTTGTGCTGCAGTTTGTGTTAACTGGATCTCTTTTAACTCCTTTCTAGTTTATCCCATGGCATCCATTGGCATGCCGAGATACCATTTGTCAAAGGCCTATTTTCCGATCATTGTGGCTACGTTGCCTACAGATCTTTCACCTTCCCAGAAGACACCAACATTGGCCCTGCTGATCTTGGGGAGATCACAGCTCTGCAGTCAAACTGGGAGCTTCACCAGTGAATGAAACTGAATGCTTTCAGCTGCAAAAATCATCCAAAAAAGGTCAAAATTGTCAATAAAGGAATCCCCACCTTTGGTTTGTAGACACATTTAGTAGCTGCAGGTTTGGAACTGCTGCCTTTGTCCACACATTTCCTCCCATAGCATTATATAGCCACTGAGCAATTCAAATTCCATTAAATACAGTTTCGGAAAAACTTTGCAGAAAGCTTGCAGTGCACAGGCAAGAAAATCCTGATTTCCATCATGTCCTTCTCTGGCAGGCCTCCTCACTCCACCAACACAGCAAACTAGGTTCTACTTTATTACAACTAATTAACCAGTGAGAAGTGAAATGTAAACAACTCAGTGCATAAAAATCCAGTGTGGTTCAGCTGCAATAATAACCACGTGCATTGCTCTGCATGCCTTGCCGTAAGCAATAAAACAGCATTTCAGCGATGACTGGGGAAAGCAGCACAGGCAATTAGATACAGTGTTACTTCAATACACTTACAAAACCTTCTGATTACAATGCAAATAAATATATGGCTCCTTATTTAAGTGAAGCAATTGCCTTCCCCGCTGTGTAATAAGTACACGACACTTTGCTGTAGGGAGGCTATGTCAAGTTCATTCACACAAGTGAGGTACTTCACTGTCTCCCACCTTAGCCTGGCTTTGCTTGAATTAGATGCAGATGGTGCTCCTGGTCTGGTGTAAGCTGTAGAAAGTCTCTTTGTCCTCCATCTTCTCTGGGACCATGCAAAGAGAGATGTGATGTGCCTGACTTGTTGGTGCCCACTGACCCATCTAGGACTCCTGCCCTGGTCTCTGCAGTATGTCCCACGCAGCCTTTGCTGGGGACACAGACTTTCTTACTTTGTTGCCTGCTGTACAAGTTTAGGCTCAAGGAATAAATAAAGGGCTGGAAAATACAAGCTCTGTGGTGTGAACAGCTAATGGAAATGACTCTGTTCAGTGTAGTGAGAGAGCAGGAGCTGTCTGGCTTGGAATTATGGCCATGTGGGACCTGCGAAGTAATATCCAGGAGGTGCAGGGCTTGATGGCTCTTGATGGGCTTAATACTCAGAAGTAGCCAGGAAAATACTGACAGGCACAGCTGCAGTGCACAACACCCCTGGAAACACGTGCTGTACACCAAACCTCACAGGAATGGGCCAGGGCTTGCCCTCTTGCATGGATGCTCCCGCACAAAGACATGCTGGTGCTGGGAGTGAAGTGATGCAGGCCAAAGAGCAGTGTGATGGCTCTCTTGGAGGACCTGGGGAAGCTACAAAGGCGTAGCGTTCTTCCTTGATGTGGGGAGGGCACAGACCCTCTGTAGTGGAGGGGACTGCTGTTCACCCTGCAGGGATGGATGGATTTGTAAAGGCAAGCATTCCTGAGGATGAGGGCCCTTTGGGCTGCAGCAGATAATCTGTGGAGTTGCTGCTGTCTGCCTCTTTTCTGCTTATGTCTGGTTTGTTGCATGGCCAGCTCTGATGAACTGGGTGAGAGTTTTCTTAAACCCTGAGCTCCTGGAATCAAGGAATTATGTGGGTCTACAGATTCATGTAAGCTTTTGCCCATGCGATTGCAGAGCTAGGTTTGAAAATAGCCACTCTGAATGCTCAAATATCACAGGGGACTTTCAAAGGGTGCAAAAACTTGTTTGTCAGTGTCTGTCAGGTCTCATGAACATAACGTAAGCCACACCTGGTTGTCATCCTCCTCACACAGCCCTTCAGGTGGGTTTCTCCTACTCCCTGCTGCGCTGGGATCCCTGTTCCTGCTGCAGCTCACCAGCCCACTAGCCTGGCATCCAGCATCATGAGGAAGGGAAGATAGCAGGGCATACCCTGAGCTGCTTGGGTTCCTCAGACTCTTGAGACACTGATAAATAAGAAACCTGAGAGCACTGATTTGTCCTCTCCTCTTCAATGGCTCTTGCCCTGGCACTTTAGAAGCAGGAAAATCTTCCATTTTTCAAATCCTTCCCCGAGTGCACTTTTCTTTCAAAGATGGGGGACAAGAAGTCTGGTAGCTGACTTGTCCCTGCTCCCCACTGCAACAGCAGGGCTATGTGCACCTCTGTCATTGCAGTCTTCCCTCCTTACACCGGTTTTCTGTTAGTTGTCCACTGTATTCCCTCTCACCCTATGACTATCTTTGGTTATTGTGGATTCTTGGGGTCAGGAGATCCCTGTTGGGAGACAACCTCCTATCCTGCAGGCTTGGGTCTTTAAACACACTGGCTGTAGCAAACAAAGGTGATAACCTTGAGGACTTCCCTATGTGAAGGGACGTCAGGTCCCGTTTTACTGCCTGGAATTAGTGCTCATGTAAATGCTGAGTTCTTTCTGTCTATGCTGATGAGGGTGTTGGAGGACAACTGGTCCATGTAAGCATCACCGCTCAGGCATGGTGTATCTTGTGCTGCCCATGAGAACTGGCTGCTCCGCAAAACCGATGATGATGCTTCCCAGATGGGTGTGTTATCATCAGTGGCAAGGTGTACATTTCCTAGCCCTTAGGGCCACTCTGTCCTGAAATGGCCAGCAATCTTCCACGCTGCCTGAGGCATTTTGAAGGGCTAGGGTTTCCAGGAATGGATGACACTACATCTGTATGTCTGTGCCAGTAAATTCAAGGCCTTATTAACCTGTTCCCTGCTCAAGGGGCAGCCTTGCCTCCTTGCTACTTGCTTAGCTGTGCAGTGGAAATACAGGCAAATCCCTCCTGCCTTGAGAGAAGGAAGTATGCACCCCAGACCCTGTAATGGTATGAGCAGACCTGCCTTCAGGGCTCCATTCACCCTCTGGCCCAGGCATGGCAGTGGTGTTCAGGGGTCCAACTCCACTGTGAAACCAAGGAGCCTGTGTCTGTTGGTCAAAATGGGCTGAATGTCTCTGGATCAGGGCACCTGTAAGCTGCAGAGAGCTGGGAGCTGGAAACACGTGGCTGGCTGTGGGGGCTGTCAGGAGTGGCTGCTTTGCTTTCCCTGTTCTCTGCTGTCTGCTGGTGGAGATGGGATACAAGGCTATATCTCTCTACCTGTCTTTACTTTTGCTATGAGTAATTCAATGGAATGTGGTGCATGCCTCAGTTTCCCCACCTAAAAAGACTGAACTGTCTTGTAAAGTGCACTGAGAAGTGTCCAGACTCCTAGGAGACAGTATAAAGATTCTGCCATGTTTGCCTCACAAGTGCTTTGCTGCCTCTGTGCTAGAGCTACTACCTCCCAAGGTCCATTTCCAATCTCTTCTGTGCCAGGTGATGTTCTGCAAGGCTGGGAGTGGGCTGTCACTGGCACCCAGTAGGAAACATTACTATCAGGATATGGATTTGGGCATGCACAGGTACAGCATCTCCCTGGCTGGCACAAGAAACTTGCTCATCCCTGATCCACCCCCAGAATTCAGCTCAGGGAAACGTAATGTGCTGCAAAGTGAGGCCATGCTCGTTAGGAGAGGCACTAGGCACATCCATGACACTGACACAGGGTTTCCAAACTGAGACAACCATAGTGAGGAGGTGCAGTGGATTGACTCCAACCAGCAACTAAGCACCTATCCTTGCACTTCCTCACCACTCTCCCCTGTGAGATGGGGGAGAGAATCAGAAGAGCAAATGCGAGACTTGTGGGTCAAGATACAAGCAGTTTAATAAGTGAAGGAAAGAGGAAAAAACCCCCACCAGGTGATGCAAAAGCAATCACTCACCACCTCCAACAGCAGACTGATGCCCAGCTAGTCTCTGAGCACTACTACTTTGAAAGACAAAACACTTTTTTTTTTTTTTTCCCCCTGAGAATGACACTATATGGCATGGTATATCCCTTTGGTCAATTCAGGTCAGCTGTCCCAGCTGTGTTCCCTCCCAGCCTCTTGCCTATCCCCAGCCTACTCACTGGGGAGTGAAAAACAGAGAAAGCCTTGACGCTGTGCAGGCACGTTCAGCAATAGATAAAGCATCGGTGCATTATCAACACTGTTTTAGCACAAAACCAAACCACAGCACCATATGTGCTGCTATGAAGAAAGTTAACTCCATCACAGACGGAGGAAAAGCAGCTTACTGTTCCCTTAGCTTTCATCTGTATCACAGAATGAAAAGCCTGATTCTGACAAAGCAAATGACAGCAGCGTCTGCTGGAAGAGGGGAGGCAGGCTTCACCTGAGAAACCCAGGATATTTTTGGCAGGTCCTTGCAACCTGGTCTATTCCAGGAGGGACTGAGCCCTCCCAGCTCCCCAGGGCTCCCAGCATAGCAGTTCTTGCTGGATTTGACTCAGATGAATTCTCCCAGTGTGGGTTTGTATTGAGATGTACACTGGAATGAATGCCCCTGCATTCAAAGCCAAACAGAGCTGGGATTGCTGAGAGTCATTCATGCATACCTGGAATCTAGGCTTGCAGGTTCATGCATTTCACAGCCTCCTGTCCTGCCTGTAATGTTGTGCCTGAATCCCACAGCCTAGCTGTAAAGCAGCACGGAGCCTCCCCTGCCTGGATGTGTGTCCAGCACCTTTTACATCCCTCTTAGTGGAAAGAAAACTATTCGTAGGGTGCCTTGCACTTCTAGGGTGCCTCATCTAAGAAACAAGGTTTAAGTTACAGCATATGAATTGATCCCTAAAAGCTTCTGCTATTTCTCTGCTAAAAAGGGGTCAAGGAGATTTGCTGCCGACTTCCAAAGTTAGATGAAATGGCCTCGATCTTAAGGATTTCATGCTTTTGAAGTAGCCATAATTGGAGCACTTGAAGGGAGAGATAACCTACAGATTAAATCCATTCTGGCAGTGGATCCAGTAGCAGGTGTCAAATACAAACGTCTCCAGTTCAGAGGTCTGGCTTTTTACTGGGACATGACCAAATAAAGGGTTGGCCAGGCCCCTGGGATTGCTCGTCATAAAACTCTGCCCTTTTCAGCTCTAGAAGCTTGTAATAAAATTGGGAACCAGGCAGGTTATACCACAGAAAGGTCCCGAGGGCCTATAATCACAGCATTCATTTTTGCCTCTTCTCTTGCCTCCTAGCTCCAAGTGGAACCGTGCAAGCAATTACCTTGACCGTATTTTCTACATGTCCCCTTTTGGTCCAGGTTTGCTTCTGGAGATGCCAAGCTGAGCTACAGTGAGGATGACAAAGAACATTTTCAATTCAAAGACATCAGGGATGGGTTCAGCTCGACCTTTGAGAAGATCGTTGAGTCTGACCTTATGAAGGGTACATACTACAGCAGCTTGGACTCTTTGGACGTCCTCTCTCTCACAGATGAGACAGACAGCTGTGTCAGTTTTGAGGCCCCACTCACCCCATTGATCCAGCAAAGGGTCAAGGAAAGCCCAGAGCTCTTGGAGCAGAAACTGGTAGCCCATCAGAGAGAAGCCCTTCACCACATGGCTGCTGATAAGCAAGAGCAGGCAGCAGCAAAGCCAGCAGAGGGGGATTTTGGGAGTCCTCTCAGGCACTCAATTACCAGCAGCAGGTCGGAGAATGTGCTGAGTCGGTTGTCCTTGAAGAGTATCCCAAACGGGTTCCACGTGGAAGGGTCAGAGGAAGATGCCACCAAGATCATTAACTCCATCAGGTAAGTTCCTTGGGCAAAGGGCTCCTTGTCTTATGGGGTCCCAGTCCAGGAGCAAGGCTCAGAAGACATGATGGAGATGAAGCTGCTTTTTTTTCCCCTTGTGCTTCCTCTCGTGTGCTGTCATGGCAGGGAGGCCAAACACCAACAGGAAAAGCTTTCCTACTTGTAGGGTAGGACTGCAGCTGGGGACCGAGGTCTCATGGCATTAAACAAGCCAGTAGACCTCTGAGTCCTCCCTGTTCTCAGTCCCAGGACCCTAAACTGCATGTGAGCTGCGGGGTCCTGTAGGAGCCCTGCGAGCCCAAGAAAAGCCAAGACTCAGCACTTTATGTTCACGTTTGCTCTGGAGGTCATCACCATTCACCTGGTTGCTCGCAAATCCCATCTGTTCTTATAGCAGGCAAAGCCAAGGCTCCTCTGGGCAGACCACAGCCTTGTCTGCCTGATATCTGGAAAAGCCCTTGGCAGGTTGGAGGCAGTCAGGCACACACCCAAGTGTGCTCTGAAGTGCAGGAAAACCTCAAGGTTTCACTTAGGACTGGGTGCCCCTGTAGAGGCCTCCCCAAAGGTTCTTCTGCAGGCAGTGAGGACATCAGCAGAGACTTCATCCTCTGGACCAGCTCAGACCCAAACCATCGTCCCTGGGACGCAGCAGCTCATCTGCAGGGCAGTTCCTTGCATGAGGAAGCCAGGTGATGAGCAGTCAGGTCATGGGAGACCTGGAGCGAGGAGGTATGTCCAGATATCAGGCCTTCAATGAGTCACACTGCCCAAAAATGTGCAAATAGGTGCCATAATGCTATAACTGGCCTTGGGCAAGAAAATAGAGATGCACCCCCACCTAAATGGTGTCAGTGAGGCTGCTCAGTGTCTTGTCTGTGGGAAGAGCTGGCCACAACACCAGCTGGGAGAGGGACAGCCCACCAGGGACAGCAGGTCTGCTGTCAGTCCCATTGGCATGATTTGTACAAGCGCAGTTTCTCATTCTCAGCAAATAATCTGAACTGAAAAGCATACCATCTAGCCCTAAGATTTCCTGAATGTCCACAGCTCTGACAGAGCTTGTTATCCTTTTCCATACCGGCAGAGAAAGAGAGGAAGCTTTAAAAGGTGTTGGGGCTGCTTGCTTTGAATGGATACATCCTCATTTCTCAGGGAGAATTTACCTTCTCTTCAATCTCTTTTTACAAATTTGAAATTAAACTGTACTATTTCATTTGATCTGAAATGAAAGAGGGTTTGTCCAATGTCCAGTTCACAAACATGTTGGGTTTTTGTATTTTTCAGTTAGGACAAGAAGAAATCAAAATGTGGTGTTTTCTGTGGGTTTCATCAGGTCACATTGCTGCTCCTTGAATTGTTTCTTGTTTCCGTGTAGTGACGCCAGTTTGAAAGACGCACTGTCAGACTCCGACTCTGACATGGGCAGCACGGAGCAGCTTGACCAGGGCAGCACAGACACCTTGGCGAACGGCTGCAGGGCGGATAGCGAGGCTGCCAAGAGGCTGGCCAAGCGCCTTTACAACCTCGAAGGGTTCAAGCGCTGCGATGTGGCACGCCAGCTCGGGAAAAAGTAAGTGGGGCTTTGGGTTGCAGCCAACCCTACAAGGGGGTTGACTGAGATGGCAGCATTGAGCATGGTCAGCAGAAACACAGCTGTGGTGGGGAGGTTCTGGGGGAGCAGTGGTCATGCTGGGAGGAGAGGGCAGAGGCAGAAAGGGACAAGCTGCCACAAGGGCTTTATGGGTGGAATTGGGGTTGTTGGAGATCCTTCTGGTTGAACCCGGTCCAAGTCTAATGCCCTTCCAATCTGAATCCTACAAGTTCTTTGCATATATTGGGCAGTAGCTGCTACAAGCTGCCCACCAGAACCAAGAGCTTCCTGTGTTTGGTGAGGGCCCAGCAAGACCCTGCCTAAAGCAATCCCCAGGCTGAAGGGTTTGGGATCCAGACCTGGATCTGCACTGGGCTCTCTGCCAGTCCCCAGGTTTTTACTGTCTGCACCTCAAAATCTTCTTGCTGCAGTGCCTCCTGACCCAGTCTGTATAATGACATGAAGGGTTTGATAGAGAGCCAGGTACACACTGGAGGTCCAAGCACCTCAGCTGGTAGATTTGCCTGGGTAAGGAAGAAGGCGAATAAAAAGTACTTATTCAAAAGTGGGAGAGTCTCTAAGAGACAGAGTAACAGTAAGGAGTGTAGCAGCAACAGATTATTTTAGGATGCCAGTGGGTGTGAGGACACCAGTCCCCATCATCCTTCTCCTGGATCAGATATAACCTGTGTTGCTGGGGTTTTTTTGTGTCCTTTAAATGTCTCACTGATCTCCAGATCAGCAGGACACAACTGTCCCTCAGCAAATACCCAAGCTTTCACTACCAAGGATTGTCTGTGACTCCCAGCTTAGTCCTGGGACAGAAGGAGCCCACAAATTGTCTCCTAGAGAGGATCTTTGTGTCACCTAGCAGCATCCTTGTTCTTCTCTTTTGCTGTGGTTCTTGTAGCAGGTCTATTGCTGCTTCAGGTCTAGCATCCTTCTCCTTTCTTGCATATTTGCCATGCCAGCTTACTGAGTGGGGGAAGTTTCAAGCAATTGGTCTCTGGGGTTGTATCTGAGTGTGTCCCTTTGCTAGTTCCTGCAGTCCTCACTCACCCCGCAATCCTCACCCCTTGGAAATCTGTTTGGTGATCCACATTTGGGAATTGACACAGCCTTTAAAAGAAAACGTCTGTTTTGATCCGCTGGGTTTTTGACATCTGAATCATTTCCGAGCTCAAGAACTGGATAGAGCTGCAGGATCTTGAATGAAGCAGGTGGATTTGTAGAGCAGGAAAGGAAGAAGGATGAGGATAAATGTGCTTTAAGTTGGTCTTGCTCATTTACGACAATGTAAGACCAACCTACAGTGGTGGGGGCAGGGTAAGTTTAAGTGATGCTTTCAGGCCAGCTCCATGTAGGAGGTGGACTGGCTAGGAGGGTTGTTCAAAAACTAAAGTCTTAAAGTTTTTAAACTCATTTTAAACTCTTTTTTTTTTTCTTTGTGAACATTGGCAATTTTTTCAAAAAAAAAAACCCAAAAAACAAATCAAAACCAAAACAATTCATCATTGTCAAACAAGTAGAAAAGGCGTGATGAACGAGGAAATGGAGGCTGGATATCTCCAAATAGTTTCTTTCCAGCTGACACAATTCTGTGAAGTTAACCTCACATCCAGAAATTACCTTTGCCTCTCTGAAGAGCATGTATTTTGACAACCGAACTCTCCATGAAAGATTCTTGCTCCTCCATCACTCCCCACGGTCACACGTTTCTTGCAGAATGGAGGTTGAACTGTCTCAGCTGCCAGACCATGAAGATGGTAGTGCCAAGCACTTCCTTGCAAGGTTTCCCAGGAGAGCACTGTTCTCACACCACCACACAGGCAGTGACAGAGCAGGCAGCAGAGCACAGTTTCAGCACCACAGTGCACTGAGAACTAGGAGTCTGTCAGAGTCCCATGGGCAGTATGGCATGGGCACACAGTGTATTTTCCTCCCCTGGAGATTAGGTGAATTTTACTCAGACAAACTTCTTATAGACAATCTTTTTTTGACCCAGGTAACTGTGGCACAAAAAAGATCCTGGACAATATAGGCTTAGCTCTGTAGGACAGCGTGATTCAGGCTGTAAAACAACATACATCTGTCCATGTCCAGCCACGCAGGAATGAAACTGGGAGGTCACTAAGCATGCTTGGTGCCTGGACCTTCCCAAACCAGGCACAGAGGAAGCGTCAAGTTGGGATGTAAGGTCAGAGGAGGTCTGTAGAGGCTGGCTGTGTGGCTGGGCCACCAGCCAGAGGATGCTGGACATGTCCCCGTGGGAAACACCTTGCTGTTTTTCTAAGAATGTCTCTGTGGTGTCTGAGCTGCATGGTGGAAATGTCACCCGTTCCTGCAAGAGGGGCTGGCACTGGCACAGAGTGAGAGAAGGCCAATTCTTGAATGAGGAAACCAGAGCAAGCACCTACGCTCACCTTTGTGTAGGCCATGGTCTTGCCCTAGCCAGTGTTGGAGCTGGCAGTCCCTGCCTGGAGCTTTTCCAAGCAGAAAGGAACCAAGTGAATCACATAGGAAGATGTGATGGGCACCCAGGCTGGGGACTGTTGGCATCACAGCAGCTGGCACAGACCGCTTGTCCTGAGGGTCACAAATTCCCTGTGGACTCTTGGCCTTCAGCAAGACCAGTGAACTAAAGGATGGGCGGCAAGGCCTGCCTGCCTTCCTGGACTGCCCTGATGGGAGAGTGGGGTGAAGGGGAGCTCCTACCCACCTTCATCCTGCCTGACTATAGATCTAGTTAGGAACGTAAATTAGCATGTAGCTGCCAGTGTAGGCCATGGAGACATCACAAGAGCAATTCAGCCCACCCAAGATCTGTGCTGGGCTATAGACATGCCAAGTCTTTTGGCTTTAGGGAGCCTTAGGCAAGGCCAGTCCTTCAAGCTCAACTTGAGTTTAGTGGGGGGAGTCAGGCACTGTTCTCCCCTGTTGATTGCTGCAGTGCTGCAGTAGGTGGCAGTTGTTGCTTTGTGCCCAGTGCACAGAGCGCCCAAGCAGGTTCCCAGGAGACCTGGTAAATAGGTGCCCAAAGAGAAGGAATCAGACCTTTTCTTCTGGGAGACTACAACTGCAAGAGTGAGGTGGAACCCGACCTGTGGAAGTTCCCAGCAATGGCACAGCCAATGCATGAGGTCTTCTGCAGAGTTAGAGCTGAGAGGATCCCAGAGGAGGCCTGGGGCTTGCTTGGTTCTGCTCATTCTTTGGCACAGGGGTGAAGATGTGGTGACGTCTCATTTCACAAATGTGTGGGCATCTTCTGCATCTCACATTACCTTGCTGTGAAGTTCCAGGACAAGTGGAGAAGTCTCCCTGGGAAGCTGGCAGGAATCTGCGCACCAGTCATTGTGGCACTGCTTCAAACAAACTAACCCAGGGGGCCATGGGACCATGGCACATGTTCTTCCCCAGAGCTAGCAATCCCAAATGATAAGATTGTTTTATGAGTGTCAGGCCTTGTGGCTTCACACAGGTCTGAAACCATCTCCTGCACAAACTCCAGCACCAATACTTATGTCCTGCCTCTCAAAACTCAGCCTGGACCTCTGCCCTGGAGCTGTCACTCTGCTCTGCCTGATCCCGCTGTGTGTCATGCTTCTGAACAGCGTCCATGCCAGAGGCTTTACAGCATCCACCTCACAGCAGAAGATGAAACAATGCTGGAGGAAAAGCAATGAGTTCTGCCTGTACCATGTCCCGGGGTGAAACTTGATGTGCAACACTTAGAAATACGCTTTTCATTTTGTGGAAAGAAGGAAAAGGAATTGTATATGGCAAAGGCTGACCATGTTGAGATCATCTCTCATTTCTTGCCAGCATTCATTTATTATTCTTGCACTTCTTCTACCTGAGTTGTGTAGATAGAGGAACTTAGCAGCACCCATTCTGGCTTTAAAGGCAACACACTTCCAAGCATCCTTCAAAAATGTGGCAGGGGAATGGTTTCTGGAGAAGCATTCAGGGATGAGCAGGGCCAGAAGTTCAGCTGAGCTCTCTTGCTCCAGTTCCCAGGGACATCCATCTGACAGGCAAGCACGGTGTTGTGGTGAGAGGGTGGGATGGGAGGCAACGTGGAGTGGAGAGCAGGAATACCGCAGTAAGGAGGAGGGGACCAGCTCCAGCAATAGGAGAGGACTAGGTAAGGGAGAAGGTGCCCGATGAGCACAGGACATCCTTACGGCCTCTTGGCTGGTTTGGGAGGAGGCTTTGTCTGGCCAGCAGCACAATTCTCAGGCGTCTAGGGCTGGCAGCAGCAATGCTAGGCTGTGGGCATATTAGGGCCCTTTGGAGGTTTTCTAGCAACACTTCAAGCTAGGAGAAAGTACCCCTGGGTCTGGGATCATGTCTGCAGTGTCTTGCTGGGAGTTTGGGCTGGCCAGGAGGCAGCAGTCTGCTGTTCCTCTTGTAGATGGTGTCTTCTTCCCTGATGAAAGGGCTGACTACTCCCTCTTTAATTACAGTAACGAATTTAGCAAGTTGGTAGCAGAGGAGTATCTCAGCTTCTTTGACTTCACTGGCCTGACCCTTGACAAAGCACTCAGGTGAGCTGGTCTCTGGCACTCCCGCGTAGGGCCTGGGCTGGACAGAACGGAGCAGCGCGGTCGGTTTCTCCTCCAGGCTTCCTGACGCCATGGAGGCTGTCCATGTGCTAGGAGCAGGGACTGGGGGGAGTTCCAGGTTGTCGTTTAATCTTTGCTTTGGTGTGACGTTTGGCACAAGGAACTGCCACCAAAAGTGGGCTTCGACAGGAGGGCCCACAGCCTGCTTCTCCATGGTGGAGAGCAGCTTTCCCAGGAATCCCATCCCGTACAAAATCAGAGCAAGTGGGAGCAACTTCTTCCCTTGGGACAGACAACCCATCCTGGTGCCATCAAGCCAGACGTGGGTCACATCTCAGCTGGCAGCATGTCTCCCTATGCAGCTCCATAGACACCTTTTGCATTGCACCTGCAGGGGCCCAGGGGCGCGCAGGCTGGGGGGAGGACAAAGGCCTTCCTAGCTGCTCTGAGGACCCCTTTTCTGTCTCCCTCCTTAGCATGGATGTTGCCCAGAGGATTGATCCATGACATCTTTAAGTATCACTTTCTCTTTGCAGGACATTCTTGAAAGCATTCCCGCTGATGGGAGAGACGCAGGAGCGGGAGCGGGTGCTGATTCATTTCTCCCGGCGATATTGCCAGTGCAACCCAGAGGAGAGCACGTCCGAAGGTACTACTTTCTTTCCCCGGCTCTAGTGTCCATTGCACACTGACAGTGCACCTGTGTCACACAGCATGACTGTAAAACCAATCATTCACAGCCGGGCCTGAGCAGCACCCACGGGGCAGGCAAGGCTGCAGCTTCTCCCTTTCTCTGGCATCCTGCCCTGCTGATTATCCCTGCCCTGGGAGGGACTGGGGACACCAGGTGATGCACAGATGCCCCCCAGAGAGCCAGCTGAGTCCCCTCAGGATCTGAAGGTCTGACTGTGGGTTCCCAGGGAGCCTTGTCCTCTCAAGTACATATGAGCTGCGCTGAAGGAAAGCTCCTCAGCCATAGGCTCGATCAGTGGCCATGCTTTTCCCAGCATCAAGGGAGATGGTGAGTGGTTCTCAGGGGCTGCAAATTACTGCTGTGATGGCTTGCAAAGTGGTTGCTGGCAGTGGGCAAATAAGTGGCTAGTGCTAACTCAGCCCAAGGCCTTGTCTATTGAATGGAAGGAGACATTTCCATGCAGATTGAGGAGTGCTGTTGGCTTGCCACACACAGGGGTTGTGTTCCTTGCATCTACAACTGCAGCAGGAAAAAGCACAACTAAGTAAAATTCTGGGCTCACTGGAGTTGCAGATTTTGTTAGCTACTTTCAGCCCCTTCCCATATTTTTTTATAAGTTAAATATAGTTTCTTCTGACATTTTTAAATGGGAAAAGTCATTTCTGGTACACATGTGCACATGCACACATCCAGACATGAGCATGTCCATGTTTGCCCTTAGATGAATGCCTCCACACCTGCTTACAGGCATCTAGAAGTGCACCCATGGGTGGAAATCAGGCTGCTGACCTGACAGCAGTGCCTGTTGTTCCTCCTCCACCCCTTCAGCATGCAATACGCCACTTGTATCTGAGAGCTCCTGCTTGTCTCTCTCTTGCAGGCTTCCCAAATAGCAGCAGTGCCTGTGTTGTTTGAACCCTCCAGTTCCTCTGCCAAGCTAACTGGACACAAGCTGTTCTCAAAACAGAACGACCTCTTTGCTTTTATCAGTGGTATTCCAATAAAGTACAGGTTTAGATTTCATTTCCCTGTGGTTGTTTGATGTTCTCCTTCACTTATCCAAAGAAGACCTCCCTCAGAAAAGGGCCCTCCACCTGTAGATATTAAGCTGCAGGCTGAATTTTCAGCAGCAGTTCCCAACTGAAACATTCCAAATGCCCAGTCCTGACCCCTCTTCAACACCTCCCCCTGGAAGTGTTCCCCAACCATATTGCGTCCACCTCCACTCCTACAGACAAGGGTCTTGGGACCCTTTCTCCCCTTCTGGTCCTCAGGTGTCTAACACCCACTGTGAGGGCATGTACGCACCAACTTGAGCAGAAGCTGAGCTGGGGCACAGAGGGTCATATCTCTGACTCCATCCCACACCCTTCAGCATCAGGGTGTTTGGAGGGCACTGACTAGTCAAACAAAACACAGGCTTTGCCATGGTAACATGGGTTACAAAGCTGCTGATGGAGCCATGCTACAGCAACTGTTCAGAAGAGAAATTAGATCTCAGTTCTGAACACCCTGCGAGAAGGCGCCTGCTAATGCAAACACAAACAAGCCAGAAAGTTAAACTCTTCCATAACTGCATGGCCCTTAGTGGAGACATCACTGCTGCTGGTAGGACCCATTTTAAAATGTTACACTCCTGAACAGTACAAAACTACCAAGGCTAAGGGAAACTGGATCTGAAACACGTTACTGCTGCTGCTGTCATGACCTATTCATTAACATTTAAGGCCACAGCATTGCCTGTGATGGTGGCAGCACATTTCACAAGGCTGGGCAGGACCACTTATTGCAGACCAAATGTAAACTCAATGAGTCCCAAGCAGGACAGAGCTGCACTCAGTGCTGGAATTGAATGGGGCTTGAAAAATACAATTGTAATCCAAGTACTACCTGAAGCTGATGCAATGGAGGGAAGCAAAGTGGCTCCTTCAGGTCACATCTTTTACGGATATTACAAAAGCATGCATTAGATGCGTGCTAATTTGAGGAAGTTATTGCAAGCTCTTTCTTCAGGAAGTAGTCCCTTCTTGTTGCATCTGGCCTAAACTTGCAAAGGATCTTCCACCAAGATGAAATCTGAGCCACTGTGTATTATCTAGATTTCTAAAGGAACACCTCTGGCCATGATGGTCTATTGGCATTAGAGGCATGATAGAGTCAAGGCAGCTTTGTCTGGAGATGATCAGGTGGCTGAGAAGGTCTTAAAGCCCTCTAATACATTTCAGGGCATTGCTACATGTTGATTCTGTAACTCCTTCACTGATGGAAACATGGCTGTCGCAACACCATGGGTCAATTCAGCCTGTATGATGGGATGCTGCAGATAAGCATGGCAGAAGCTCTGACCTGCTGACCTGGCTCGTTTTTCTCCCAGAGAGAAATGTGTCTTGGACACGTTATTAGTGCTTTCCTGTACTGATGAAGCCCAGACATGGAAGAACTGGATTGTTGTCTTGTGACACTGTGTGAGCCGAGAGCAAAAGTGAATGCAACTGAGCCAAGCAACAGCGAGAGAATAGCAGGTTTTGGGACACCAGCTCCACCTTGGGGCCATGTGAGACATGATTTACCTGACCAAAGTGATATGGTAAAGCCAGGTGAAGATGTCAGCCCAGAACCTCTCACAAAGGCTCCAAAATACACAGTGGGGAGTCTCATTGTCCTAAACCCAAATCTGCTTCTTAGGAAAGTGAAGGAAGCATCTTTCTAAGAAACTGATTCTTGAAGGGGGATGTCCATCACACCATGTCCCCAAGACACTCAGCCCTCATAGAGGAATAGGTGATGTTCCCATGAGAAACCCTTCCTTCCTCAGAGTCCATAGTTCTTCCAGGAAAGGGAATGTGCTCTGTTGCCTTCATCCTCTGTTTCCTTCCAGCTCACGTGCTCCTTTGCCTTCATCCTGGGCTCGTGTGTTTGACTGTCTTTAGCCGGCAGTGTTTAGAGCTTGGCCTTGAGCATGGGGTGCTCAGGGCTTGTCACTATTCCACACAAATGGTGCCATTGTTTAGTGGCTGACTGGGATGGGCTACAGCGAGCTGTCTGTGGCTGCACATCTATCTACTCCCACAAGAGGAGACCAGTGTCACTTCCTCAGCTGCCCCTGGGGGTAAGTCACAGCCTGACCATAGGGCACCAGTTCACAGAGCAGCATGCACAAGGGAAGTAAGCCACGAGCGTCATGTCATGTCTGGCTTGGTCTATGGAGCAGCCCATCTGTGTGACCACACCAAGTCATGCCAAGAGCAGGGCCGAAGACTAAGCCTGTAGTATTTCTGCCCCTGCCTCCTCCCTGGTGCTCTCTAGCCCTTTTGTGAGGTCCTTGCAAGGACCAGTTCATGTGCAAGAGTGCATTTGCATCTCACTGTTGTGAGGCAGTGCATGGAGACTAGCCTCTTGGCCTTGAACAGCTTCAGGACACAGCATGGTTTTGAAATAAAAGCAACCCACCAGGCTACCTAGTACAGAACAGCACTGTCTCAAATGGAAGGAAAATTTCATGTGAGCTTTACTAAGTCAGAGCAAAAATGCTGGTCTCGTTTGTAGTAATAATGTTTGTTGAACATCCCAATAGCTTACAGGCTGCCCAGGAATGATGGCTAAAGACCTCAGGACAAACCCCTGAGGTGACTGTGATCAACTCGGGGGAAACTAGCTCTGTTTGCTGGGATCTCTGCTCCATTCTGCAGTGGCATTGGCCAAAATGGATATGGAGGAAGACCCAGTGGAAAGCTGGGTCTTTAGAAAGCCATTGACAAAACTGCTTTAAAGCCAATTAGCCAGTGATCATTTCAGGAAAAGGTAAAGTTTGAAGGAAAAGAGGATTTATTTATTTTTTAAATGATCTTGTGCAGTTGAAAGAAAAAGGTATTCTTTAAGGTCCCCAGACATAGTGACTAGCCTTCATTCTGTAATGGGTGGGCTACCAAGACAACAAACGTCGAAACCACGTGGGAAGGGGAGTAATTACAGCCATCTGACTGTTGTGTGTTTCAGATGGGATTCATACGCTCACCTGTGCCCTGATGCTGCTAAACACAGACCTTCACGGCCATGTAAGTAGTACTCGGAGATGCATCCTTCCTTCTTTTTCCTTCCCAGTATAGAGGTCTGTCCCCTTACACAGGATGTGTTGCTGGAAAATTGAGATAGTTCACCAGAGGGTACTCTGACCAGCTCCAGCAGGAATTTTGGGTGCCAGGCCCAGACCTGGGGACAGTCCTCTTAGTGTCACTCCACATGCAAGCCAAAGGCATGTCTCCTGCTGACATCAGTTATCTTATACAGGCACAGGCAATGCAGCTTTCTTCCCAGGCATGAGTCAGCCCTGTCCCAGAGGCTCTCACGGAGAGATCTTCACCACCAGTCTCTGTGAAGCTGGCAAACAGCAGCACCCATTGTGCTGCTGTTCCTTGTGGTGCAGACACCTGAGGCTCCTCTCATCAGAAACTGCTGCAAAGGAGTCAGTGTTTTCATACAGGTCTAGATTTCACCTTTCCTTCCCAAAATACAGAGTAAGTACCAGCTGTTCTTTTTCCTCAAGATGTAACAGACAGCTGCTGGAGAGTTTCATATCAGAGAGACCTCTGGACAAAGAGAGAGTGAGCAGAACTCATTGCCCAAAAGTGTGTTTGAAAAACAGCAGAGGTTGTTAAGAAGATCTCTCAGCACTTTTTAGAGGCTTTTTCAGGCAGGATAGGTTGGATTTGTTCCTAAAAGGTCAACCAGAGTGTAGAGAGGAGAGCAGAGTGGGAGGAAAAATAACTGCAGAGGGGAGATAGATGGGACTGGGCATAGGGGACAGCACTGGGACATTGTGTACCCTTGGAGACCCCAGCCATAGCGTACGTCAGGCAGTATGCATGGACTCTGCGGCCTGCTCAGTGCTGTGGAAGGGTGTAGGCACTGTTGACCCAGATCTCCTCCCTGCTCTCCAGCCTTGTGGTACAGGCATAGAGCATGGCTGTGATCCTTAGAGGGCTGTGCCCCCTTTACGGGGGTAGAAGGGCTCCTCAAGTCTCAGATCACTGAAGTACTTTCTTTCATAGTCCCTCTGAGAGCTCAGACCTGGAGCCACAGACTTCCCACAAGTTGTGTGAAGATGAAGGGGGCATAGGGGGATGGCTTGTTATAGCAGCCCGTGCATGTGAAACCTACACACCCTTTTTCTGCTTCATAATCCCATGATTTCCGAGCTGTATCATCAGAGTCCTCTTCTGCCTCCAGCTGGTAATAATTTGTTTTGCATCTGCAGAGACTTCCCTGATTTTCTCTTCATTAGCCTGCTAATGAGGGGACAGTAGGCCATAACCTAGCTCTTTTTTTGCATAGTGGTTTATAGTCACTTTAAGAGGAGCCTTTTTCTGTGGGGGTGGGAAGAGTACACTAAATGAGTGCTCTTCACCTATGAAGGCAAAGATGCAAAGGCCACCAGCTTCACTGGTGCCATCCTGACAGTCCACCTGCGAGACCCTCCCCATCATTACAGCACAGATACTGCCTTCATGACAAGGTTTGAACACAGCAGTCAGTGAAGGGAATTACTGGTCTCAGCAAGCGTATCCTTTCCAGATATGCACCGTGGCCTGCGCCAAGCTGGTTACAGCTGCCGCAGCCTCATCCTTTGGGGAACAGGCAGCCTATGACCAACATTTACACTGGCCACTGAGTCCATTCCCACACACATAGTTGCCAGTAACATGTCTAGGCAAAGTGACTCGACATGCAGTGGGATAGCAGTGAGGACAGCTTCTGGGAGGGTCTCACCCAGCCTTCATCCTTCAGCCAAAATGGTTCGAGTCAAGGAAATATTTTCATCAACGTATTTCCTGCAACAGCAAAAGTAACATTGTGGCAGAAGGCAAACTATGCAACTTCACTCCAAAATAATCTTATTTTATTTGTTTTTTTAATTAAAAAAATCCAAAATGTATCTCTGGGAAGAGAGAAATTATTGAAAAGGCAAAAAAAACCCTAAACCTCACCACTTCTATTTTTCATTGACAAGTTGGCTAAGAGGTCTGGTAAGAAGAAATGGTCTCACGCTATCTAGGCAAATTAAAAATAGCTTTCTTTTGACCAGGTGTAGAAATGCCTGAGCTTTTCGCTGAAAAATCTTCTTATTTTTCTGCATGGTAACATTAATTTCTTCTTCTCCTTCTCCTCCTTTTTTTTTTTTCTTTCTTCTGCTCCTGGAACTTCTCTTTCTGCTCTTTAACCCTTTACCAGGTGGTAAGTGCAGTCATTCTAGTGTTTTTCTTTAAAGCACTGGCATTTCACTTGTTTTTTTTCTGTGTTAAAAAAAAAGAATTTTTGTTTGTCTGGGTTCCTAAGTGGTTGTGCAGTGTCCTTCACTACTTAGCAACCCATTAGCAGCTGATACGCATCACATGAAATTCTCCTTGTGTAAAGAAACCTCCATAAACTGCAGTGTACCTGGGATTGTATGACTTGATCTCTCACCCCTTTTTGTTAAAGATGCTGTCATGATATTGCATATCAGTTTTTATTTTATTTCCTTTTTTAATATTGTGTGTGCGTTTCAGTGTTTTACTGTGCATTGCCATGGAGTGGGAAATTCCTTTGGTTAGGAAAGGGTGGTTGATGTGTCTCTGTAAAGGGGCAGTTCCCTACAGCGGTGTCTCTAGAATGAGCTAGTCATTCCAGCAGTGACCATCACACTGAGTTCAGGCTTAAAAGTAATGAGGCAGGCTTTAAAACATGAGATTTGCACCTGGCCACACTGGAGTTTTGCCTTAGCACTGTTGATTTTCTACCACAGGTGCACTCAGACCCTGTCTCTAACTGTACAGAAAACTTACTGTCTTTAAAATGAGACACTCCATTTTCATACAATCACCTGGAGTTGGTGTTTAAAAGCCAGCAGTCACCAACAAACATTACAAGCCTTGTAGTAGAATCCATATTGTTGCAACTCTCTACCTTGCTCTGCTGGTGCTGTTTGAGCTCCAGGAGATCTCATGACAAAGTAAGTACTCCTCTGCTGCATCTCTGCCCCTTGGAGACAAAGCTTTGGGATGTCTCCTTTTCAACTGTAAATGTTATCCCTCCTTGTTCAGAACTGCTGGCCGTGGAAAGACAGTGATAAATCAACACCTATGCATCACCAGCACTCATGGTTGCATTTTGGTACTTTAGCAAAGCCCAGCTTCTGGAGTCACGTTGTAATGTGACAAGCTTTAGTGTTTGTTCAAAAAGTAGGCCAGCAGGTCTCATGGCCACTGAACAAAGCTTAAAATGGGATCCCTGGGCAGCTCCTAACTCCACATGTCCATCGCTATTAATCTTACAAACCCTGTCATATTCTCCTTAAGCCAAGCTTATAGTTCGGTTTTAGCAAGAGTGATGTGTTAGTAACACTGGAAGAGCTGAAGAGCTCTGAGATACAAGCAGCTGCTGGCGTCACCTGCAGAGTGACACCAGTCTGCCCACAGCAGCTTTGTGTGGCCCAGGGGTCACTGGTACCCAAATGTTGTGGGTTTGTTCCCTGCAGCGGGGTGATTTTGTTTCTGCAGCCTACACATCCACTACCAGATCCCTTGGTCCAGTCAGACCAATGACCCTCACTTCATGCTGAAGTATAAATGTAGTTGTTTGTGTTTTTTCCCCTGAAGATGAGTATTTGGGAGATGTCAAAAGAGCCTGAGTAAAAACAGGGCCTGCTAGGGGCGTGATACTCATGCTGGGGAGCTCACAGGAGAGGTACCCGACTCACCACTTTGCAGCTGAGATGTTTGATGTCTGGGGCCTCCAGCCCACAAGCTCAAGTGGTTTAACACATCACAGAGGGAGTACTGGGGGCAGCACCCCAGACAGCCACCCTTCATGGCCTCTGGCCCCCCAGGAACCTGCTTCTCCTCCTGGGCTTTCACATGGCTCCTGCTTTTCCCACTGAGCACCCAGCTCCATACTCACCTGCCCAGCCTCCTAATGCTGGGACTTGGCAACAGCCAAGAAATGCCAAGCTACACTCCAGAGCCTTCTGGAGGTAGATAGAGCCATCCTAGACACTTCAGGTGATGGTCTGCGATCATCTTAGGTGAGTCAGCTCAGCAGCAGACGGCTGAGGCCCAGAGGAGGCAAGAACCCAACTGTAAACAGGGGCGTTACACTTGGTTGAAACAATGGGATGGCAGGATCAGCCCTGTCTACCCACCATCAGATCAATCTCATCCTTCCTAATTTATTCTTATACACTCTAACCACTCTCATGCACCTTGTCTCTGCATCTTTCCATTCTTATACACTGTCTGCACTCATCCACCTCTGTCCATCCATTCACATACTGTCTCTACCCATTCATCTAACTACCCATCCCTTCTCATCTATTTAATCCACTGTTCGCTCACTTGCTGTCCATCCAAGCACACCATGGTGCTAGCTGATTGTCTGACAGTGAATTCTCATGCTTTGCTGCATGGCCTGGAGCAAGCAAAGATGGGATGAAGTTCTTTTCTGCCAGGGGGACATTTCAGGAATAGTAGCTATGTGTGGCTGTGAAGCAGCCTTGTTGGCTTGTTCTATTGCTGGTAAGTGACTGACACACCGCAAAAAAGCAAAATGCCCCATCTGTGTGGCTGGCCAGAAATGAATATGCATCTCCCTACACAGATGTCCCAGTTCAGCAAGGGACATAGAACATCTGAACACTGAGCTTTGAGGTGTGCAGATACATTCCCCTGAAGATTATGTCCACATAAAATCATAGAATGGTTTAGGTTGGAAGGGATCTTAAAGATCATCTAGTTCCAACCCCCCTGCCATGGGCAGGGACACCTCCCACTAGACCAGGTTGCTCCAAGCCCCATCCAACCTGGCCTTGAACACCTCCAGGGATGGGGCAGCCACAGCTTCTCTGGGCAACCTCGGCCAGTGTCTCACCACCCTCACAGTAAAGAATTTCTTCCTGATATCTCATCTAAATTTACTGTCTTTCACTTTAAAGCTGTCACATGTGATGATCTTGCTGAATCAGCAAGATGGCCTACTGCTTAAGAAGACATCCCACTGCACCCTCATACTGGCCCTTTCCAGAATTGTTCCTCAGATTCCCCATACTTTTTAAATACTGTTGCAGTGTGTGAAAGCTCAGGCAGTCCCTGGTGCTGGTGCCGTTGATAATAGGCGCTTGTGATCACAGAACTCTTCCTTTGCAAGTGTTGATCAAGTGAAGCTGCAAAGTCCATGTCCTGGAGTGGATTTTTGTTTTTTCTGTTCAGCTGGTGTTGATTTGGAGGCACTTGCAGGGCTTTGTATTTGGGTGGATGGCTCCAACCCATTTCTCAAAGCAGCAAGCTGAAGTGTTAAGATATTGTTGACTTGAGGTTATATTGCATCTGAGCCACCCCAGCGTCCTGTGCTGAATCCTACTGACAGCCAGCCTGAATCCTGCCCCCGACTCTCAAGTGCTTTGAAAACCTTGTCCAACAAGCTGATTCACAGGGGTAGCATCCTTGCTGGAGCTTTCTCATCACCTCTTCTTGTTGTCAGAGAAAGGGTATGTTTTCATCCTTCTCAATTGCTCGGCAATTAGCTGCTTTTCCACAGTGTGGCTGCTGTCTCAGTTTGAGCTCAGAGATCTTCTTGTACAAGAGAAAGAGGCAGATCACAAAATAAAAAAGAAGCCATCCCCTGGGTCTAATATATGTCGTGGATGCAATATGCAAGAAACCCAAAGAAGGGCCTGCGAGGCTGGTAACTTGCGCCACTTTATCTCACAGTATCCACTCACTTCATAAAATGTGTTGGCCTCTTCATTCATTGCTGGATCACTGCAACAACATCTCTGCAGGCAGATAGACCTGTGCTGTGCACTCTGCCTTCCTGCCTCAAGGCAGGGGTTGTAGTAGTCACCTTCTCTCTATGCAAAGTAATTTGGTGCCTCAAGGTCTCAGGCAACATATCTACCTCACCTCCAAACTCTCTCCCTCATGGAGGTTCGTTACTGCATTTTTTCATGTACTCCCTCACCCTCCTTCCTTCCTCCATCCACACACCACTGTGCTGCTGGCATTTATTTTTTTTGGCTGTAATTCACCGGCCAGCAAGTAAACAAATCTCTCTTCCCTCTGCCGAAAAAACCTAGAGTGCCTGCAGGTTTCCCTGCAGCTCTTCTGCAGCTAGTGTACCCACTGAGCACTAACTGACAGTAGTCTCTAGCTATGGGGTCCACTTATGGGCATCGGCCGTGGGACTCCCCTGTGAGAAAGCAAAGATGGCTGAGCCTGTGTGTTCTGTCGCACCGTATCCCCAGGCACTGCAGATTTGTAACAGTGCTTTATCCCTCTTTTTCTTGATCTCTCAAGGGTGCCAGCTCATCTGGAGTTGGCACCAACAGGAGGCATAATTAAGAGTATCAGACAGAGCAGCTCAAAGGCAGCGCTGGCTCCCTGTGTACTATGTTTGCACACGCAGATGGCAGGTGGGGGGGGGGGCGTTGTGGGCTAATCCTAAGGCCTCACTCTTTGCTGATGCTTTCACTTAGGGAGAAGCCTCCAGGTCATCTGTTGTGCATGTTTGTGGGCAAAGGTTTCTTGTACCAGCCTCTTTCAAGAGGTTATTTTCTTGCACAGGGACACATCTTGCCCTGTAGGGCATGTCCTATATGATCTGCTGCAGCTTCATCTCCTCCCAGTGACCCAGTGAGGCCCTTCTTCCTCAATGAGTCCCTAAGCAGGGTCCTGGCTCTGCTGTTCTTGGCCGTCCTTCCAAGTCCTCCTGGATGGCCACCCTGTCAGTACCTTGATGCAAAGCCCACCCAGCATCAGGATGCTGTTGGGATCCTTAGGACCGCTGGTGGCAGCTCATCTTTCCTCTCACTAACTCCATTGTCCACTCCATGTGATGTCATCATGGGGTCCATCCTTGGAGACTTCACTCCAGGGTTGAAGGCTGCAATATGACGTGGCAATGGAGAAACCTGCCTTTCCTTTCTGAACCCTACAAGTGCCACTGACTCCTCTACACCTCTGTTCCAGTCCTCTGGAGAGGTAGGATTGCAGGGAGAGGCTTGGAAAAAGGCTGCTTGCCTCTAGCCTCTCAACTCTTGCAGGCTGAGAAAGCGACTCAGGTGGCTATGGTTTAGCTATGGCTAAAGGGTTTCAGAAGACAGATGCCACAGACTGATACCAGGGATGCCAGATGACCTGGCAGCATCAACACAAAATAGTCTTGGCATTAGTTGGTGATGAGTGTATTCCAGGTTGCAAGATTCTCCCAGCATACGTGTATTGCCCTCACATGCCACAGCACTCAAGTTCACACAGTACCAGTAGCTGGATCATCTCTCTTCGTAATGGCAATCAAAATAATCGTTTCTGTGAAGGATGAGTCATTGCCCAATGCTGGCTATCTTCAGATGCTGACACTGCACGCTCACACAATTTCACACACGGCAGGCTTGGAGACCCATCCAAGCACTGGAATTTCAAGGCAGTGTGAGTGCTTGTCTTGAGTTTTGAGACACAGACCCTGTACCAGCACCAATCTGGAGACCAGAGGTGAGATCACTTAGAAAGTTTGGAGCAAGATCTGGGGAGGTTATTTTCAGGTGTTTTATCTGCACCATTAAAAAAGAGGTCATTTGAAACTTTTGGGTGCTGGTATGGGAAATAAAGCAAAGAGCCCAATCGAAAATCAGATCAGAAGACCTTTCAGTTTTGAGCTCTTGAGGCAAACCCAGGCTTCACTGCTACTTATAAAATTGTTCTTTAAAAGACACTCTGAATAAAGTCAAAACTCTCCAGAAATTTAATGAGATGCTTCTTTGCCTTACAGAATATTGGCAAAAAGATGTCATGTCAACAGTTCATAGCAAACCTGGATGGGCTGAATGATGGGAAGGACTTTGCAAAGGATTTGCTGAAGGTAATGTGATATAAACAGACAGTGGGATACCGCCATTATTGCTGTAGTGCCACCTAGTCCTGCTGGGACACTCTGAGCCCTTGGATCAGCATCTTCCAGTGCACAATTGTTTCATTAGAAGAATTGTAACCCACATGTATAGCTTCTTCTAACTTGCAGTGAGCCACAAGAGGTCTGTTCCCTGGTGGTGTTTTGTCCAGATTTGTGGCATATCTGCCCTCAGAGCATACCAGGGGTCCTGCTCCCCCACAGTAGCTCTGTAATGCACCAGACAATGCACAGAACAAGGTACCTCCCACCTCCAAATATGACCATCTGACACTGATACTTTTCTCTGCCTTCACTTCCATGTAATTAGGTGTAGTGCTCCAACACAACTAGTTCAGTACCATTGGTTAAACACCCCAAAGTGAGTATTTCCTCCTTCCACATGGTTTAACACCACCACTGTTGTCTGCACCTGCTGCAGGTCTGGCAGCCTGACCTGGATTTTGCTGCATGGAAAAAGGTTGAAATGACCACTGCCACAGCAGGGGTGTCACGTCATGCTTTAGACGACGCCCCCGCCTCCCAGCAGACCTCACCCTACCCCAACCCTCAGTATGTTCAGGGCCACCTCCCCATTGTGCTTTTCTAGCCCTTTTTTGCTTCTTTGCCAGTGCCCCAGGGAAACCACTGGAATTTGCCACAGGAGGAACTGGAAAAGATGATCCCCAAGGTCATTCGTCCCTCCCCTGCCTCTCAGGGCAGTGTTCAAGCCTCCACTGTCCCTTTCCCCTAGTCGAGACACTGGAGGTGTCTTGGCATACCCCAGAGTCTTCTACCATCTTTGTGTAGGCCAGGATTCACTCAGGACTAGGCGCAGCACCCAGAATTAGTCAAAAACATCATATACAGGCTCCTGTGCAAGGCTGGCTGCCAGACCTCTCTGCTGATGATGTGTGCAGTCCAATAGCTAGCATGGCACATAGGCAAAAAAGAGTCTAGCAGGACAGCAATTGTCCTGCTCACTGGTGACTACTTCTCCAGGACAATTCAGCAAGGAAGGTATGTCTCCAAGCACATAGACAGGATGTGGAGAAGATGGTCTCCACAATCCAGGCATGTCTTCCGTGAGAGACACAGCTAATACCATGTTCTTGTTTCAGACACTATATAACTCCATCAAGAATGAGAAGCTGGAGTGGGCCATGTAAGTATATGTTAAGCATTTGAGAGATAGTGTGTCTTTCAAAGTAGATGACAGGTCTTGAGTCATGTTTTTAGCCCCAGAAGCTCCCAGAACATTTCCTGCCAAGCCCTTAAGCACTGAAGTCCCTCCTGCAGGCAAGCTGGGTTTATTTATGGCTTAGACACAAAAGCAGACAGGGAATTTGGTGGCAGTCTGTGAATACAGGGTCCACAGGCATGTTCTAAAGGAAAGGAATGCCCTCTTTTGTTTACTATTACACCTATAAACTGCTGGTCCCTCTCCAGGTGCTTCAGAGGTCTTTGCACAAGTAGCTCAAGATCTGGGGTTATTTTGGTCACTGAGACTTTCCACCTCTTCCACGTAGTTTCTTCTGGGAATAGTATCAGAGAATCACTCAGGCAGGCAGGGACTTTGCAAGATCTCCAGGCCAGCTGCCTTCTCAAAGTATGGTCAACACTGAATTCAGATCAGGATGCTCAGGGCTTTGTTCAGTTTTACCCTGAAAACCTCCAAGGACAGAGATCCCACAGCCCCTCTGGATCCATGAACCAATGATTAATTATTCTGAGTGTGACCTTTATTTCTTATCCATTTGAAACCACTGTTGTTTTGATTTATGCCTACTGTCTCTTGTCCTCCTGCCATGCACCATAGCGAAGAGCCTGGTTTTGTGTCCTCGATAACCTCCTCACATATTGGAAGGCTGACATATGTCCCTCAAAGCCATCTCTTCTCTAGATTGAACAAGGCCAGTTACCTTAGTCACTTCTTACATTGCAAGTGCTCTAGACCCCAGGCATCTTGGTGGCCTCTGCTGCGCTTTCTCCACCTTGTTGATGCCCTTTCCTGTATTGGGGACCCAATACTCTTTACTGTATCACAACATGATGTAATGAGTGCAGAGGAGAGGAAGATGATCAGTTCTCTTAGCCTCCTCACTGTGCCGCTGTTACACAGCCCAGAATGCTCTTGGCCTTCGTTTCTGCCAGGACACACTGGCTGGCTTCTGTTCATCCTGCTGTTTACCAGAAGCCCCAGAGCCTTTTCTGCAGAGCTGGTACCCAGCCAGTCAGCCCTGGGCAACCCTGCTGCAGGATCACTCCACCCCAGTGCAGTGCTTGGGTGCTGAATTTAGTGAGGCTCCTGTCCCTCCTGAGTGGTGGCCCTGTATCTCTGATTTTTATGGTATCCACAAACTTGATGAGATGCATTCTGTCTCCTCCTCCAGATCATCATTTTTTTACCCTGAAACAAGTCTGGGAACAGCTAGCATGGTGGCTTCCATGACAGGTTCACACAGCACCTTCCTCGGTCCTTCTTCCCCTGCTCTGCTACCCACCCCCTGCCCAAAGCACTGGCCAGGACCCTCAGAGAGTGGTGTGCTGTGCTCTCCAGCCTTGATGCCACCCCACCACTGCCATGGGGAAGCCCATGGCAGACCTTAAGCTTTCACAGTGGATATTTCTCCTCTCCTCTCCTCTCCTCTCCTCTCCTCTCCTCTCCTCTCCTCTCCTCTCCTCTCCTCTCCTCCTTAGCCTCAGACCTCTCTTGTCTCCAGAGGGTCATGGGACTGAGCAGGACATTCTGGGCCATTAGCTCCATCACCCACTTTTCTCCTCATATTGTCCTGGCCAAAAAAGTGTCTGGAGACCGTTTGACCCTACATCCCTCCCCAACTACCTGAGTCAAGCTTTGCTGAGCAGGAGCCTCCATTGCCAGCCATGCTCCGATGGCAGCAGTGCTAGCTGTGGGATGGTGTCTCCTTCGGGAGGGACGCAGCCAGCCAGTGGCCCTGGAAGGGCAGTGGTTTCTTAGTGAGTCACATAGCATCGATTTCACTTTAAAAATAATCTTGCATGACATCTGTGTGAGAGGAAAGCAGCAATGCCAGCTCTGCAGCAGATTCCAGGTCGCGGGTGGACATAGTCACGAGAGGGAGCTCTGTAGCTCCGCAGAAGGTGTCGGTGGGACGTTTTATGTAAGGGGAGTTCAGCAGAAGTGCATCTGCTGGCAGTATGCGGGCAGTGGTTACACAACGCCTGCCAGCACGGGCTCCCTGGCTCGGGCACTTCCCAGGGATGTCAGCCCCTGGGGTCCCACCACAGCGGTGCCGTTCCAGTCAGCAGCATCTAGACCCCCTCCTGCCCTCCTCCACCCCAACCCCACTTGTATCCTTGCACCCCCTCATTCACCCCCCACTGGCCTGGGACCTGCCTTGCTGCAGGGTGTCCTGCTTGGTTACAGATGGACAGGCTGCAACACGACAGACCTCTCAGCTCCTCCGCTGTGGGACAGATGCTCCCTGACATTGGTACCTGATTTTGTTTCAGAGATGTGGCACTGAGTCATAACCTTGCACAGGCAAGACCCTCTTCTCCCTGCTTGCCTCTGCCTTCTGTCCTTGTGCATCCCAGGGAATGAAATGCCCTTGCTCACAAAGCCTGACTGGACAGGCAGGTATACCACCGTCATCCCAGCAGCAAGCAAGATCTCAGAGGGGTCCCTCTGGTGCAGGTCAGAGAACTGAGCCCCACTAACTCCCCACCCAGGCATAGTGTTCTGGGCTCTGCCTAAGCCCCAGGACTCCTGTGGGTGCTGAGGACTGAGAAATCATTCTTCTCTTCCAAGAGGTGTCTGATGCTTTGGCCATCTACTTGCTGCAGGTAGGGAAGTGTGGTATTTTACTGCTCACATCCCAGCTAGTGGATTCAGCCCTGTGTCACTCCTCAGCTAAGGTTTGGTCCCAATCTAATCAGCAACCTAAGGTGGCCACTCATACCATTTAAACATTGACATGTATCACACTGGGCAGAAATTCCCTGTTTGCTCTCCCTCCTTAATGTCCCAGGGACACTGGGAAATACCACTTCCCATACAAGTTCTGATTTCTATGCGCCGCAGTAGGTTTTACTCCAAACAGGAAGAGCCAGGCTTGGTAGCATCAGTAGACACTTCCCTAAGTTGCTCAGCCCTTGCTGTCCCAGGTCCAGGACCAGGAGGTCTGTGAGGAGAAGCAATTTTTATGACAATGACCAGCATTTCTTGCTCTCTGCTGGCCCACCCTGAGGACACAAATGGGGAACTGATGTATAACCTATCCCAGAGTTTGTGGGTTTTGATCAAGTGGCCCATGTCCCTAATGTCTGCAGAGCTTTTGTTCCTCAGAGATGCAGAGGACATTCCTCAAGCTCCTTCAGTATCTAGGAGGCCCCAGGGACTGCATCTCAGAGGGTGAGAGACCCCGGTGATAGCTGGTCTTCAGCAAAAGACCTCCTTAAGCTTTGGGTTTAGGGCACAGAATTGGAGACTCTCCCTGTGAAATCCTTGTAGTCTTCAGCAATGGTGTGTCTGCAGTTTCCTGGTGTTCAGACAAACACCCATTCCCTTACCTGTTTTGAGTAACCTCACAGTGGGACCACTGGGACAGTTAATTGCCACCGATGCTCCTCCCAGGTATGTCCAGATCACCACCATTGGCCCACTCTGCGTGTTACAGTCCCTGCGCCTCCTTTAATTTTCTTTCTCTGACTAGTCTTGTAATAAATAACTCTGAAACCAAAGCAGATAGGGCATACTGTGACCCAGCCCACATGTCCTCCACTCAATCTCTTCTCTGACTTTGTTTCCAAGTGATGAGGACGAGTTGAGGAAATCACTCTCGGAGCTGGTAGATGACAAATTCGGAGCCAGTGCGAAGAAAGTCACAAGGATTGTTGACAGCAGCAACCCCTTCCTGGACATCCCCCAAGCGCTGAATGCAGTCACCTACAAGCACGGTGTCCTCACGCGTAAAACCCATGCAGACATGGATGGGAAGAGAAGTACGTGTTAATGGGACAGAAGGAGATGTGCCCTAGGTGGTACCAGAGCCTTGGCCTAGCGAAGGCATTTCCTTACCGCATCCCAGGGAACACAAGAGAGATCCCCAGATCCATGAATGCCAGGGCACAGGGAAAGGAGTGTGTTTTGAGGCATTTGCAGGCATGAATGTTTTCAGGAGGCCTCAGTCTCCCCTTCTCACTGCCAAGGAATCGAGCAGTGCCTGTCCCACACAAATAGACCTGGTCTTCCATCCTGTTCATGGGCATAATCCTGGATGCCACACTCTGAGTGATGAGTCCAGCCTCAGCTGGTTCCACAGCAGTTGTCCATCCCAGCCCTGGCCTTGGGGACAGTCTGGTCTTTGAAGCTTTGTTCCTATCCATATTCTGCCATGTGCTGGAAACAGCTGCTGTGTGCTGGCTGGGCAACAGGATGCCTCATAGCTCTGTTGTCAGCATATGGGATTACAGGAAAGGTACAGGAAAATATATTTGGGAACTGTTAATGAGCAGAGATTAATGAAACCTTGGATAACCCCTTTTGCTAATTGGCCCAGTCACTGCAGCCAATTAAAAGTCTTGAGTAGAGATTACCACCAAAGGTCTCCCTTGCTTCCAGCACTTTCTTAATAGCCCATGCCTGGAGGATCAGATGTCTTGTGGTGAAGTAGATGGCTCCCCTCACCTCCCACCCCTCTCCAGCTTCCAGCAAGTTCTCTGTCCCCAAATCCATCAAGATGGCTGGTGGTAATGCTCCTTCCTCAGTAGAACAGAAGCTGCCTTATCCAGGGTATGTCTGCCTAACTCATTTGAAGCAGAGGAGCTCAGGGAATGTCTCTGCTCCTCAAGCATTTAGTCCAGGGAACATGAACCTGGGTTTGGAGGAGCAGAGATTTCCTGCACGTGTCCACTGGCACCCTCATACCAGCTCATCTCTGGTTTTGACCTGCTTGTGTTCCTGCTGGGAGGCTGCGTCTCCCAGCCCATGTCTCTCAAACACACGTCCCTGCAGACAAGCCACCCATAAGCAATAGCGTGGAGCTGTATGAGATCTGGGCATCAGTGCATGCCTGTGGTGGGTCAGGAGAAGGGTTGGTTTCCCCAGAAATGTGAAGGTCAAGGAGCACTGGCAGAAGCAGACATGTATAATTAAATGTTCTTCCTTTTTTAGCTCCCAGAGGAAGAAGAGGTTGGAAGAAATTTTATGCTGTGCTTAAAGGGACCGTCCTTTATTTACAAAAGGTAACCATGGTGGACTATCCCATTTGCTGTTTCATGCTGTCTCCAAAGCAGTCATGCTGTCCTACGCAGGAGACCCATAGATGCAAGTAGAGCTGAATCCATGCCCTAATGCATACATGGACATCTACAGAGCTTCTCAAGAGACCAGTACACAGAACTGGAGGGTGCCATCATCTTTGGTGGTGGTGTTCGTGCTAAGGGCACTATTCACAGCCTCAAAAGAGGGCCATACAGCAAGCAGTATGAAAGAGGGAACATTGAGGCAAGATTTCTGCAGAAGTGCCCCAGCAAGTAGGAGCTGTTGAGGAGGATGAATGAACAGATGATATGGAATAGGTGAAATAGGATGTTGGTGAGACACGTGATAGGAAGCTGAAAAGGCTTAGGATCAGACCAGTCATATCCTGCCTATTGTTTTATTTGCTGGCACAGATCTGATTATGAGCAGCTTCACTGAGTCTGGTATGGACCATGCTTAAAGTTTCTCTCCTCCTTCAGGACCTTGCTGAGCTGGGTCCTTCCATGGGTGGCCAAGTGACACTTTCTGCCTCTTTTCACCTCTGTTTGTTCTGTAGCCACCTCTAGTCAACACAAGTATAAATCCCAGGTCCTCATGGGAGGCAAAGTCACCATGGAAGAGCTTCCCTGCATGTTATATCATTCAGTTCTCTGCCTTTCAAGACACTTGGATGCTAGGAGGATTTCCATGGATAGTCTTTTCTGTGGGAAAATTCAAGGAGCAGGGGCTCACTTGAATGTCAGTGTGAGCCAGCCAGGGATGCCAAATGTCTGTTCATCATGCAACAGGATAACCCACTGAACTAGGTCTGAACTACCTTAGTAGCACATGCTGTGCAGTAACCCATTGAACTCACCTTGCTGGAACAGCACTCCCTGTGGGTAGATGTTCCTATGTATCGCAGTATTATCTCCAAAGCAATGAGAGTAAACAAACATTGGATTATATAAGAAAGGCAGAAGGAACCTCAGGGCAGCACGGAATTATGACTCAGAGCTGGTAGCACACCCCAATGATTCTCGTGTTTTGCCAGATCCTATGGCACATGTCACAAAGCCAACAGAAATCTGGCAGAAGCCGATCATAATTTACAGTATGGGTTGCTCTTAGCCAAGTGGCATTTATACAGCTTTGAAATTCTTTTCTGCAGCTGAGGTAAGCTGCAGTATACAGGAGAGCCCAGACCTTCTCCAGCCCTCTAAATGTGGTGGTCTTCAAGTCAGTGGCACTCTTCTTGCATCTCAGTCTCTTGTCTCGTTACAGTCTCCCCATGGAATCCACCAAAGAGGTCCTCATGCTGACCATGGTGATGCATGAGGATTTAACTTGTACAGAGCTTCCATCACCATTTAATTTTATGACAGTTTTTCTATGAAAAAAAAAATGCAATTTCATCAAAATCACAGGAACTGTTTGGATCTAAAATTTTTTCACCAAGGACTTCTAGGGCATGTCTCTTAGATGAGTCTGTTGAGGGGGTGTATATTTGGAATGAAATACACTTTCAGGACAGAATTTTCTTCCCGTGCTGGACCAAAATCCAGTTTACTGAAGATTTTCTTGACTGCTTGGACAGCACTAGGAGCCATGAAGCCAACACTGAGTGTCATTGCTCCTGATAGGGCAGAGGGGTTGGGTTTTCTTTGCTGTACAAGGCTAGCAGCAATAACCATCCAGACTGTTATGTTAATGTAGTTTGTCATGTTAGTACTAGAAGTTTAGAATTTAAAAAGAGAGTGAGGATGAGATTGACGTGGCAGTTAGAAGACCAATATTCTTATCTAGATGACCCTCAGGAGCAAATGGTTAAGAGACTGAGGGCTTTCTTTATGGACAAGGACTGAAGAAGGAAAACACCTAAGATTTGGCTAGGTTATGAAAGCGTCTGATAAATAACAGCCATAATTGATGTGTAATTAGCAGGAGGGACTGGAATTGCCAAGGGTGCCCCAAGGAAGCAGCATTTGGAAAAACAAAAATTAACCGGGGGAACGTTTGGGCAAAGGATTTGGGCAAAGAGGGATTTCTTAGTCATGAGCTGCTGCCAGACTTTCTATGGTCCTCTTCAGAGGACTCCTTGGGCTGGGCTTGGCTGTAGACAGTGTCTATCGGGCTTGGCTGTAGACAGTGTCTATCAGGCTTGCAGAGACAGGACAGAAGGAGGAGACCACGAAGACAAAGTCCTTGCCCTGCCACTTCCAAACATTCCCAGCACCACAAAAGAGGATGGATAAACATCCACCTGCCTTGTTGAGTCTTAGTGCAACTTCTTGCCAATGGAGTGGTTTGCAGAACAAGAGCGTTGCACAATACAGGAAGGAAATGATGTGCCAGCCTCCCAGTCTTTCAGCAGAAGATGCCTGCAGATAAACATAAGGTAGAACCTGGCTGAGCACAAATCACTGGGAAAAGATTCTTTCATGTGAAGAAAGAGGAGAAAGTACATGCTTCCAGACCCACCTGACGCCATGGAGCATAGGTTCAGCCGGCTCCAGTTTTTCATTGTGACCAAACCAGGGATCTAGACTTTAATAGGAAATTTCCATAAGTTTGATAGGAAACTCTAATCAATTTGGTTTTGGGGAGCAAGTTGAGTAGAAATAAGAGTGAGAGAGAGAGGGAAGGGGAAGGAGGGCCTGGGAAGACAGATGTATAGAAAGGGTGAATGGCCAGATACAGAGAGAAGTGGACATAAGATAGGCAGAAGAGTGGGTGGGTGGGTGGACAGGTAGAAGTCAGTCTGTTAGAAGGAATTCAGGCAACAGCCATAAATGTGCTGATGTAGAGATGTCACATGTCATTGACTTGCCAGTGTTAATTGCTGGATTAGCGTGTTCTAGCACGGTCTGCTGAAGCAATTGCTTGAGCCCCTAAAGGGGTGCAGCACAGTCTTGGGGAAGAAATGCAGGCTTGGGAGCAGGGTGCACCTCTCCTACGCTCTAATCTGTGCTGGGCACTGACTCACTCGGTGGCCTTTGGCAACTTACTTCACCTCTGTGAAATGGGGATAATAACCCTTAATCACCACACGCAGGGGGGTGTTGAGAGGAACGACGGAGAGGTATAAAGCATGATGTGCTTTTATATGGACGTGCTGGAACGGGTACAGGTCTTCCCACAGGGTCTGCCCTTGCAGCCCCCAACCATGAAGGAGTTCCCAGTGTGGCCTCGAGCCAGGGATGCTGTCCCATGCAGGCAAGCCCTTGCCATGGTAGTGCTACTTGGAGGGCCAAGTTCATGACCAGACTGAAAAGGGCACAGTGGTTCGTTTTCCTCATTAAATGGTTTGGTTAGGCTGGTAGATGTGAGCTGAAGAAAAGGAAAAAGAGGAAAACCCACTCACAAGCCAGAGCAGGAGACATCTCAGTAGCTCCATGTCCGTATTCACACCACTGCTCAGGGCTGGCGCTGAATCCACAGGAGAGGACTGCAGGACCAATACACTGGGCTCTCTCAACCCATCCAGGTGCCCTACAAAGGCAGGCACAAGACATACATGCCTTTTCTTGACAAAACAAGCTTTGACCTGGGGAGCTCATATTAGTGGTGGATCTCCCACCACCTGCTCACAGAGCTGGGCAGTAGGGGAGAGCTGGCATCAGAAGAGTGAACCAAAGACACTATGGAGCACTGCCATGGCAGAAACTAAGCCCAGGCAAGGGGGTGGACGTGCATGTTTAAGCAGAGCCTTTGTGCAGGCAGGAGAGGCACGTATCTGTCTACACCATCAACATTAAAAGCTGAAAGTGAGTGAAATTAATTTAAAGGGATTCTGAAACAAAGCATCCGTACCGGGGCAGAAGATATCCCCAAAATAGACCCTGAAAATTGCTGACCCTCACCATCCTACATCTGGAGAAGCAAGGGAAAAATAAGCATGTTACCATTCAGGGTCTGGGGGCTAAGGGTAACTGGGATGGTGTATCACAGCATACCTTGCCCATTTCAGAGTGACAAGTACCTCTGTGAACAATGCAGGACACATAAGATGAAAGTTCAACAGCCCAGTGATACCAAATTAGCCCTTTTGCCAGGAAATGCACGGCAGGATGACACCATGAAAAAGGTGAGAGTGAGGTTAGCGGTACTATAGCATGGATAAAACATTGCCTGAAGTTGCTCCAAATATGATGCTGCTTATGTTTTAGTATAAATCAGTTTCTCTGAGATTTAAACCTATGTTACTATTATGTTTTCGGACACATCTCTTCCTCAGCAGCAGTTTATGCACACATTTAAACTTATATCAAAGCTCAGAAAGGGAATGAGGCAAAATGCAGAGAAACTGCTGGAGGCTTTGGAGCAGAGCTGACATGCTTTGCTGAAGGGCAATGGGATTATTCTCCAGGGGAAGGCTATGCAGTGTAGCCTACACTACAGTGTAAGTGTTGGGCACCGTGATGGCTCCAGCCATGTGTGCGTGGCACAATACAGCCTTGGAGCTTTTTGCGGAGGGTGCCTGTTTAAGAGTACACAGAGGTCTCCCAGCATTGGCAGCCATCCATATCATCATGACTACTGCAGCACAGGTTTATCCTAAGAAGGGCTTGCTGGCAGAGCCGGCCCATGCAGAAGCGAGCCTCCAGCATCATGCACTCCTGCAAAGGCAGCTGATTTCCACCAGCTGGGAGGCAGGAGGTAGAGAGAACCTGCTTGATTCAACCTCATGCTGATTTCTGGGCCCAGTGTTAGAAAAAGAAGATTTGGCTTTTCCTTACACCTACATTGATGCCTGTGAGCCTGAAATCAGTAGAGGCAATACATGATGATACCATTTGAGGTGAAGATCTGCATTAGTCAAACCAGTTCACAGCCGTGGCAGTTTCTCCTTGTCACATGCCATTAAGCCTAGCTATTTGCACTGTGTTTTCAGAAAGCTTATCTTGAAATAGGAGATCATAGGCATCACAGTCAGGTTTATTCAAATCCAAAGAGCTTCAGCCTTGGAAAAACATCCAGAATTGAAAGTCTCTCTGCAATATATGAGGCCTGAGCAGCAATGTCTGCCTCAAGCAACTATTTCTTTCCAAGTGGGGTAACATATTATGTCCTCATAAGGCCAAGCATTTGTTTTTCTTTGTTAAAAGGCTAATGGCCCATTCCTCTGGCTACTGAAATCCCCACTGTAGAAAGGTCATCTATACTGCCCCACAGTGCAGCCTGTGGGAATGTCACCTTGAACGCAGGGTGCCTGCAGCACCCACCCCTTCCACTGCTGGAAAGCCAAGGATTTTCTTTGAGGTTCACCCTTAAGAAGGCGGTTGCGTGAGCACCCAGAGCCCATGCCAGACCTTTCTGGGCTCTGGGCGTTTCTTTGCACAAGGCCAAGTATCATGTGCTGTTGAACTCAGTGTAGCAACCGCTCTCCCGGATGAGATTATTGCTTCTAAAAAGGAGGAAAGGAAAGGCTTCAGAAGCTTATTTCCCATCAGGAACAAGGGTCTGGGTGAGCCACATTCATGGGCTGGGGAGTGCTGTTCCCTGATGCTCTGGAGAGCAACAGAGGGGGGACCTTTCTGACCCGATGCCAGAGAACAGCCTTACTGACCAGGGTTAGCAACCAGGAGACTGTAGCATGGCTTTTCCCTGAATGGCTGGATTTGTACCACCAGGACACAGGAAAAAACATCTTTTTTGCAAATCTGTAGAACAGGCCAAGCTCTAGCTTGAAACCTAAGGAGGGGCTGGGACACATAGACTACCACCATCAGACAGAGCCACCCCTGTGCTGGCAGCCAAGGACGGTCAAGGAAAGCAAAACATAAGAGCTAGTCCAGTAGGACCACACTGTAATCAGCAGGGCAAGGCAGGCCCTTCCAGGCACACCCTCTCCTGACATGGCCTCTAACATGGTTGGGGGTGGTGTGGTCATGGTTTGTTTTAGCCAGGGCCAGGTTTTCTTACATCCGTTTATCCATGCATGCATGCATCCATCCACCTGTCCATCCTTCTATCCCACCACCCGTCTGGACCAGCTGTTGAGCTGGCAAGGGTGCAGAGTGGGAGGGAGGATATTGCTTTAAGTGGCCGGGAGCTCAGTCACTGGGAAAGCAAAGGGTAAACACAGGATTGATTGAACTCCTTTTTTTCGTAAAAAATGCTGTGCCAAGATCATCCTTTCAGAGTCCCATGTTCAGTATTTTCTATCTGTTTATAAAATATATACATACATAGTTATTGCTACATTCCCTACTTGTGTGAAATTGTCCTTCAGTAGAGCAAGTAAATCAGGAATACAGGGAATGCTGCTGCAATTTGCAAGTGCCAGTCTAATGAATTACATGAGATACCATGCCAAAGGGGCACACATACTAAAGAGAGGCCAAGCGTGGTTCAAGTGGGCCATGCTCGGTCTGGCAACTGCCCAGCAAGCCCCACACCTGCACAGAGGTGCGCTGGCTGCAGGAATGCTGCTGTTCCAGGGCTGCCTGAGATGGTGCAAAACCAGAGCCCAGATCCTCCTGCCACACAAAGCTGCAGCACCAGGGCAGGCGCTCGCTGATACCTGCCAACAACCTGGAGTTGCATCCTGGCTTGAGCTCTGTGCTACGGGTGAAGCTCTGCAGAAATCTGGCCCTGTCTTGTGCCTTCCCCCAAAGCCTCAGGCGTGTGCCGTGTTAGAGATAACTATTGATAATTACGTTTAAAACTTTCATCTCCTTCTTCACATCTTCCCAGTGAACTTAATGATGGAAGAAGTTGCCAGATGTTAATTATTATCATTATCAGCTCCTAGCATTTACTGTACAAAGCGGTGATTTTCCTGGTCTTGGCACTCTGTGATTATAGCACCGAGAGAAAGGCAGGTTCATTAAAGTAGCCCGCAAATGTTAGTGTTGTCATTATCCAATTAACGTTCCTCTTCACAGGATGAATATAAACCTGACAAAGACCTCTCTGAAGTGGATTTGAAAAACGCCATCCGTGTGCACCACGCCTTAGCCACAAAAGCCTCTGACTACAGCAAGAAGTCCAACGTGCTCAAGCTGAAGACAGCTGACTGGAGAGTCTTCCTCTTCCAGGCCCCGTAAGTACCAGCTCTTCCTGCAGAGCCCTGACGGGCAGCCTGACCCCCAGCCACCTCCAGACTGCCTCTGACCTGGCCAGATCAACACACCCATTAAGGGACAAACCTGGCAGGGGGGAGGAAGGTGCTGAGCAGGAGGGCTGAGGGTGAGGTCTGTAGGGCTGTGCAAAGGACTTGGCCATGAGGTCACAGTTTCTACCTGTCACTTTTGGTAGATGTGTGTCAGTCCTGGATGTCCTTTCTCATCTGTCACCACAGTGGGCTGAGCAGGATGGGCTGGGATGTAAAGGGCTGAGTAAAGGGCTCCCCTTACTAACTTCTATTGTCAGTCTGTGGAAAGGACAAAATCTATATGGTGCGTTGAACTAAGGAGATGATGGTTCCCCTTGCCGGCTTTTGATGGGGGACCTGTTTAAAGCTCCTTAAAGAAGTGTCCGCAGCCAGACTTATCTTCTTTCTTTCAAAGTCTATTGCAGAGGGAAGTTGCTCTGCTAAAAAGTGTCAAGTGTGATTGAGTCATCTTCTGTCTGATGTTTTTCTTGTCTCCTGCTGAGATAGGTGATGTTGTAAGTTGTGCTGAGGTACGAATGTCAAGCTAAAGTTTGACATACGAGTTTGTGCAGTGAAAACTCACTTGAAGGCTGGGGTGAGCAGCGCCTGAACAGATCCGATGAGGGGCCCTGGGCAGTGTCCCATGAATGACACAAATGAGGGGTCCACCCTGCTCCATGGGACCTCTGCTGTGTGGCTTCCACTCTCCAAAGAGCAGGATATCCTTGACCCTTGCCACCATGCTACCTCTTCCCAGCTCCTCAGTGAATGCAATCAGAGCTGATGAGGAAGGCAGGACTTCCAGGTCTTCAAGAGGCAAACAGCCCTGAAATCATTAAGGCACTGTAAAGGAACCAATTAGCCAGTGTTTTGCTCTGTTCACAACCCAGGGTGGCACAGAAATGGCTTCAAAGCATGGCCCTCCTGAGAGCAGCTGGCTTTGGGGCTGTTCTGAGCTGGCTGGTCCTGGGTCAGGAGCATTTACAAACACCTCTTCTCTTCTCTCCTCCTTCATAACAGAAGTAAGGAGGAAATGCTCTCCTGGATCCTGCGAATCAACCTTGTTGCTGCCATTTTCTCTGCCCCAGCCTTCCCAGCTGCAATCTGCTCCATGAAGAAGTTCTGCCGCCCGCTCCTGCCTTCATCCATGACGAAGCTGTGCCAGGTAACATGTGAGAGAAGAAGTGACAGAGGGGTGCCCAGCACTCAGCCAGGCCTTCGGCATGCAGCTCAGGCTGAGCCCCTCTGCAGCTCCCCCAGCTCCTGCCTGATAGACACATTCAGGGCAGTGGAGCGGGCGACTTGGACAGTCTGTGGCAAATCCCGGTGTCTGGCCAATGCTTCCTTTGCAATGGCTATAAAGCAACCCTATGCACACACTCCTGGCTGTTGGTTCTGGCTTGTTTATTGCTCTTCGCCCATCACATCCCAGCACCTTTCTGTTGCTGGAATTGAAACAGGTGGTGCTACTGAGCGCAAGATCTTGCAACATCCCTGCTTTATTTTATAACATGGCACTCAGAGGTGGCACCCTATTGTTTCTCAAGTTGAAAAGCCACAGACAAAGGGGGAGTCTGAGTCCCACTCAGTGGGGAAGGTTTTCTGGGGGCAAGGCGGCATGTTGCACCAGACCATGGCTGCCTAAGGCTCAGTTAACCAAGAGCAACAGGCAGCTGCTGTCCAAAGAATAGCTTTTGTTTGCACTGCCCATGGAAAGCCCAACATGCCTTAGCATCTCCAAAAAGTGGGGACACACTGCCACCGGCCCCCAGCAAAGGGGAGGACAGCCTGAAATGTCGGGGCAGAGATACAGCCCCTCTGCTGAACCAGATGTGGCCAGATGTCACCTTTCTCAGAGCCCAGACGTGGAGGGTACTTTTATCTCAAAAAAGAGCAGGATAAGCCACTTTTGGGACCCCGCTGGTTCTGCCTGGCTGTTAAAGGATACAAAGCATTTAATGTCTATGATGCTAAAGAAGCCCAGGTGCCAAAGAAATCCACTCTTGGCACTTGCAATACATGAGTTTTGATCTTCCTCAAATACCTGTGTTTCAGCTGCTCCTTATCAGATGAATTTGCGAATGAACTGCACACCTTTGGCTCCAGCACAGTAGCTAAGCTTATGTCCTTGCAGAGACAGATCCCACATTAACAGGCAGGCGGTGCACTTGGGTGTTGCACTCCTACATTTTAATACCTGACATGCTTCTCTCGGCAGGAGGAACAGCTGAGGTCTCATGAAAATAAAATGAAGCAGATTGCAGACGAATTAGCAGAGCATAAATTACATCCCGTAGAGAAGAGCCTCAAGTCAAAAGAGGCTGAGGAATACAGACTCAAAGAACATTACCTAATATTTGAGGTAAAGGAACTTTCAGCTTTTCTGTGATAAATGATACCTTGGCTGATTGAGGAGAACTAAGAACTCTGGAGTGGATGCTGTGAGCCTGGGAGAGCGTGAAAGGAAAGAGAAGGACAAGGGTTCACAAGCTGGATGGGTGTCTTGGGGAAGCAGCAAGCATCACTGTTTTGCACTGAAGCTAAAAAAAGAAATAACAGACATTTCCTCCCCTCTGTGATTTCTATCCAGAGGAGGAGAAAACTGATGAGAGAAATAAAATCTTCATTTACTGTGCTGAAACTTGACATTTCCTCAGGTCCTGAGTAAGAAAGTGCTTCAGTTCTTGGTGTGCATCGGTCATTTTCAGCAACATTAATAAAAGCTAAGGGGAGAACTAATCTTGTTTTGCTGCAACCGTTTCTGTAAATAAAGTAGAAACCAGTGTTACAGCTGATAACAGACTCTTTGAGGATGCATTTAGCTAAGTTTAAACTCTCTGCAAAATCTAAGAAGGATTTAATTGTGGGAGAAATGGGATATTTTGTTCCAGTGAGAGCTGAGCAGAAGGTGTGATTCCTACCACATGGGTGTCAGTGGGAAGGGACTGCTGGAGGCCTCTGGTCCTGCTTCCAGCAGGAACTTGGATTATTCCCAGTATTAGCCCAGGCTGAGCATGTCATTTTGTGGCCGAGTCCCAGAAATCTCCAAGGATGGAAATGTCCCGCCTCCATCATACCAGGGCTGCACCACCCTTTTGTGTAACGCCCATCCTGATTCTCCAGAGCAGATCTGTTGGTCTGGTTTTGCCTCCAGTATCCGCCTTATACAATCAGAGCGGCAGTCGAGACCCTTAAGAGCAACTGGAGAGTCTTGCACAACCCTCCCCTTTCTCCTCAAGCCTTTCAATAATGGGTTGGTCAGCCTTTGCAGGCTTTGCATAGACCAGGCATTGTGCTGTGGTTGAACAGTATTTGTTGGGTATGATTAGTGGGATCCTGATGATATAGGTTGGGTTTTCCTGCAGTAGCAGATGGCATTGCCTCTGCTTTCCATGCATGCCGTGGCCTGTCCCTGTTCCCAGGCTCTCTGTTCCCTTTTTCCCTGCAGAAAAGCCGCTATGAGACATACATCAGCCTGCTGTGCATGAAGATAAAAGCTGGGACAGATGACCTGGAGAGAATTGAAACCAGTTTCTTCAAGGTGGAAGCAGACGACATTGCTTTGCGGAAGACACATTCAAGCCCATCCTTGAGCCAAGGGCACGTGTCCATCAGCTGTAAGGCTGAAAAGGACATTTTAGAGCAGAACACTTAACAAGGAACACATGCACAGGGAGGATGAACCGGCGATGCTTTGCGCTCCTGGACTAAATTGATGAGCACAATTTTACCTAGGAAATTACATGAGCAAAACCGTAGACGTGTACCATACGGTGATTGCTCTAGTGGAAGAAATCAAAGAAGCTTTAGTTGACACTCTCTGGCTACGCTCTGTCATTTCAGCATCATAGACACACCATCTCCATCCCCAACAGCACCAGTGGCTTTTCTTTCCCTCCTACCACAGCCTGCACAACAAAGGGATATGCTGGTTCTTCAAGGGCCAGGTTGCTCTGTTGTCCACCAGCCCTCTCTCTCCTCCTCCTTCTCTCCCAGGAGTCCCCACAGGTACATGTCCACAGTTCCCGGCAGTGCAGGAAACTCAGCCGAGATGATGGTCTGTGGCACCACCAGCGCTCCCAGAGAAGGGCACAGAGTGGCAGGGAGCACATTCCTCCACCGAGATGAGCACCATTCAGCACGTTGTGATAGGACAGGCTATCATGAGCTAGTCACTGACTGAGCGAGAGGCATCTTCAGCACGGCATGTGGGAATGCAATGTGCCCACAGCAGGAGAGGCCTGAAGTGCCCTCTGTCACCTTATCCTTTTTATATATATATATATATATACATATGAATATATATAAATAAATATATATATAAGGAAACTTTAATGTGGGTTTTTAACCTCAGTGTGCAAGTGAAGGCAAGATGCCTGGGGAAGACACTGGGGACCATGGAGGGTCTGACCAGCCCACCAGGATGTTTTAAAAAATGCAGTAGCCTATGTATCTTTTATTCCCCCCCTCTCCTTTTTTTACTCGAATGGAAATCCCACCTGGCTTTGCTGTGAATCATCGCTCTCCTGTTCCTGCTTGTTCAGACAAACTGGCCAAGTGGCTGCTTATTTAGCATCCATGGTGTCCGCCACTTTGGGTTCGAGGGACAATTGGAGCTGTGCTCCAGATCCAGCTGAACTTTTCTGTGCAGGAGAGATTCCACCTGCCCATCTATGTTGTACTTCCTCCATTTTGCGATGCACATGCTATACTCTTTTTAAGCGGGGAATTGTGTTTCTGTTCCTTTCTGCTGTCTGTGGTCCAATGATTTACTGTTGTACTAGAAGTGATTCCTCTGCATTTCAATGAAACGACTGTTCTCCCACACTTTATTTATTTATTTCACTGTTTGGTTTGGTCCTTTATCTCAGATTGCTTTTCCTTCCCCTAGGTGCATTCGCAGTAATCAAGTTCCGGTTTTGAAGGATCTTACAGCTGCTAACTACAGTCATTTATTGTTTATTTTTTGCAGCATTTTTTTAAGCAAACAAAATAAGATTTATTTGGACCTTTAATGTTTGAAAGCCTATGGACTACTGTTTTCCATGATGGTTCATGACACTAAAAACCTCTGCCCAACTTTGTCACCTCTTCTTTTATCTCTGTTTCTTTGTACAGTTTGATAGTTTATTTGAAATGATGCACTAAGAATCATGTAAAAAAAGAATAACAATAAAGCTGCATCTGTTGGTAAAGAGAATTGATCTGAAGTACAATTCCACCATGTGCTGGATTGGTCCCAGACTTCACAGCACTAGGTGGTTGAAACAGATCTCCACCAGTGCCTGCTGCATGAAAGCCAGGTTCCTATGGACAGACAGCATCAGAAAATTGTAATGCCGTTCCATGAGTCGGGTACCAGCACACCTATCCTCCTGCGTGCTGAAAGCAGTGGCCTGCCTGTGCTTTGGATGGATGGCTCACCAGTGTGAGGACAGGTGTGGACAGATGGGCTGCTTTGAGAACACATTCAGGTAACTTCTCTCCATCTAGTGCATCCCAGTTCTATCTGTCCACATGCAGCCTAGAGGCTTACGGGAGGAGAAAGGTACCAACATCTGCATTGGTGGTTGGAGATGTGCTGGGAACTGTTCCCAGAGGAGCCCATGGCTCCATTGAGTGTCATGGCTGTTTCTCCAAGGCATCACGTGCTTTGCTGTGTCAGGTACTGTAAAGACATCCCTTCCACTGAAGACCTCCAAGATGCTGCTACTCACATTAAGCTTCTGGTGCCCAGACTCACAGTGGAAGCCTGGGGGAAAGCCAGGCCCAACTCTTGCTCTCCAAAATCCCAGGTAATATTTTGTACCCCAGCCTGTCCTTTCTGACCATCCCCTCCAGCAGCCAATGACATCTCCAGTGTGTTTGAGGAAGCCACCAAGAGCAGCTCAGTCCCCCATGTTGAAGGTGCCAGTCCTTGGTCAGGAGTAAATTGCAAGGAAAAGCAGGATCTTGCAAAGTGTCCTCTGGGCACCAGGAAAGGCCCTTAGAGCCATGAGACTCGCCACCCAATGGATGTGGAAAGGGGTGGCAGCTGGTGTTAAACAGCCCTTGGCAAGACAGCTAAGACACTTAAATTATCGACAACCAGCAGTTTGCCCTCATGGGCAAGTACTGATCCGGGTGCATATGCATATGCAGATGTGGTGAGCATCTTACCTACAAGAGGGAAGTGAGAACACCCAAAAATGCCTTGTTTGACCAACCCACAGCCTCGGCTTGTGACCAGGAAGAAAATGCTTTTTTTGTCCCTCTTTTCCCTCCCCAGAGGTGAAGGACTCAGCCACCCACCACTAACAGAGAAGAGCAGCATCTCAGAGGAACTAAGCAGCCACATCTTTTTCTCTTCCTGGAGGTCCCCAAACGTACTTTCTGGCACAGCCCCAGCCTGTGTCAGGCCCTCCAGCAGGCAGCACGGCTGCTCCAGGTCTCAGACAGCATCCCCTGACAGCGCTGGTTCACTGCCAGGACCCTTCTCTTGGACACAACCTGACATCAAATTTGTTTTAGCGGGCCTTTTTTGGTGGGTGAGGCTTTGCAGTCCCAAAGCCATGATCCAACGCTCCCCTCCTCCTTGCATCACCCCATCTGTGTCCACGGAGCAATTCCCTCCGCTCTGGGAAGGGCAGCAAATGCATCGTACATGCGAAGCAGAGCTGGCAGCAGGTTTCGGTGGCTCCCCCCACCTGTGAAAATTGCTGTAAAATATTTACAGCCAAACCCTAGGAATACACATGGCTGGAAATGAGGGGTCTAAAAATAAACCAGCCAGGGAAAAAGGAGAGAGATACAGGCTTCCTTCAGAGGCAATGGGAAAGAAAATTGAGGTAGCGTAACTGCCTCCAAATATAGAACACAGCTATGGGAATCAAGAAGGATGCTGAACAAGAAATCACCACAAGAAATCATGAGGCTGCCATGGCTCAGAGCTAGCGCTGTCTCACCAGATGCAGAGCATCACAGACCTCTGTGTAAATATCACCCTGCACAGGGCAGCACTGGGCAAACCTGCAGCTCCTTTCTGAGGGCCCCAGAGAGCAGCCCATGGCCATGATGCCTGGTGTGGATAACCTGCACTGAGTCACACTCCAAGGTTTGGCCACACCATTGCTCTGCACCCCAGCCCAAAGCGTGGCAGTGGGAGGCCCAAGAGCTGCAGCCTTCTTGTAATGCAGATGCTGCTGTGCCAGCCCCAGGTGGACTTCTCCATGGACAGAGCTCGCCAGCTCAGAGATGCTGAGGAGAGCCACACAGGGAGATGGGGTTGCTTTGGGAACCCAAAGGCTTCCCATCTCTTTCTTCTACGTGGCTGGTTTCCCCAGGAATCCTCACTCTTGGTGACCTCACACATGTGTTTCTTCCATGGGGTCAGGTGCTCTCTTCCCATCTCACCACGATCCAAGAGCTGCTGGAGGAGATAAGTTGGGGGACCAAAGGCTATGGGGAGTCACAGCCTGTCCCAAGAGCAACGGGAGGGTGGAGAGCTGTGCAGTACTGCTGCTTTCATCCAGCTGGGCTTGGGGCTGCACAGAAGTGGGACATGATGTGTCCAAAGGTTACATGGCAAATGTCACCCAAATCAGGACTTGACACTACCATCTTTATCCCCAGTCCCAGACATCTAAGACCTCCTTTGCACGTTGCTGTTGGGTCACATGGGCTGCGTGGCAGAAGAGCAGGATCCTTTAGCCTGTCACCTTTTGGGAAATCATAGTTGAGATGTCTTTATTCAGGGTGAAGTACTGAGCCTTCTGGTCTGGCTGGAGTCCCAACAGCAGACGTGATGGATGTGAGGAGTGGCCTGTGACCCAGTCAGGTCAGCTCCAAGGCAGTGGGCATCTTGGGTATGCTGGAGCAGAAGCAGCCCAGGCTCTGTGTATGCTTAGCCTGGCCTTCATCATGGGCATCACTGTGAGGACAGGGGACTTCCCTCATGGCTCTGTGCATTCCTATGGGGTTGACCCAGACCAGCATATAACAGATCCCTCTCCTACTAGATGACTTCAGCTGGGACTTTAGGGCACCTGTTCATCTCACTGAGCAGGAACAAGGCAGTGGGTTCTGAGCTGGACTGAGCCCTGGGTGCAAACTCAAGAACTGTGCTTACTGTGAATACACCGTATTCTCAGTGATACTGCTACCTGGAGGCTAGCCAGAGACACAGACTTGCCATGGAAGAACTGAAGAAGGGACCTGCTTTGTGGGTGGGCAGATGTTGCATGGCAGCACAGCACTTGCAGACTGGGATCCAACACATCTCCACTCTACTGCAAAAGTCACTGAAATTGGTGCCAGCATGTGAAGCACGTGCCAAGGCCATCTTGGCCTTTCTTGGCACAACAGAAAGCTTTCACAGATGGGGTGAAGGAGGATCTCCCAGACTGCTGGTGGAGAAGAAATGGCATCCCCTCAGGAGACGTTTAGGTAGCATCCACTCACCTCAGTGAGCCTCCACTCCTGAGCCCCGCAGTGAAGGCCAAATGTCCATACCAGGTAGAAAACCACCCCCCTCTGGATCTCTATGGGCAGAAAGATGTTTATGGAACCAGAGCATCGTTCATACGAGGAGAGGTGCAGAGAGCTGGGACTGTTCAGCCTGGAGAAGAGAAGGATCAGGGGAATGTGTATAAATACCTGATGCGAGGGAATGAAGAAGAGGGAGCCGGACTTTTCTCAGTAGCGTCCAGTGACAGAACAAGAGGCAACGGGCACAAATTAAAAAATAGGATATTCAGTCTGAACACAAGAAGACACATTTTTGCTTTGAGGGTAACCAAGCACTGGCAGAGGTAGCCCAAAGAAGTTGTGGTGTAGCCATCCCTAAAGATATTCAAAACCTGACTGAAAGTTGCACAGTCCTGGGCAACTGGCTCTGGGTGAGCTGGATGAGCAGGGGAGTTGGGCCCAATGACCTCCAGAAGTATCCTCCAACCTCAACCAGTCTGTGATTCTGTGTATGGTACCTGTCACAGCTCCCCATTTACCCCCCAAATTGCCTGAGATTAACGCAGCCCACAACTTGTTATTTCGTATTTTATTTATAATATAAAAAATGTTCAAGTGTTAAACAGTCGAGAGTTCTGACATTCAGACAATCCAGAGCAAACTTTGACAATCATCTTATGACAAATTAGCAGAGTTTTCTATCTGACCCCATCATGGGTGAGGAATAGAGGGTTTAGTTACTTTATTGCTAAAAGTTAAATGAAATACACTGTCAATTGTTGTATTATCTTCTCAGTCACAGCTTCACCATGCATCCAATCTACAGTATCTGAAATGCAAAGGACATGCAGAAGTAAAAATATAAAAAGAAAAAAGTCAGGCTACAATGTAAACAGGTTTGCTGCAGAGAACTGAGGAGAGAGGGGCACTTCCATGGGGGATGCTCTGCCGCCTGGACACGCAGGACTGTCTCTTTGCGCCACAGAGCCGATGTCCAGAGCTGCTCCGAGTTCAGAAACACGACGTCCATCATTGATGGCAAGACATGACGGTAACAACTGTCTTTACAATATATGGCACAGCAGTACAGAAGAACCCACTCACTGGCCTGCCCCACGCAGGGCCCTTCCCAGCCAACGCAGGGGTGATAAGTGGGGCCAAAAGTGCTGGGGCTCCTGCCAACCCCGGGGCAGCACAGCCTGTAGCTGCCTGGCACGGTGTCCAGGGCAAGCCGTGGCCATGCTGTGCCGCGGGGCTGCCCTCCAGGTGTCCTCCCAGCACCGCTTGAACCGCGGCCGAGCATGGCACATAGGATGCCACAGCCCCAGCAGCCCTACGGCACACAGCGCCATGGCCAACGCCAGCACTGTGGCTACACCACTAGGTCAAGGGGATGCCGTGGCCAGCACGGCACCACTATGGCAACGCAGCCATGGGGCACTGCAGCTGAATAGAGACCTCTCTGTTGGGACCACCGCGCAGTGCCGTCTGCCTGCCAGGGCTGGCCTCCATGAACGGGATTCAACCATACGTAACAGGGTACTATTTCACCACGTTCATACAGGTGTCTGCCTTGTTTGACTACAAACCTGTGCCAACCCAACTTCAGACCCACAGGTGAAATGGCCAAAGGTTGAGAGCTATATTGTAAGGGCTGCTGCTGCTGCTGCGCGATTTCATTTTCTCTTCCTACCTGTGTGGCAAAAGAAACATTATTTCTGCATTTCAGTATGGTGTTGTTGGGTTTCTTTTTCTCCTGATTTAAGCGAAAATACAAGTATTTTACAGGGCAAGACAGATCCCCATTGGACATGATAATGGAAATGCTCCTACTCATGTCCTTGATGTGTGTTTAAATGATACCTTAAAGAATAAGATCATTAATAGCAGGGTACAGGGCAAAGTGGCAAGGCTGTTTTCTTCCAATGGAAGAGAGCCCTTGTGACAGGTGGTCTCCCAAACAAAAATCTATGATCTTAAAAATGCTACTGAAACAGAATCCTCGGCATGAATCCCAGCACTAGCATACAGCAAAAGGCACCACGATAGTTTTGTTTTCTATTTTTAAGTAGTCAAAAATTGGCCCACTTTTTTTTTTTAACTTTATTGTTTGTTTTCTTTTCTTCTTTTTTTTTTTTTTTACTTTTTTTTTTCTCGGAAGCTGTAAATCAAGACATTACATATAAATAGAGATTCCCTATAAAAAAGTCATTGCCATTAGCTATTATAAGACAACTTTGCTAAAATGAAAATAAAACATTTTATTTGTTATATTTTTTCCCTCTTTTATATAAAATAAAAATATTTATTTTTGTTTTGTTTTGTCTCGCTTCCCTCCTTGGCCTCCTCCATGCGGGTTATGTCTGCGGGTGCGCGAGTCTGGGAGGCGCCTAGAGAGGATCCGGGTCCGGTTTGGGCGTCGTGTGTGCCAGGCTGCTGCGCCCGCTCTCCCCGTGAGCACTGTGTCTGCTGCAGGAGTAGTGAGTCCGGCTGTCGCCCGGCCGGTGGAGCGGGGGCGACTCTGTGTGTGCCGCCTCATTGTTCTGAGTGCTTAGGAAGGGGGTGCTCTCGGCCACCAGCTCCTCGTCAGACTCGCTGTAAGAGGCGCTGCTGAAGGAGAAGGAGTCCCGGACGGCTCTGGCTCTGTGAGGGACGTGCCCATTCAGTTTGGATTTTTTCCACCGCCTGTTGCTGCTGGCTGTTTTCTTTGGCTGCTCTAGCGCTGTGACGTACTCCTGCGTCGTCTCATACTCGTCATCCTCCGTGATGCGGAAGGGGCTGGAGGGCAGGCTCCCCATGCTGTCGTTCAGGTAGGTCTTCCTTTGGTAGTAGCTGTCGTACCTCTGCGTGTCCTGGAAGGGGAGCTGGTACCGCCGCAGGAGGGGCTGCTGTTCCTCCACGCGGAAGCTGATGGGAGCCGCCGGCGGCAGGGAGACGGCGTGCGCCGAGTTGGGGGAGGTGATCTCAAAGGTGGGCACCTGTGTGGCCATCGAGTAGTGGAAGTCGACAGGCGATAGGCGTGCTGGTGTGGTCAGGGCCGACACGTACCTGAAAGAAGTAACACCTCCGTTTGGACACCGAACAACCTCAAAAACCTCCAGCTGCACCTGTGCTCTGCTGAACACCTGGCACAGGGACTCATGAGGTCTCCAGTGCACCTGGTCCTGGAGCTCAGCATCTCCTGTGGGACCAGGCTGAGGGACCTTGCACCGCTGTACCGAGGGAGGATGAGCTGCTGCCTTCGATGGGCGCTTGGGCACCATGCATCCCAGGACTGCCTCTCCCGAGGGACTTGGTGTGCAGTTCCCACCCTGCATTGCTGCAAACCTTGCAGCATCTGCCAGCAGGCTGAGTCAAGACTTCCCTGCCTCTCGTCTGCCTGCCAGCTGCTTTTCTGTTCCCTCTGAAGCTGCCAGGCTTGTCTCCAAGGAAGGTCCCCGAAATGCTCTCCCCCTGCTCAGGCCACAGATGGGGAAAGCCTTCCTCTGACTTAGCAAAAATCTTGTGTCTCAAAAAGGCATCTACTGCTTTCATCTGCTCTAGTGACAACATCAGCGTGGCAAATCATGTCTGGTCTAGCCCCTCTCCAAGCAGCCCTTCCTTTGGCATCACCTCTTTCTAAGCAGCAGATTTCATTTCCTCTCAACAGTGCCAATTGGTGTCTCTGCTCATTTCAGGCTGCCCAGGCTCCCTGGATCATCCAGTGCCTTTTTATCCATGTGTCTGCTGAAGCATGAGACCTCTGTAGGAGCTGGGTCAGCCTGCCTGAATGGACCAGGGACAGGAATGAGAAAGCAGCAGATGCTGCCTTTCTTCTCTTCCCCATGGACAAGTCCCACTGCCTTGAAGGATAATGGCCTGAAAGCGGCCACATGGCTACCCAGGGTTGCCCGTGGCTACCCACAAAAGACTGGAGCAAGGGTGGAGATGTGCTTCTGCACCATGAGGAACCAGACCCAGGAAGGGGATGACTGTTGCTGCCTCTCACTGGCTGATGGTGTCTCAGCTCTGCAGTTGCATTCCCCTGAAGGCTGGGTCCTGTCCCAAGGCTGTGCCCACATACAGCACCCCTGCTCACCTGGCCATCCAGGACTATGCTGAGGACACACATCTTTCCCCCATATACCTTGAGGGATAGACTCTGCTTGAGCTGACAGCCCACCAAGCTGCCCCGGGTGTGCACTCAGCCAGTTTTTCTTCACCAGTTGCTGACTGCAGCCAGGTAATTTCTGCTCCTCTCATCCCTGTGCTCTAAACCTACATTGCCACCAGGTGAGCAGGGTGCAGTGCTTGCTGCTGCCCCTACCAGAGTGGTCTCCTGGGGCAGCGGCTTCATCTGGTAGGACCAGAGCTGGAGTTTCTCCAGTGCTAACACGGGACTGCTGCTCTTGGGCTGGGCAGAGGCAAACTTTTTGTGCCCAGCACAGAGGGCATGGCTTGCCTCTGCTGTGCCGGGGCAGCACCAAGCAGTGGGGTCTGACCTCTCGCTGTGTGGTGAGTCCCGCAGAGAATCCACCGAATCACGATACTGCGTCATGGGCCTCCGTGAGTCCTCAATGCAGAAGGCAGCCCCACGGCGAGCCCGTGCCTCCACGCATGCAGGGCTGTTGCATTTACTGGTTCCCACCGAGGACAGCATTATCCCAGACTGGGAATCTGAAGTCAGGCTCTCCGTCCGTTCCAAGCTCCAGGTGTGGCTTTCATGTCTGTGGACCAAACCCCATATGGACAGTGAGCAAAGAACCCCCACCAAGGTCTTCTCCAAAGAGCTGCACACAGGCACAGCTCACATTCTTTTCCACACTGGTGACCCCTTTCTCCCTCTCACTAGGATACATCTGGCCAGGGATGCCCAGCTTCCCAGCCCTGCTTTGATTTGCCTTTCTTTGCTACTTCTTGGAAATATGATTAGAAGGTAAAGAAAGGCAAACCAGTGCATACCAGGTATTTACCACATCACCTCCTGACAGCCGGGGGCAGGACAGGACAGCCTCTGGAGGGAGGACAGGGCAACTCTGCTTTGTGCTTGCAAAGTGTTCTGGGTGTGGAGCAACGCACTGGCCATGCCAAGGCAAATCCACAAAGGATCTTCAAACATGCCATCTGCATTGCCAAGCGACAGACCCTTCAGCAATGCTACCAGAAAGGAGCCACAAAAAAACCCACTCAAAATTACATCATCAGCAGCAGAGAAAACCATACCAAAGGTAGATCTAGATGTTCAGTTTCCACCGGTTTATAAAAGATTTTAGCAGACAAAACACTTTCAAGGTGCTAGAGAAAAACTATGATATGTTGGCTAGACCCTACTGAGCACTTGGAGCTCCACCTGCCCTAGTCTTGGGGTGAAGAAGACATCCCATAAGGACTCATCAGGGACGCATGGGGCCATGCGCACACTGGGGGGCCCACCCGCGTCATGGCCACCAGGCTGACCCACCTTCATAGCAGAAACATGTGATCCATCAGAGCAACAGCTCTGGATGCCCAAACTGCAGAGGTGGAGCTGTGCTGGCAGAAGATTTTGGGTGGGAGTTTGCAGAGGAGAGCAGGCCTCATTAAGACTTCCCAAGAACTTGTTAATTATTGATGGCTCCAGGCACATGCTCGGCTGCAACCACCACACTCATTTATAACTTCAAACGGTGTCCTCATTAGAGGCACTGATCGAGTAAAATGGAGCCTGATTATGCCAGTAGTTTGCCTCTGGCATGACTTCAAGAAACACCTGCTCGCTGCACTTGACTCAGGAAGATTAGGTGGCAAGTGGCCAGGACCAGAGGCTATGCAAGGTAGGTGCCTCCCCACAGCTATCATGTGTAATTTCTGCCCTCCAGAGACAACTTTGAGCCTCCAGGAGGTGCCCAGGGATGGCCGGCCCTGGGATCCCAGGACTTTGAAATGAGCATGGAAGGCCAGAAAGGTGCAGCTCTGCAGGCACAGGAGCCTCTGTGCACCTGGCTCAAGCTTGCACACACCTAGCCAGGGCTGGGCTGCAGCGTGTGAATTAAATAAAACCTGGAAAACACACTGTCTGGCTCACGAGGGGTAGGATTTCCCTGGTCGAAGGCAGTCATTTCCAGCCCAGCAAGTCATTCTTGGCTCCTTCTCTACTTGTTGGAGGTCTAGCCAGAGGAGTCTGAGGATGAATTCACCCGAAAACCTATGGTCAATATATGAAGTTGATCTGATATCTGACCACTTACTGGAAGAAGCACAAGAGCTGTGTAAGAGGAAGAACCTGAACATCCAAACTTGAAACAGCACAGGACTTTTTCTAGAGCATTTGAAGGACTTTTCTGGACATCGTAAAAATAGGAAAGCTCCATCTGCGATTTAAATGCTCTCAAAAACCATGAGAACTTCAGCTTCCGAGCCATGCTGCTCTTCCCTCTGATGGCTGTGTTGAAATGTAAAAAAAATATGCCTCTGCCAGTGTAGCAAGAATTATTGGTGCTTTCCTGATAGCCCCAGTTTTCCTGAGAGCTTCAGAAAGACTTCCAGTGAACGAGGTGCCACCACCTCAGAGGCTGAGGTTCTAATGCAACTTTCCGGACTGTGATAAATTGCATAGGAGTGTTTTCTCTGGTGAAAAACTGTGACTTCCAAGTCAGACCCTTGCTTTGAGGAACTGGTCAAAACATTTTGTGGTATTTTGTGTACTTTGCCTTCCACAAGGCAAATACATTCTAAATATATCAAGCGTGAAACGAATAACCTGTGTGTGCTAAATGACTTATTGCAGGTGTCCAGTGTGGTTGCAACCACAACTTACAAAACCTTTCCCTAGATGCATCTTCACGTTTATGTCTGTGCAAAGCATGAAAGCACAACCTCATTTCCTCCCAGTTTCCAGCTATGTCAGCGCTGCAGGTTCCTGCTGGCACCTCGCTGCAGGTCAAGGATCACACCTTTCCACACCTCTCGCTAATTCGCTGTGCCAGCAAAGACCCACAGTGTTGACATGGCCTGTATATCAGTGTAGTGCCAAACATCAACTAAAAACAGAAAGAAAGGTGAAAGGAAAACTTTTTACTGGCTTTGAACCTCACAGCATCCTAAGGCAAACAGCAGGAGAAAGTTCAGGAGAAAATGGTATACGTCACCTCTGGCTGGACGTTGGAGTGGCTGTGGAGCAGTGATGAGACGGGGAGCAGGAGTGACTTCCTGAAAAGGTGGTCTCGGTTTCCCTTCGGATCACATGCTCGGTGGCAGAAACATTCTTAGAAATATACTGTAAAATAGGAAGAATCACACAGATCACCCACCAGCTTGCCAACACTGTCACAGCCAAATTTGTCTGGCTTTGATTATTTCTGGTGAAATCAGATGAAGACTGAGTGAACCCAGCAGCTCTGCACCCCATGGAAAGAGACGAAGAGGCTGGAGGCTTTTTTCTGCCCTTGCACTTTGAACACTTTGGAAAAGGGCTGTGGCACTGGGATTGCAGAAGGGTATGAAAAGCCAAGGGGTTCCCCTGAGGACAGTGGTACCATGTGTAGCTACTGAGTGGAAAAACATCTCTGCTCACAGGAGGTTATACACCCGACAGAGTACCAGCAAAAAGAAACCACATGAGATCTGCCAGAGATGCGAGTCCTACAGAAACATCAGGTGTAATCCAAATATTTATGCTGAGATATTCCTTCATCTAACAAGAAGCACTGCTTTTCACAGGGACTCTAAGCTCTCTGGGGAAGTCAGCACTTTGCAGCCAGAGGGCTGTGGTTCTTAGAAATTCCCTTTCCCTCTTCCTTCATGGCTGGGATTCAACCTAGCTACATTTTAACATCCAAAGGTTGACCCAGCAGTGCTTGTAACCAATTCATGGTACTCGTTTCCATCAGTGCTTCTTTTTGTTTTGCTCTGCCTCCTGCCTCCCCTTTCCTGACCTCTTTCAGTGCCTTGGTCCAGCAAGGCACTTAAGCATGTTGATGGTCCTACTGAGTTTACAGAGTTTGATGGGAATCTCATGTGACTGAAGTCATAAGAGTGGCTGAACTGCCCTTCTGGACCCAGTCCTAAATTCTTAGATCATTCTCATTGGTGTGACACTGGCACCCCACCAGGACATCCCACTTTGCCCAGGACACAAGTCTTGGTATGAGCAGGTGGGCTAACGCGGTGCTGACCAGATCACCACAACACACTTCAGCATGACATGGTAACCGTGGTGTCTCCAGCCACAGCCACGCCTGTCGCATTTGTCATGCCTCAAAGTGGGGCTTAACAGGATAACTTAATAAACAGGAAACATTGGGAATATCTCTCTCAGAGGAAAACAGGATCACGGTTGATTCATCAAAACAAGCCTGTCTCAAGTGCCCTAATGTCATCCTGTTCTTCAAAGTAAAATCACATTTCCCTTCAGATGTTGGTTTTGGAAATGTTTCTATGCAGAATCTCATCTTTTTGTTTGTTAGTGCTTTGCTCCTCACTCACATGCACACAGGTGTGTAAGCATACACATCCACGTCAAATCCCTGGTGGAAAATAGGGACTCAGTAACATGCAGGGAGATGAAGACAAAAGGTCTTACATCAGCCATTTGGATTTCCTCAGGATCCAAACGTGGATGGCTTGGTCCGTTCGCAAGGCTCCTGTTCTGATGGGCAGGGCACATGTTCTGCCGTAAATGATTATGCATTTGTTTTCTTTGTTTCCTTTAAAACAGAAAGGAAAAAAATCTATTAGGAAGACCTATCTCATGGGGCTCTCTGTCCCCAGAGACACCTGAGGAACACAGACAATAGAGAAGGCAAGTCTCGGAAACACTTGATCTTTCAATGGTCTTTGTGGAAAGCTGCAAACAGGAAGAACCGAGGCATTCAACATTTGCCACCTTCTGCTGCTTTTTCAAAGAAAGGTGAACATTTCTCATCATGCACAATTTGGGAAGTTGGGTCCAGGGTCCTGTTTTGCAAGACACAATGCAGTGCAGCCAGGGGCACCATGGCACTGGGAGCGGAGGAGAAAAGCAGCGAGAAGGAAAAGGGGAAGCAGATCCTGGCTTGGCCTTGGTGGCAAGGCACTTGACCTGTCCTGCATTAAGCACAAAGTGGCAAAGCCTACCCATGCCCCTGGCAGAGCATCCACTCCACAAGACCCACCGTGTCCCAGGGGCACCCTGAACTGAGGTGAGGTGCCGGCTAAGTAGGGACAATGGTGCTGTCCAGGCTGGGAAGGCTGGCCATAAAAGATGTCACTGAGACTCTTATTCCATCAAGATTGCTCTGAAAGTCCCCAAAATGTACATAGCTGAGGCAACAGCTCCTGCACAGCAGCCCGGTGTGCTTCTGCTCTCAGGAGCTGAGCTGCTGGCTTGGGGGCCAGCTTTTCTCACACTAACACAACATCACCTGGCTGGGCAAAATGATGCTGATTCAGGGGATAAGCAAATGGTCCCAGGAAAACATCCTGCTCAGGCACAGCTTGGTAGATGGATTTCCTGGCCTCCTTCATGATGTCTTCCTGGGAATATAATAGCATTTGGCTGAAGAGCATGAAAGCGTGAACCACTCAGTAACGTCTGGCCAGTTATTGTCTGTTAACCACCCATACTCACTTGGTTTTACAGTAAGCTACCACACAGACGATGCCCACCACAAGCAAGGCAACACAGATTCCCGTGATGGTTAAAACTCTCTTCTGGTAGAGCTCTTCTGCTTCTGCAAATGGAGAGAAAGAAAGTAGTTACAAATGGGCTCCAGCACCAGGGATGCGTCTGGCTGCACAGGAACCAGTACTGCATGTGGGTAAGATGGAGAACGGGGCTCAGTCAGACCTCCTACCAATCCACTGCCCATCTCCAATAGCTGCCCCAAACCTGAGACCAGCTGGCCCAACCTTGCTCACCCCTCAAGAGACCTTCACTCCTTTTATCTCTCTGTACCTTCACCCTCTCTTGCTCAGTAATTCTCCCCTTCAGCACTCAAACGTGGTTCTTGCTTTCTCTTCTTTTCCCACAGCATAACTCGGTGACTAATCTCAAAAAGCCCCATGACTCTCCTCTCCCTTCCAGCAGATCCCTCCTTCTCGGTAACTTCATAGCCTACCAAGGAAGTCCCCGAGCATCCCCACTCACCACATACATGCATGCCCTGTGATGCTCTCATCACAGGCTCTCTGCTCTGACGGACTCAGAATGCCTTTTCCTTGCAGCGGCTGCATGCCCTGGAGCTCGGCGGTGTGCTAGAAACCACCGAGCAACAGGCCCCAAAGCATGTAGGTGCTGAAAGGGACATCCTAAAACAGTCAAAAAGCAGAATGAGGATGGAAAAGTGATAGCGCATTAGACAAAGAAAAGGGAGTGGAGTAATTAAAATACAGTAACCAATTACAGTTATGGATTTTTAATGAAACCCTAGGAAGCAGTTAATTCCATTGCACCAGGTAACTCAGATGCACACACAAAATTCAAGCAGCATGCTGCTGCTTCTCTCAAATATCACCATTTGTCATGGACCACCTTTCAAAACAGAAAATTCAGTCACCTGCATCAAAACCCAGACCATGCTGGAAGTGAGTTAATTCATTCCCATTAATCACAGCTCCAAGGGAACACCAGGTTGTCGCTTGCAGTGTAACTGAACTACGTCGAGGCAGCAATCGCATGGCAAGGACACCTCTTCCTCTGTGGCTACACCAGAACAGATGCTCTTCTCAGCGACATCCAGCAATCTCCACTGAGATCAGCAGAGGCAATTTGGTTCTCCAGCTGGATGAGGGAAGGATTCAGTGCACAGCTGCCATGAGCATATTAGTTCAGCATCTATGAACAATATCCTTGTGCCCTCATATAATGTGTTAACGTTAAAGTTCTTGGGTTTTGTGACGTCTTTAATAGTCATTGAAATATTTTTTCATATACATTAGCCAATAAAACTCATGCCATGGTTGCTGTGCTCGGCATGGTTCAGCATTCCACACTAAATACCTGGAATGGACTATATGAGGTCCCCAGCGCTACCAAACAATGAAATACAAAACCAGAAGAGAAACAGGTCTGGTCCCAGAAACCTCTGGGACTAGACTTTAGCAAAAAAGCAAGGGGGAAGAAATGAAAAATTCCAGATAACTGAATATTTAGACCAATTTCACCTTGTCATTTTAGGAAGGAAAAAGCATTTTTGGAAGAAAAAAAAGCACTTTCTACTCAAAACTCTCAAAATGGGAATGAAGAAAGATCTGCTAAACAACGGCTGAGAACAAGAGCCCTGGCATGGAGATGCAAAACATAATCAGCAAAACTTGCTTCATGTTTGTGCTGCAAAGCTACAGTTTAAAGGAATACATTTCCATCCGTTTCATTTGTGCACTGGCCTTTGGCTTCATGAAGCACTCAGGGTGCCAGTGGAGTTGCCAGGAAGGCAATGTCCTACCACTCACCAGAGAGGCAGGCAACTGAGACTCTCCCAGGCTCCATCTCCACGGTGGTGTGGACCAGGAATGACAGGTCATGGGTCTCGCTTGGGCTGAAACTTACTGCATTGCAGCAGCTTCACCAGCTGGCTCTGCACCTCCTCAGAGCTTGTACAGCCTGGGACCTGCCCATAGAGGGGGGTTTGGGTGCTGGCTGACCTTATATTCCTTGTGTTTTACCACAAGGAACCAGGTGGAGCTGGCATGGGGAAGGAACTCACTCTGGGGTGAAACACCTCCTTCAGCAACGCGTTTCCCTTGCATGGATGCCCTATTCCAGGCATCAGCAACCATGGCAGACAAGTTTTCTTGCTCTTGCACACCTCTGGGACCTGGATTCCAGGTGCACAGCTTTCTCCTTCAGACAGGAGTTTCAGAGATTTTATCAGAATCAGGAAAACCAGCAAGGATCGTGTCCTGTTTATGCATGGCACCAGGCAAGAATTTTGCTACTACCCAGCAAAAACTACTTTTACCAAAAAAAAAAAGCCTAGGCAGGGGGTCAGTTTACATCCATGAAGCCGATTTTTTCCAAGATTCTTCACCAGCTATGTTTTTTTGCTACAAAGACTTTTTTTTCCAGGCATAAATCCTTCCCTTTGAATCATGGAGGAGGGAGAAAGAGCAAAAAATATGGCTTTTTTTTTTACCTATTACCTATATGACAAAATTTTTTGCCCAAGGTTCAAATCACAGCCTGTGTTCTGGTGATCATGCCAGTATGGGACCCTGACTCTGGTATGTCTGACTGTCCTGAACCTTCACCTGAATTGCATGGGGTATGTTTGAGTTCATCAGAAATGCAGATTTAGCCTCTCTGTCTTGAGCTGACAGCTCTGCTATGTGAAGCAGTGAAGGCTGTGCGTCACTGTTGCAAAACTAAAAATTAAATGACCTGCTGATAGTAATATAGCTTGGCTCCTAACATCTCATTAAAGTTGACACTCCATAACACAGTATCTTCATGTTGCACAAAACCATCTCAACAGTAACAGAAAGAAAATAAGAGAATGCGCACTACAATTTTGTATTTGAGAAGCTAAGATCCTGGAGCAGGACTTGTCCATTTGTGTCTCTATGCTCTATAAACACCACGTCTTCATCAGTAGCATCATCACTCTACAGCAGCAAACACTATGAACAAACCATGTGGTGCCACACAATGCCGACAGAATCACAGTCCAGCCATGGGTGTCACAGCAACGCATGAAAGTGAAAGACGAATGACAGAGAAGAGACGACTGCAGACTGGGAACAGGATGTGTGCGGTTCTGTGATGACATTGAGAATGGATGAGGAAAAGGACAAAAAGTCAACAAAAAAGGGATGCCAAAAATCCTCAATTTTAAAGGTTATTTAAGTGTATTAGCATTAGCAGCACCACTTTCTCTGAAACACCTGACCACAAAATGCACGCATTTTCTGCAGCACGAAAGAACTGCTGGGGGATACATACCAACCCTGGTGGATCAGGCTGGCAAAAACCAGAGGAGACAAGTTTCTCCAGCTTCAACTAGTGCATGTCCCTCCACCTCAGGGACCCGAGAAGATAATTTAGGATCCAGAAGTGAAAGACTGCTGTCCCCATGCCTCTAGCAAATGGAATTGAAGCGTCTTCATGTGAAGAACTGCTCTAGGTGACATTGCTGAGTCAATGTTTTTAAGTGATAAACCTCTCTACTCTCATCTGACCAAGCCCTTCCTAAGGTTAACCTGTACACTCAAGGGACTCCTAGCCTCAAGGATTTGACTTCCAAGGTGCTTATTCAAGAGATACTTGACAGATTTCTAAAAACATACTGAGGAGAATGAAAGAAAAATAATATGATTATGAGCAACTGGGCAGGAGTAGGTAATTGCCCAAAGGGAGTATTTTTTAAAGCATTTAAGTTACTGCAGTGCTTTTCAAAACTTCATTGCTTGCCACCATGATGCTCAAAATGACACCCTCCACTCTCATGGGAGACTACTGACTTCCCTGGGCTAACTGTATTCTAGACTAACTCATCTCATGCCACCTTTCTTGGAACAATTTCCTCCTAGTCAAGAACCAAAATAAGCCACTAACCTTTGGGAGGAGGAACGGCAAAGCTGATCCTGACCATTTGTAGGATCCAGTGGAGATTAGTGTGTCTAGGACAGCAATTTCTATAAGAACCCTGATCTTCCTAAACCTTGCCTTCCCATTCCTGGTATGCCTGCCCATTCCCAAGTGGTGCCTGCTGGCAACCTTTTGGATGGACACAAACTCCAGCTCTTCACTTAAATACACAAAAGCATGTTGAATGAGGAGACGTATGGCAATTATAACATCCCAGTCACGCCACGCACACCAGGCTGCTGCTTGAAACAAAGAAAAAAGTGCTGCTAAAAATACACGTGCATTTTTATAGGTTTACATTTAGATTTTGTGTTTTGCTTTTTTTTTTTTTTTTTTTTTTTTTTTTTTTTTTTTTTTTTTTATTTTTTTTTTNTCAGTCCAAACATCTATCTTGGTGCCAGGGAAGAGAACAGAACAGCTGATTTTTTAATCATCCCATTAAAGCCATAAATATAATGTGGGCAGCTCTTAATGGCTTCTGATTAATAAATGAATGGTTGTTCCATACCCTTTAATTCAAATCCAAGATGCTCTGCCAATGCAGAAAGAAGACAAGGAAGAGAAAGAGAAAAAGAAAAACAGGTCTGTCAGAGATCTCTAATATACAAACACACTGTGCAGTTACAGCAGTTTAGCTTTTCTGTAGGCTCAGCAGCAGTTACACAGAAGACAGTGTATGCTTCAGAGCATTTCAAATTCCCACCAGAGCTTATATTTTATGTAAAGAAAGACCCAAACAAATTGCAGTGGAAGTTAATTATGAATTCTTTCAGTTAATTATGAATTATTTTAGTTAATTATGAATTCTTTTGAGATGAGCCATGTTTGTTAGTACCTGATATGGAATTCACAGATTAAGCAGAAAAAAAAATAAAGAAAAAAAAGGTACACTTGTTCTGAAACAACTCCTGACAGGTCAAAACACATAGCGACTCCATGAACCTGGTAAAAACCATTCATTCACTTTCTACAGGCAAAATATGCCCTGCATGGTTTCACACGCCCCTCTCTGCCCGGGGGCCAGTGCACCAAAGATGAGTGCTGGGCAGGCAGATGTGCGGGCACTTGCACAGAGCCCTGCAGCCCGCCAGCATGATTCTGCCACCCGCGACCTCAAGTCTGGTCTCGGATACACAGTGTCATCTGGCAGCATTGCCCATAAATCACCTGACGGCGTGTCAGTCGTGTGAGCACTGCTCCTGGCAGTACAGATCCGCAGTTGAGCCACGGATGCCACAAGGGATTAGTTGCCCGGGCAAGGCAATGAATCCTTTGCCGATCTAAAAGTGCAAATTGCACTGAAAGTTTCCCTCAAGTCTTCCACATTTCACTTCTGCTGTGGTTCTGCATTGTTTCGGAAATAACAAGCATGCTGAAAAAAGCACAAATTGGAGCATCTGCTTTCAGATTCATATTCATTACAAGAATACGGTTCATCTTGCAGATGTAGTGCTAAGCAAAGTAGTTTATCTAACGAATCAACAATGCGGTTACCCAAAACAGGCATCCTGAATTTTAGTAATTTTCCGGGTATAGGCCTCACCTAAAGACAGTTTTTCTTACATAAACATTAAAGTGCTCCATACTTATCACTGTACAGAAAAGCGAGCTCGGCTGTTCCCAGTCACCATACACACAAGATTATTTGCAGCTTGGAGATGTCCAGATTTATCTGCCACATTTTCCATAGGAGCTGCTTTTTGCTGCACAGAAATATTGGCTTTCTTTTGCAATGCTGTTCAAAATTTAGGCGGGGGGGAAATTACCACTAATCGTTATGGAACATGTAAACACGTTTTCTAAAGCAGGTTCTTCTCTTCAAATCAATACTGATGTTTGGGGTTTTTTTTTGAGGAGCCAGATGTTGGGTGGGGTTGGGTTGTTTTAAATTTGGTGTAATTTAAAGGCCACAAAACCTGGCTGTTCTCTGCTTCACATATCACGTTTGTGCAAAAAGAATGGCAAACTCTACTATGTGTTTCACAGTCATTTTGTACAAGTTGCAGCGATGCAGACACAATGTCGTGGGCAGCAGAGAACTGGACAGAATACATTCATTGTAAACCTCTATGTTATCACATCTAGCCTTGAACTTTTCGTAAAGCATGATACCATGACACACACTGTTTCACCTGACACTATGACAAATGCGTGTAGAGATACATTAAATTTCATCTATATATCTACGTTATTGATCCGTCTGATAGCTGCATACTGCCTATAATGCCACATTTCCTCCCTGTTCCAGGATTTGCTGCAACATCTACAGCTACAAATGGATGCAGTTCAAAACATTTTCATGTTTTTTTTGCAAACTCAGAAATGCCTGTGCAAACAGAGGTGGTGGGCAGGACCTGAGGAACTTTATAGACTTCCCGCTGTCTCTCTCACAACAGAACTGCAGTTTCTTTTGGCTTCCCAACCCCACGGAGCAGACACAGCCAGCTGGCTCTTTGGGTCATAGCTACAGTTTCCCTGAGCAGGAGAGAAACCATGCAACCACGCAGCAGCTGGAATGTACGTGCCTGCCTATGCCTACAAACCCACCGGTACCTTTGCAGATAGAGAAAGCCTTACCCCTATGCAGATAGAGGAGCCAGCCTATGCTCCTGCATCTGATGACCATGGCTACTCAACACTTATCTATCACCATTTTAGGCTACAGACATTGCTTCTGTATAGCCCATAACATGAAACAGGGAGCTGCTCTCCCCTTCCCCTGCTCAGGAGGTGCTCCCAGCCTGGGCAAGTATTGTTTTCTGCGCTTGGTCAGTGAAGGAGGAGACACTTCAAGAGTAGGCTGGGATTTGGAGGGGTTTCCTCTTCTCTAAAGAAAAGACTGTTCAAAATTATTCAACACGTTACAATCCAGAGGCTAACAAGATGACCCGAGCTCTGGGAAAAACAATGCTTCAAAATGTAATCGTTCTGCATTCAGCAGAGGGGTATCATCTTCACAAACATCGGTTACCACATAGTGCATGCCTATTTTATATCAACAGTATAGCACTTGGTAGCAAACATGTTTGAGAAACCAAAATTTCTCCTAGACACAACAATTTATTTTGGTCTGGAGCAAAAGATATTTCTGACTGCTTACCACGTTTGAAAGAAGTCTCCTTTGCTTTTTTAAGAGGTTGATCAGGAAAAGTAACACATCTTTAAAAGCTCAGCATGACATGTAGCACCTGCACTGTGTCCTGCAATAGTTCAGTCAACCTGCATTTTACTTACCCTCCCAGTTAGACTGGCAGTCTGGCACACTTGGCTGCTGGGGATGCCTAGAAACCTTTGGGCAACAGTCTGCTCTGCGGCCATTAACCACACCAAGAGAAGCATGAGGTCCAGGTAAGTCCTCCAGCTCCTCCAGATGGGGATTCACTCCATGCTGATAGAGGTGGTTGCAATGGGGAGGTGTACCGTATCCCAGGCTTGTGGCAGAGGGAGCCTTTGGGATAGCCAAGATTAAACGGATGAATCCCATCTTAGAGACAAACTAACTGATACATGCCAGAAGCGCAGCAGTACTCTCCAACTCCCACCAGACAAGATCCACTGGAAGCAATATATCCAGAGGCTACCACGCAAATAAATTACAGAGAGACAGCACTGAGATTATAGCTCTAGGCTGAGGAAATGGGTGTATTATTTTTTCTCACATCATCAACCTTCTGTCTGAACTCCACACGTGCTCCCTGGTCATGGCATGGAGCTAGGGCTGAACACCCTGAACTGCTGTGAGACTCCCCAAACTATTTGAAGTGGGGACATCTTTTTTGGAAAATCTCGTTCCAAATGTGCCTGCTGAACCTTTCTGAAAATGCTGGACTTTAGAACCCATTTTTCCTAATGCAGCCATCAGTGTTAAGGAGACAGTATCTACTGGCCTCTTTAATGCATTACTTTGCAGTATTTAGGTTATTTCTTGTACCTAAAGCTAGGCTCTTCTGTGTTGATCTGAAAGGAGACTCCACTAGTAGTTTGGAAATGTTCAAATACCTAACTACTGTGTGTATGACAGAAAGCTGTTCAACAGAAAGGCAGCAAGCGTGGGAGAGTTGAGGAAGCAAAAAAGGGAAAAAATATGAAAGAGATGACAAAAATGTTTCATTTTCACACTCTTTGTCTCAGCTGCAGCACATCTGCATGGGATTCAGGTTGGTACCCAGATTGGTACCACTCAACTGTTCACAGCAGGACTTGCTGAAGGGTCAAGTGATGCATGGGCCTTACACTCAAGTCCCCCAAAAGTTTTGAAAAAAATCAGTTGGATTTAGCTGCTACCAGTAGGGTGGGTACTCTGTGGACCCACTGTCACAAATTTTGTGGTGGATTTTTTTCTCATCATTGGACAGAAGACAAAGTCCTACACTTACGTGATACACAGTGACTTCGTGACTATGTTTTTCTCTATAACAGATTTTACCTGTTTTAATAGATGAACAAACAAAAACATTTAATCTGAAATATCATTATAGGAGTAATACCTGAAGACAAGATGGCTCTCACTTTATTTCAGATTCATAGGATGATTAAGAAGGATAAAAGCTTTAGCAAACAGCTGTGAAAATGGGCCTGTGCTCATGTGGGCTCCAGGTTGCCCAAGAACGTCGTTAAGATGTTTAGTTACCGCATGCATTATTCCCCCCAAGCACGCTTGGGTCCCCCAGAGCATCTAGGTCACAGAGCATGCTCCAAGGCATGAAACAAAGTGGGGAATTAACATCTGAGGACCAACAAGACAGACTATTGATAATAAATCATACTGACAGGAGTAATACTTGCAGCACTCTGGTTCAAACTTACCCCAGGGGGTACAGGGAGCAACGAAAGACACTCCTGTGATGCTGGGGACAGAGGACACTGTGCTCGTGTTAAGGGCTGGACAGTACATGGGATCTCCAAGTACAGAAAGTCTGCAAACCTTCCATAGCCGCTTAGCACAGCCTTTTAGCTTGTACAGTACTGTATCAATAAAAACAATTTGGCAGGTCTCAAGAGTCCAGATCACAGAATCACAGAATCACAGAATGGTCAGGGTTGGAAGGGACCTCTAGAGATCATCTAGTCCAACCTCCCCTGCCAGAGCAGGGTCAATACATAACTACAGACTATTAGAAAGCTGCTGTGGATTAGCATTCAATTAACTTCAGGAGATCCCAAAGGGTAACCTGTTCTGCCGTCCAGGGGACAGGAATAACTCTGTTATGATAAAACACAAGTGCCCTGTAACTACCCAGCCACACCACAGGGTAGTCATCACAGTGTAATTAAGTGGTCGGCGGTTATCATGTCACTGAAAGGAAGCTGCACAATGTTTGTGGAATTTAAAATGCTGCTAAACAATGTTTTAGGGTTCAGATGAATAAGAGGTGGAGGAGGAAACAGAAAGATAGGTATAAAAAAGAAGCATTCTTCTGCTTATCATTTTTATATCACAATCAACAGGTAGGAAGCTACTGCTGAGTAACTGAATTGAAGCGAAGTGAACAGAGAAGCTGAAATGCAGATCTAGACCTTCCCAGAAGAGCTTGAAGTGGTACATTTATCTCTCTGCTCACGGGGACACTCCACCTCAGTGGGAGGAGCGTGTCCAAAACCCACCTGTCAAGAAGGGTCACTTTTACATGTCAGTGTGATGACCTCTGAACACTCCTCCAGCTGCAGCCTGGTGACATCAGAGTGAATGGGACCATCCCTCAGAAAAATAAGAAACCTCTCCCCTGATAAACCTACACTGCTCTGCTTCCATGACAGTTTAGCCAGCAGCGTTGGAGCCAGTTTGTGTGCCACTGTGGGAACACGCGATTCTGTTTCCAGCCCAGATAGCCTGATACGAACACCGCTAGTAGAAACAGTTCATGCTTTTCTGGCTGGAAAGGCTCTATGAAAGCAATTTCCTTGGAAGGAATGACTGATGGGAAGACCCAGACATCCAACCTGCAGGAAATGTGTTATGGTAGGGCAGGAATCGCGCTGCTGAGATCACACCCAGTGACGGTGCGGTGCATGCTCAAGAACAGATGGTGGTTCTCATCTCGGAAATACCCGTGCTCATCATCTGTTGTTGGAAGGAATCTGTAATGCCTAAGAAAGGGAAATGTCTTGCCACACAGCAAATTGATCAGGAGCCAGACCCATGACACTAAACTTTTGATGTCTACAGCCCTGGGAGACATATCAAGCTGGAACTCAGGATATGCTTTCATACCAGCATCCATTGCAAGCAGAAATGACCAAGATAGTCTGTGAATGCAGGACTGATTTCTTGGCTCAAGCTCTTCTCTTCCATGTTTCCAGATGACTACACCGAGCACAATGCAACAAGAGTAGCTGTCTTTCTCCCCTTCAAAAAGGGGATTTGATGTCTGAATAACAGACTCTTAGAGGAGCCAAAAGTTGAAGAGAAAGCTTGCTCTCCCAATGGATAGAGAAAATGCTGCTCTGTGCTTCCAAAGCAGACCAGTAGGAAGACTCCAATGATGAATTAAAACTCAATTTGAAAAGAAACCAAGAATGAAATATGGGGTAAAAATGGAGAATATGCTAGATTACATTGTATATGAATGTCAGTGCTATTCTAGGATGTTTACAGGCAGACTACAGACTTCAATTTTAATTAGGTCACAAAGTAGAAATGAAAATGTTTCACTAAACAAGAAGATGAATGGTACGGCATTTGTCCTTCGGATCTGTGACAATTATTCTGGAAGATGAATAAATAGCAAACTTAAGATGAAATTTCAGATTCCACAGACAAGAGACAAATACAAACATAAAACTTCATCCCAAATTTCTAAATTGTTCCATAAATTGCAAGTGGAAAGAATCCAAACATGCAGACTTAGGCAAGGTATAAATGTTCCCGCTCACGATATTTAACCTTCAGTATCTTGGCCCCACCAGGAGTCAAAGAGCTGACAACATGTTTTACAACCAGCCAGCCTGGCAATTTATTAGTAAACTTCCAGCAGGGTTTTACAAAGACCTGAAAAGTTTCTTGTAGAAGAGAGAAGATAGAGTTAGATCTTGACCTGATGTAAAACAGGCAGCTATGAAATACAGGTGCCAGCACAGCTTTAAAAAAACAAAGTTTCTTAAGAGGAAGGATGATTTTTGACATGCCTCTGTATTCTGGAAAGAGCTGGAAGACATAATTGTGCCTATGAAGCTGGACCCAGGAGACAGCTGTCAATTGGGTGAGTCTCCAGTACCCACCAGAAGCTCTTATGTTAGAAAGACTTCCTCACAAAAGTGTGATATTGCTGAACTTTTCACCCATGTGTGCCAGCAGAGCTGAAGATCTGACTTGCAAAGGCAAAACAGTCCTTGGGTACTAATGCCATGGATTCACTCAGGCTGTGGATCAACAGTTTGATGTGTTAAACTTCTGTTCTCATTAGTGCATGGACAGCCAGCTAGAGACAGCTGTGATTGGTGACTCTGCAGGTACCTGTACCAGGGCTCCGGGAGAGACATCTGACAGCCTGTACTCATCACCCTTGGCACCTCTGGAAGATGAGACATCTCATCCTGATGGCAACACTGGAGTTCAATTAGCCAAATGCTCATCCTTGTGTGACGAAACCTCTGCAATGAGTATGAAGGGAGCCTTCATGAATTTGGACTCAAACCTCTAACACAGATGTCTAAAAGCTCAGTGAAAAAAATAATGAGGGTCTGGCTGCACTATTGCTGCAAAGAGGAGGCCAGGGAGAGCAGGGGTCAGAAGATGAATACATGACATGAACTCAGCCAGTACGGCTGGGTACTCCTTGCCTGCACATTGCATTCCCTGTGGCCAGGGTCAGGGACGATTCCTGCTTTAGGTCACATTTTGGAGTTAGAATCTCCCAGCCTTCTGGTTTCATCAGATTTCCATCATAACTGCAAGATCTAACTCCTGAAACTAGCAGACGATATGATTTTACCATTATATGTACAATGCAGTATATATATTTATTATATCTCCAATATATGTCTGAAGACATAGAAATATGAAGACCTCGATGTGGAAAGTAAGATGATTAGTAAGATGATTTAATGACTTATCACCCATGGAAATAATTCTCTATATTCTCATCTACCAGGGCATTCCTTTGTTTTATATAGTAATTGCAGACAATCACTGTCCCTCTGTCCACTGCCATTAATTCTCCTTCAGTCTGAATTAAAACTGCTTCAAATGTTTCTTTAATGTCCCTCAGTTATATTGTACAGACTCTACAAGGCTTTCCTCTTACAGGCTAGTTAAAGCCTGGACAACATGATCTTCTAACCTTGATCCATCAGCCAATTCCTTACAGGTGGATGGAGGAGCATGCACAGAGACCAACTGAGATAAGTGAAAGTTCATACCGACAAAAGGGATCTAACCAGGCTTAAGTCAGCACATCTTAAGTCGGGACATCTTTTTCTTCTCAGATATGTACCTTTCAACTATTTTAATCTCAGTGAATGTGCAGTTGTTTGCTTTGACATCTCACCTTCCTTCTTCTGGTAGGTCTTCTGTTTTGATAAATGTGAGAAAGCCATCTCTCATACTGTCCTAAAACTGACCCATGATAAACAGGATAAACCTTTTAAGTTTCCCTGTGAGACTTTGCCCATACTTACTGGATGTGGGATTACTACATGCCAGCGTCTCAAAGGCCCTCATCCATGCTGCTGCCGTTTAGCAGGTTGTTGTCCATTTGCTGACTGATGGTAGCCAACTGTCTACACATACCTAGCCATTGCTGCGCTAAATAAATCTGCTGCCTTAGATCTCCTTACGGTATGAGCCTTGCTAGAAAACAGACCCTCAGGGTGGCTTAGACTAATGCAGGCTTCGCATAAAGGCAGGCTTAGAGAGCTGACCCAGGTAGCACAGAAGCAGCACCTTTCTAGGCCAGCGCAGTGCTCTCTGTTTGCACTATGCATCCATTTTCTCAGATAAGCAGCTGTTTTAGCACGCTTTGCTTTTTTTTCTCCAGTATCTCAGCACATTTCCCACTACATTTGCATTACAACGCAAGCAAAATAAAATGTAAACTCCTTATAAGCAGATAGGAAACAACCACTGAGATACTTGCTTGAATTCTGCTGTTGCAATTTCCTACCAAAAGCAAATGCTATTCATCCAAATAAGGGCTGAGCCGGGACAGACTGGGAGGTCTCCGAGCTAGCCCAATAATACAATTCCTAGTGAGTTCCTCTGTACCAATCTGTTAGAAAACAGCAACAGTGTGAGCATGGCATAGAAAAACCCTCCATCTTTAACATTTCCTCTTCATTTTCAAGCAGTAGGTTATATACCCAGAATGTCTGGCAGTAGGCGCTTGGCCATATGGTTGTAACAGCAACATAAAGAAACATCACGTGTGAGAAAATCTGTCTGCATACATCTGATTTTCATCTGCATAATTGCAGCAGTCTAGCAGGTATTTTGGACAATCAGAGAAAACCAAACCTCCAGAGCTACCCGACAAATAGACAGAGACAGCCTGAACTCCAACAGAACATGGGGCGTTTTACCTGCACAACACCCAAACACAGGTTTAAACCGGTGAGATAGGAAGCTGCTCCCAGAAGGAAGATACACAACACCTGGCATGATGCTGGGATGCTGCACCATCTCCATCTCTGGCCCAAATTCAGCAAAGGATCTTTTCAGAACAGCATCTTAAATTTAGTTCACTCAGCAGAGATTCTCGCTCGGCCCTGGGATATACCTACTAAAAGTCATATTGTAATATTTAATATTTATGTTAAAGAATCAGAAGGCTCCGATCTAGGCCTGAAAACCTAAAATATCCCAAATGCATTTACAACAACAGCAGTGTGGGTGTCATTATTTACTATTTAAGTATCTGTCAAGTGCTGGTAATGTTCTCAAAACGTGAATCAGGACAGAGCTATTTTATTTCCAGTGGAAATGCCTGAACCTCATTTAATCTGTTTCAGCTTTTGACCTGTCAAAACCCATATGGGATGAAGCACTGAGTGAATTATAGAGCAACAGCAACTTCTACTGTGCCCTAATTATTGAATAAAGTAGAAAGTAAGCAGTCCAGACTCCAGTGAAATGCCTTTCCTACTCAGAAGAATGGCAAGTTCAGTGCATGCTTTTCTGCAGTGTGGCTGCTTCGTATATTACCCAACTGTGACCTGAAAGTGAAAACAGCTATAACCACATATGAATCACCTTCTTAGATGATTTTTATCCAAGTTCAGACAGGTAACCTGGATTGTTAAGCTGTTTTTACCTTATTATCCTGCAGTTAAAGCAGAATTGAGGTAAGGAAACGTACATGTGTCAGTTTTAAAGTCGGTTCAAGTTAAATCTCATTCCTATGAAAACCTGGATTCTGCAGGCTGGGGAAAAAACACATGCTGTTTACTCTTGCCATTAATGTTCTGAAAAGGCATTTTCCTGACATAAAACTCATTTTCACCCGTTTTGGTTTTGAAGCATGGTAGCAATAAAGTTTAAGCATGTTGGACACCACCTCGTGAAACATGCTACAAATCAGCTTCACCGGGTGAGCATACCACTGCTGTCTGCAGCCGGGGTCCCTGACACCATGGGCTTACAAGTGGAAAGGAAAACCTTTTGCATCAGGTTAAAGATCCAAACAGAACATTTTTTTTCCTGTCGTTTTAAAAAGAGCTTACTTGGATGCTTTAGTCTGAAAGAATAAATCAATGGACATTTCCACTTTGGAAGCCAATTTGGAACAAAAGGCAATGTAAAAACATCAAGCTGTCCCCAGGGCCTCACAAAGCCCATTTGCATCTTGTCTGCATACTCTGTAGAAGGGAGTCCAATGCAAGCACTTGCCAGCTATTAGCAAGTGCTAATGAGACGCCTGCTATTGCCAGTTCAGGATGAGGACGGCAGGATTTCTCACAGAGCGGTGGGAGAGGGAGCACTGGCAATCAAGGAGTCATCATGGAGAGGCATTTCTCCTCTGGTTGCTACTAATTAAAGCCTCTTTTGTGGTTCTTTTTAAAAAGCCTCTTTTTTAAAACTGCCATTTGTGGTGGTCCAAACGGCCAGCATGCAGGCAGGATGGGTCACACAGATGGTCACTGTGGCCAATGTCCTGCGCTGTAACTGTGCCTCCTTTCAGGCCAGTTCTTACCCAGACCAGGATCCCACTGATGCTGGGACACTGTCTGAATCTGGACCCGGAAAAATTATGTGCCTTGAACAAAACAAGGTAATGATGTCTATAAGTGAAGCATCTCTGGAGACCTAGAGCCTGTAGGAACTGGAAATTAGAAACTGGGAAGCACTAAGTGCAAGGGCTGTAGGGTATTTACACCCACTGAATACGAGGTTAAAGGATTGGTCACTGTAGTTAGACGCAACCACACATGCAAGTCTGCCCAAACCCCTAGGAGAGACAGGAACATCTCTGTGTCCAGGAGGGACATAGCCTGAGATGCCGAGTCAGCAGATTTAGCCCGTATCGTGCGTGGCGCTGAGGCGTGGGAAGCCCTGAGACAGCGGCAGCCACCAGCATGACCTCTGGGGCTGCAAGCATGTACGTGTGCCTTGTCCAGCCCTCTGGGCGTGCTCCAGGATCTGACTCCAAGCCAGCCTCCAACCATCTCACCTAAACAACAGCTGATGCTTGGTATAGCTTCTGGAAACAGAAACACAACCTCACCTTGGGGGAAATCTCATTACAGCCCTCGCTGTGATTTCCTCAGTTGGTACAGAGAGACTCACACACCCCCTCGCAAGAGACATTGGAAAATGTGCATCTCTTGCACTGCACAATATAGTCCACCTTGAGATGGTAATGCTAGCAGATGCAGCTTATCACACAGACTGTTCTCACACAGCACACCACATAACCTTGTGCCTTATTTGCATTTTGCATGAAAAGAGCAAGCAACATTAAGTTCAATCAGAAATGAAAGCAGAACCCATTCTAACAAATGGGGAGACAACAAGAGCCCCGGTTCTCCTCTTGGACACGATCACAGCTCCTCTTATGGCCAAGCAGAGCTGGGAGCGCACAAGACAGGAAGAGGGCTCTTGGAGAACAGAAGAACCTGCTTTAAGGACATGACACAGAGCTACAATAACCAGAGAGAGAGAGAAGTAGAAAGAGACATACTGGAGAAGCTGACCATTGCGAAATGCTGACATCGGTCTCCTGTGAATTCGATCGGACACCTACCGGAAGAAAGAAAACCAGAAGGAGAGAAACAAGATAGCAAAATGACACCCAAACAGACCAAACTGAGGCCCCTTGTGATCCCTTCCATGACTCCTGTCCATCTGCTCTCAACCTTCACCCTTACCTGCATCCCTAAACCCTAGCCCAAAGCTGACACCAAGAGCCATCCCTGACTAGACCACTCTACATCCACCGCTGTGCCCAGGAGGTTTTAAGTAGTGTGGTGCATTTTTTGTCTTCAAACATACTTTGCTTAGGATCTGGCATGTACAATCGCAAAGGCAGTTTCTCCAAACATCTCTGTCCGAAGAATCCGTTTGGACATCTGGAGGGGAAAAGGGGAGAAATCACAGAACATGTCTGGCACCATTCTTGAGGCTAAGGTCAGAAATAAAAAGTGCATTGTGATGAATGGAAAAATAAAGGCTTTACACGCTTATTTACTCTTCGCTTGGCTTTAACCAGGCACCTGCAACGTCAGGATTCCAGCTCTATTTTTGGCGTGGGTCTTCAAGCAGCCAACCAAACCCCTCCTTTCCTCCTTTGCCTGACTCCTTCCTTCTCACCTGCTAGAAGCACCAGCTGGCAGGAAGATCGAGACGGGCTGGATGCTACTTTCAGAGACTCTCCTTGGAGCTGCTATCTAGACAAGACTGGCAAGAGGCACCACAGAGCGGTGAGCAGCTGCAAGCGTTGTGTGCAGCAAGCGTCTTCCCGTTATTACCCCAGAAGTACCCACAGGATGTTCCAGGGAAAAGGGTTATGTTGTGGTTAGAGAGAAAGCATGTGCAGAGTCTCTGTGTTAACAGAGAGAAAGGGACAGAGAAGAAAGCTGAACCAAACAGGTCTCACATGCTCCCCAACTTCAAGGCTCTTCCGACCAAGGTTACATGATGGGCTGTGACGGGCCAGCTCATGGGGCACCAGTTATACCTTAGCATGATACTGCAGTGGCAGGGATGGCGCCCTGCGGATGAGGGCCACCATACACGTGCACCAGCTCACGAGTAAGCTCCCCAGAGCAGCCCGCAGGCTGAGCCAGGGGAGGGGTGCAGCGGCAGCTGCTGAACCACGCACAGTGCAGCAGCACCCCCACACTCTGTGTTGTGATCCACCACAGCTGCAGGTGAACCTGGGAAGCGACAGGAGCTCATCTGTGGGTGGTCAAATGCTTCTTCCCTAGGTACTTATCTCTCTCCCTCACTTCACATCTTTTCTTCTGGCCTCCTTGGATAGTCCCTCAAAGCTTTCTTGAAGTCCCAGCTCTTACCTGTCTGTCCCACAACTCCCTCTATCCCCAACTGACCTCTCCCTCCTCTGAACTTAAGAGGGTTTTATCATTCTAGCTAGCATCTTAACATCTGCTTTCCAACTTCCCAGGGTAAGTGGGACTGCAGGCTTTGTGCCTTAAACATATGAGACCTTCCTTGTTTTCAGATGCCACCCACAAGATCGCACTGTCTCTCAGTGTCTGGCAGGCCCCAGCAGGTCAATGAAGAAGGGACTAAAAGACACCTCAGCAAAAAGGACATGGACCAGAGGCCCCAGCCTGAGGTCAGTGGCTTAGCTCCCTGCCGGTTCACCGTGAAGGACAGCAAGCAGCCGGAGCAGCCTCGACACAGTGCTGGACGACTGGTCCCAACCTGAGCATATGGTGGGTTGGAGCAGGGCAGGTCCAGGTCCAGGTCCCACGCACTCACTGCCAGCCCCACATGGGCAGTGCAGATCTGACCCTTACATGGCTCTCAAAAGTATGCTAACGCCTGGTCCCAGTCTGTGGACACAGTAAAGGGGATGAGGAAGGCTTTGATGTTTAATATGACAAAAGCTTTGTAGTTCCAAAGCCTGTTGGCAGATCAGTTCTGTGCTGTTGCTCAAAGGCTATGGCAACATTTGTTGTTCTTGACAGATTTATGTTTAGATGGCACGTTACAGATACGCAACTCCAGTGGCAATAAAAAAAGTCAAGAGACATGAATTCCTGCTTCCCTCCACTTGCTTAAGGGAACGCAGACAGGTTTTTTTAAGCAACTACTTAGTTCCCTTGGGGGGAAGAGGTAAAAATTAGAGAAGTCTTCCCTATTCATTATGACCAGAAAACCTTGCTTTTTAATAGTTCTCCCTTATCATGGACATAGACTGATCTGGGCCAGCAGGTGCGAATCACAACATGTGAGGGAGCGCTAGGGGCTCTCAGGAGCCGCACCAGCTGTAAGGGTAAACCCGTGCATCTGCCAGGCCTGCAAGGATGTAGACTTCTCCGAGCTGGAGGGCTCCTCTCCAAATGGGAGAGGTAAGAGTCAGCTGAGGTCTGCGGAAGGACTTGAGGAGGCACCAGGTGGCTGGGCACAAGGCAGGACAAAGTATAAAGATCTCCAAGGTGTGGCGATGGACATGGCTGGTGCCACTCCTCCAGTGCACAGACGTCTAATCCCTGCCTGGAGACCTGCATTAACACTCCCAGGGGGGAAGGCTTAGGTATTTGCTGTCACACTGATACACTACTGCCACAGGCTCCTAAAGGAGGCCATCTGCCTGTGGGACAACCTGCTGGTACTCCAGAGGTGGCCTGAGCCTCAGTGCTGGATACTGGATCCCTACAGGGGACCTGCAGAAACACATCTGAATCCAGCATGACTCAAGGAGAACATATAGCTTATAAAAGGCTGCATAATTTCTCCATCCCATCTACCATCCATCTCCACCTCAACACCTCCACAGCTCCAAATCTCTCCATCTTTCCCCTAAAGAATGCATTTCAAGGCAGGGTGCCCCATGTCCAGGGCACATTTCACCTGCTGTCCCTCTCACAGAAGAAAGTTTGGAAGGCCCTGCATGACTGACGTGGCTTTGGCGCTTGATTTCTTGGTGGTTTTCACTGCAGTTTTGGTAGGTCTGCACTGAGCAAAAAAAGCTGGTGCACCCTCACTGCCCATGACCAAACCTATTTCCATGCTACACAGCATCTGGTTTCTGGGACCTGTGCTAACAACTCCATGTAGGAGTGTGCTGGGCTATTTGTGCACCCCAAACTGCTCGCGGACAGTTTCAGGGCATGGCTCTGCATGAGGCTTCACTGCACCTAGTCATACACTTAAGTTTCTCAGTATCCAAGTCACTTTTGAACCTGGAAATTTGACTCCCTGGTCAGGCTAATATCTTTGAAAAATTCACCCTCCTTTCTCATTCTTGGACGTTCATCTTGAAGCACAGGAGAGAGAGACATACCAGTAACGTCATCTCAATACCAGGGGGCCCAGCCAGCTCCCAAGGAAAGCCCAGTCCAAAGGGTTACCATCAGAATTGAGGCCTGTCAACCTTCCCCGTGATGAAGCAGAGGAAGCTGGTGCTGGGAAGTGAATTGAAGAAGATGCCCTGTTGGCAATCCAAGAGCACAAACCTGAGGCAGCTGGGTGATGCAGACTCACAAGGACAGCCCTAGGGAAACATGGCTTTGGAGAAACCTTTAAGAGATTGCACTGGGGTTTGAACAAGGCATCCAAAACAGAAGGTGTCTTCCCAATCCTGTTTGAAGTTTATTCTTCACCACCGATAAAGTCATGAATTTATTCACAGAGTCTTCAAGGGTATCCAGTTTAGCTTGCAACATGCTGCCCATTCATCTGGGATCTGAGATTTCATGTGTGTTGTGAGCACACTGAAGGGCCTCAAGGGTGCTGCTTGAGAAGCAAACGTCCTACCCACCTCAAAAAGGGGCACTTAGTCTGAAAGGAGCTAGAACTGTCTCAGGTGCACATCGCAAGAGGTCAGACAAGGCTGGAACTTCAGTGTGACTGAAGCTGCATGCCATTAAGAAAAGACTGAAAATTACGTGAAAACTGGTGGAAGGAAATAAAAACCCAGAGAAAGAAATTGGTGAGAAGTGAAAAAGCAAAACAGAAAAGAGTCTAAGAAGCTTTGATGTCATGACAGCTACCATATAGCCCATGTTCAGATCTCTCCAGTCAGCCTAGCGTGGGTGAGGAAAAAAGCTTTCTAGACAGAAGGCAGTAGATAACTGTTTTCTCTGTGTCTAGGACAGCTCAGGCTTTTCATCTTTAGTTACTAGTGAATCAACACTGGGAAAAGTGACAGAAAAGAAGCCCTCATGAACATCAGCACCTTCTGTCACCATCCCAAGCTAGCATACAAGCTGTCAAGACACATGTGCCACTCTGGTGTCCCTGGGTCTTGACTCCTCATAAGCAAGGCTGCTGGCAGAAACAGTGACCAGGAGACCTTTGAAAGCATGCAGTGCTCATGGTTCCTTTTTTTCCCCAGCTGTCTCATACTTCTAGGCTGGTGAAGGTGATTTGTTATTTATTCCTATGGCTCCAGATGTGACTTCTAGGAAAGAAATTTCCAGCATGCATGGCACATGAGTCTACCAGTCTGGACAGGAAAAGCAATGGAAAGCACCCCTTCTGCATGCAGAATCTGCTGCCTGTGTAAGGGCTTCTGGGCAGCTCTTCTTCAGTGGCCAAGCATATGGCCTGAGGGACATACCTGAAAGTTAAGGCTCACTAAGGTTGAGAGCTATGAGATGGTCTTTGATCATGGCATCCTTCCTGCACATTTGACCCTAGTCAAGAGGGTTTTGGTTGGCTATCCCAGAAAAATTGAGTCTTTCCTTCTTTTGAAAGCTCTTGCAGGGACTACTCAGATGGTGGACTATTCCTGCAAATATTCCCTTTGGACTTCCTGGTCCACTCACTGATGTCACAGAAGCCCAACATGTCTCTCCTCAAAGGCCAAGGGAAGTGGACAAAGCTGTGTCTGTAGGAACGGTCTTGGGGAAGTACAAGGCTGCACCAACCTCTTGCAGACAGCACCTTGTCCCCTCTCTAGCCTGCGTGGAGAAGCCCCAAGACTGCCCTTTCCCCCATCCCTCTGTGCCTAACCAGATGCATGAAAATTTAAAAAAATCACCACATCTGAAAATTTACTACTTGCAAATGCCATCAATAAAACTGGTCAGGGATTTTCCTGTCCAGATTCTGTTATTGCTGGAAAATGCCCAATTCTTTCAGTTTTGACAAATTCCTTAAGACTTTTTTTTAACCCATTTCAAAAAAATCCACAAAGTTCTGCTCTTGGGTTCAGGACGAATTGCAGTTAAATATTTACATGGTAAAAAAAATGCAGTAAGACGATCAGCCAAATAAAGCATCTCAAAAAGTACAAACCAAAATGGCTTGAATGACCCATTTCTATGTCACTTGCAGAGCAATTATTTATGAAAATTGAAAAACTTTGACCTTTTGCCCTGTATCAGGGAAGAGCACTAATTATTGTTAATTATTATTTGCTACTATTTAATTAATAACATCATTATCATAATGTTCCTGCTGGAAGCAAAACTTCCTCTGCCCAGCTGTTGATCTAAATCTTGCAAGGTTGGCATATTTCCTTTGCTCCTCCAGATCTTAAAGTATGCCAAATTCAGTAGCTCTCATAATGCAATCCATGTTACAGAAGAATGTGAATGAGCAGGTGCTTCGAAATAACGGGATAAGGAGAAGCTGTAGCAGAAAGACACAATGCACTGATATAAGCTAATGGAGTAATGTTTCAAGCATGTTGCTCATTTGTGCGAAGGGCTGAAAAAGAAGACAGTTCTGTCATTGTCCCCTGACCAGTCCCAGATGATCAGGCTCTGGAAAGCCACAAAAGGCTGGACTCCACAAAATCGCTGATGGGAAGAAAAGAAAGCAACCAGAATAAATGCAGAGGCCTTATCCAGAGCAGCTAATCAAGGCATGTTTGCTGTATAGTAGAGTCCAAACCATAAGGACACCCACTTCTGGGCTCAGTGAAGACAACCGTGCAGCTCCAACTGAGCTGTGGGAGCTCAGCAGGATGTGCGCTGTTGTCTTCACCGAGCCTCACTGTTGCAGGATCAGCTTCCACACTCTGATGGTTCTCAAGGGTCTGCTATAGTTATACATGCACTAAAAAGGACCCATTTAATAGGATGCATAGGCATCCACTTGAACCCGAAAAGGTATCTGATCTCATCATCCAAGATAAACAGCATGCAAAAACCAATGAATGAGTCCTAGCTGGTTCAGGAGATTTGGAACAGGATGTGGAGATTTTCATCACTAGGTCAACTTCATTTCCAAGGCCATTGCAACACCTCCCCACAGAATTGCTCATATATCCATGGCAAAGTGACACAGCTGGGGTTGTGCAATGTGCAACTTGTGCAGTAGAGTCATTGGGATGGCATAGCTCCTGATGCCACAGGGGAGCTGAGCAAGCTGTGCTGCAAGGAGGACCACGGCCATACAAGATCAGCCTGATGTTCGTCCCCTTTGAATGGTGCTCTGGAAAAGCACAGGGGAGCTGGCAACGTGGCTAACCCTTCAGAATAATATTTCCCCTTTCCTGGGAAAATCTGCAGGAACCAATATACATGGAGGAGGTAAGCAAATGGGCTTCTAGGAAGTGAATATGTAATTTTGTAATTTGGTAATTTGCATACATCAACTAGTTTAAAAATGAATTGATCTTTTTGGCTTTGTTTTTCTTTCTTTCTCTCCTTGACTTTCACTTTTTGTCCAAGGTCCTCCAGGCCTCTGACCTCTCTCACGTATGCAGCCAAAAACCCAGAGAGTCTGTTTATCTGTCAGCATTTGTAAATCCTTTAGCCTGACTCTTGCAAGCACAACCAGTCCAACATGATGGCGGGTGTTGTTCTTTAAGTTCTTTAAGTCTTCTCATCCCATGCAATTTAGGAAGATCCTGGCCCAGGGTACCAGCCACTTTGATTTACATTAACCACACAAAAGAGTCACGAAGTGCATTTAAGTGGGCAGAGAAGGGCTGTGCAGCAAAGAGAGTTGGCTTTGTTTCTTTCTTTGGCTCAGAAGACCCCAACTGTAGATAATGTGTGCCAAGACCTAACTGGGAAAAAGAGTATTTCTGCTGTGATACACACACTAGCACAACCCTGTGGGGCATGGCACCCAGCCTCAAACTGCTCTAAGTTGTGCCAAGAACCCAGTGGTCTCCAGGACAGAGGCAGACCCAAGACCAGAGGCTGCTAGCCATCCCAAACACTACTTTAAGCTGGACACAACAAACCAGTCACCGCTCTTCTGTGTCCCAGCCCAGTTCAAGGTCTTGAGATTTACTTGTGTGCATCCCTTTGGCAGGCTCCAGAGTTTGCTTTACTCAAACTCACCACTTCCCTACAGTTATGGTGAGAAAACAGTCCAACTTGTAAGGCCTCTCTGAGCAAAATGGTCTGGAGAAGGGTCGAGAAATTCTTCCCGTTAACAACAGCCTGGGGCTTTTTATTTTACTAAGGCTGTTGAGTCAATTCTGTATGTGTGTGGCTCAGTTGTTTTCTGGGTTTATGCCGAAAATTTGCAGAATATCTGAGGCAGATCACACTTCTCCCATCTAACATCCAGGTGGTCTGTTTGAGAGTCAGGATAACAGCACAGATTATATCATCTTCAGGTTTCCTTTGACACTAGTGTGTGTAGAATTTACTTCAAATAAGGACAAAATTATGCAAGTACAATATCCAAAAAAGACATGATTTCTGGAACAGCTCCAAGTCTGTTCTGGGCTCTTCCCCGATGAAGAAAATGCATTGTCCCAGGTCTAACTGAAGGGAACTGAAAAGGGATGGAGGAGGTGGTTTACAGGCAAACAGTTTGTTCCCCAGAATTTAGAAGACCATGAGGAACACTTTTCTGTGAAGCCTGTTAAAAAATAATAATAAAAGGCCAGTGGCCAATTTAGGCGATATCTGTAACAAATCCAAGCATAAGCCTCTTCAGAAGAAGAAATCATTGGAGAACCTAGCTGTTCTTTTTGCTCCAGAATGCCAGGGATAACAGGAAGGATCTGCCATGCTCATGGACAGCTGAAAACAAAGAAATCCACTCCCAGAAGCTGATTACAGGATGGTGGCAGGTAGTGAACAAGAACACTCTAAAATTGTTTTCTGATAGCTGGTATTGGAAAGGCTGGTAACATCACACAGGTGCCAGGGGTGCTAGAATCTCCTTAGCACTCGGTGAAGGAGGACTGCAAGCTGGCACACGGTGCCAGAAGACACGCCCCCCCGCCCCCCCCCCTCCAGGCCCTTCTGACTATAATCAGAATAGCAAAGGGGCAACAGCGCACGAACACGTGTTGTTCCTGGCTCAAGATGCTCACGCAGCTGTTGTTTGATCTCCAAGGCATTTGAAGAGGTTGTGTGCAGAAGGACCTATCGATCTCCTCCATGTTCATGTCTCAAAGGCATGGCATGGCTGGAAGACCAAGGCTGGCTCCCATTTTAGAGAGTTCAGAAATGCAGGTCAAAGCCTGCATCTTTGCCTCCTCTAGTTTCTCCTCTGAATCTGTATCACTGTATGTTTCACAAACCACAGCAGCAGGCCTCTTGTCTTGGTGCAATGAGGCAGCTGTGAAATATCTCACCATTTTGCTAGTTTGCAGGCAAGCAAATGTGAAGTCCGTTTATCCATCATCAGCCTTCCCCAAGAATCGTCCATGTTATTGGGAAAGCCATTTTATGGGAAATACTATGTGCAGTTCAAATGCTTCTGCATTCCTCAATAACTAACTATTGCCTTCTGGAGTCCAGAAACTCTAAAATTATACCACTTCAAAAGACAGGATTTCTTATCTTCAGTCTATGATTTAATGATAAAAACAGTCAAGGAGAATGAACATCCAGATATCTCCTCAAGCAGTAAGATCAGAAATTACTGTACTGTGTGGAAGGCACTTGGGTCCCCTGGGTTCCTGTTAACACTTTTGGCAGATGAATAGTGACAATGCAGACCTTCAAAGCACCTCCTTTTGGTTAACACTTTGCTGCCATTCCATACACACCCATTCAATTCCCATCTGGTTTCAGCAATTGGTATCTTGGGACTCATCAGAAAAGGAAATCGTTTTACCATCTGCAAGTAAGGAATTGAGGCTTTCAAATGATATGAAATAATTAGGTCTGTTTTGTATGGCACATAAAATCTTAATGGAATCCATCACTGAGCTTCCCCTCTGTTCATCAGCTATCATAGCAGCCTGGTTTGAAGGTAGACTGTTTCTTCACAAGGCAGAAATCACTTTGGTTAAAACAGTCTGTCTGCTGAAGACACTTGATAACCATCACACATATCCTTCATTAGGAAAAACAGAGCCTTACCATTGTAGCTACGTATGGCAGGAGTTCAGGTAATTCTTGCTGTAATTAGAAATTGATCCAATTTGAAAAGTCTTGATCTGAATTAAAGTTCTTCCCAAAAGAAACAGCCTTGATATCTATGCTTTTGGCACCACCACGTTGCTTATAGATAGAGATATTGATTCATACACTCCTGCAGGCTTCAAGGGTTGAGCCCTCCCCAGCATGGAAAGACTGGAACTGCTGGGGCTTCCTGGGGCTACAGCTACACCAGAATAGCAGCTATGACGTTGATTCATCACACTGGGGCTTCCCCCATGTTCCCTATGGGCAACACTGGCCAGATGAACTTTCAGGGCCACCAAGACACCAATGGCAGACACAACTACCCTAAAGCACAGGTCTCTGGTGTACACAGGTTGCTCTCACTTCACACACATGGGAAACATGGAGGACCACAGTATCTGGTTTCTGTCCTATCCGACTCTTTTCATGTCTGAAGGGGAAAGCCTGGGAGAACTGGAAGATGCTGTTCATCCTATGTCCTCCCACCACAGCTGATCCGGCATTGGAAAGTGAGAGAACAGCAGCTCAGCAGAATGCATTTTCACACGGTCTTTCCTACTGCTCCCTGCCAAAACAAAGGAATGCTGGGAGAAGGGAGGAGTCGTGTTAAGCATAATCCAGCTCACAACCCTTCCAGGAGGGGTGATGGTTCTGTTCAGATGCGTCCTTCAAGGCCTGAGGAGCTGAGGTGTCTAGTGAGCATCACACCATGCAGTGGCAGTGGTACTAGGTCGACATCCACAGATGTAAATACCTTTGGCTGCGCATCTCCACAGAGAGGTCTCTGGGCCCCGCAGGGAGAAAATGTCAGCTCTGGGGTTCTCCAAGCTGGGCACAGTGACGCCTGGATACCCAGGTAAGCTCAGAACTGACTTGCATCTGCTCAGCGAAGGCACACCCAGGGCACCACCTCATGCTCAGTCCGCAGGAGCCCAGGGCCAGGTACAGCTGTGCTTTGGATACCTACATCTCCAGCACTGGCAATCAGAGTGCACTTTTCATTCACAGTCCCCATTAGGCTTAGAGGGTGAGCTGTGAGATGCTGTTGGGTATGCTGGCTGTGACAGGTTTGAACCAGAGGTGAAAAGGTCTCACATCCCATTCCACATCCCTTGAACTATGCAGCCCCACTTCAACCTCTCCAAGAAATTTCATTTTAAGGATAACAACATGCCTCCCTGGGTTTTTTTTTGCAGGTTTTAACATTTGAAGGGGAGAAATAAACAACCCACAACCTGCCAAAAAGTGGCACAGAGTGGTGAAAAGCTGTGTTCTAAACCCAATTCTGGGCCCATGGGGAGCAGACAGGAGAGGTAAGAGGCCGGTCTCAGCAAGGGACCCCTCCGGTCACGGAGGAGGGAGGTGGCTGTGTGCTGGGGAAAGCCTCCCTGCTTGGAGGGGATGACATGCCAGCGGTGAATGAGGAGCTTTGACCTAGCTCAGGGAGAGCAAAAGGGACCTGACCTTCCCTGAAGCTGCAGAGGGGGAAGGGAAGAAAGGGAAAGGAAACAGCCAGGACAAACATATTCTTAGAGGAAGAGTCAGGACAAGTGAATAGTGGCACTCACACAGAAAAGAAAATATGAACCCTCCTCTCCCACCCCCACCCCTCTAGTCTCCCTTTCTGAACCTGCCCAGCTCAAACTGCAATTGCCAGGAGGATTTCGGACCTACCCCTCCTCCAGCAGTTGCACAGAGGTCTCCTCTCCCCCAGCCAAGTAATTTCCATATTGACACAAGAACTACACTCACTTACTTGCAAGACAGCTGATTAATCCCCTCGATGTAGTAGCATACCCCACCATTGACACAATAGGACTTGGCTGTTTCGTTGCATTTTCTAGCATGCCCAGACCAGGAGGAGAGAGTTGTGGTTACTGCAGGGAAAAAAAAACACACACACACAAAAAGGATATCTTGTTATTTCCTTTGTTGGGCAATTCTGTTTTCTTAGATGATTTTCAACTAGTTCATTTGCCAAAGTAAAAACCCCAGATCTACAAACCTCAGCCTATGCCTTCAGACCCACCTTCACCTCTCCACGTCCTGGGGCTGCGACTTGACCTTTCCCAGGAAAAGTGGCCAAGTGAGTGAGGAGTTGAGGACACACTTTCCTCTAAGCAGCCAGCATGTCAGGACAGGATCATCTTTTTGGCAAGCTGTAGGGAAAAGTGCCCCTTTCCTGCCTCTCCTTGCCCTCCCTTCACATGTGCATGCAACCCTGCACAAGCAGGCAGGCAGGAGGTCAGGAAGAACATGTGGTGCAGAGTCATGGTGGCATGCTGGTGAGGCCTGATTTGCGTCATGATACTGGACCAAGACCCAGAGATACTGCAGGGGACACTTCATTGCTCCACATCTCTGGGAGGAAATAAGTTTTCAGAGCCAGAAGCAAGTGCCCTCATTGTCGCCGGAACAGGTCCAGCGCGAGAAAGAACAGCTCCATCTCTCCCCCGCTATTTCTGAGCATTTGTCTCTCATGCCCCAACGGGGCTACCTCAAGAGACCAAGCAGAAGTTCAGCAGTAGAAGTCAGTCAGCCCCGGTTTGTGCTAAGAGGGTGGCAGCCAGCATGACTCAAGATTGTGGGGTACAGATGCTTTTCCAAATTCAGATTTCTTTTCAGAGAAAAGCTTTCCAGCCACGTAAGGTATAAAAACAAAACTGATGGTACTCTGCAGAATTTCACTGCAATTCCTGTTTCTGAATGACTCAGACAAACTTACAGCCCAAAACAGAGAGTCTCCATAGGCAAGACAAAGGCTTCTGGGAAGGGCAAAACCTTTTGTTAGAGCAACTGATACAAGTTACAAAAGCAGATCAGCTTTGGGGAATGCAGACCCATCTTCACATAACTGAAAGAAGGGCTGGGCACTCAAAAGCATCTGCTTTCGCTAACCGAGTACTTAATCTCGTTAAAGATATTCCCCCTTCCTGGACTTCCCACCTTGCTTATACCCTGACACAGTTGCATCTTCAGCAGTGTGGCTAATACCTACTTCCCACCACCTTTTATGCTGTACTCGAGGTTTCTGAGAAGATATCCTCCTCTATTCTATTTTCCAAAGCATGAACGAACCTCATGGAGAGGTTAGGGACTTCAGACCAGTGGCTGAAGAGTGCAAACCTCATTGACACAGGATTTGAGGAAGAAGGCTAGAGCCAGAGCCCCAGGCAGGAGCTAGTCAGAACCTTGGGAGAAGCAGCAAGGCATGCCAGAGCCTGCCCCGGAGGGAGCTGGGGCTGCTCCCCACACCTCAAGCAGCGCGGGTGCCCATCCCGCCTCCGCAGCAGGCTCAGAGGCTGCCGCGGGTGCCTGCCCTGCTGCCTCCAGCTGCAGCCCACACCACCAAAGCCAAGGGCTCTGTTCTCATGCTCGGGCCACAGCTCAGCCGGGCACGTCCAGGCCCTCATAGGTAAAGAAGTGCTCCCAGCATCCCGTGAAGCCTCTCACATTTGGGTGATGCTTGGCACACGAGCAACCAAACAAGCTGGTTCTGGCTCTCTTACTTTTAGGACTGTCTCTGACTGCACGGGGTCCATGCCTCTCTGAATGATGAGTTTGCTCATCAGGCTGTACATGGCAGTAGCAGCCCGCTCTGTTACCTGCACACAGCTCAACACAGAGCCAAGCTTACTGTTCATTTTGCTTGAACCAATGCATCGTCCAACCCCATTGTCTTCTGTTCCCACAGGGAAGTCAATGGCTTCCACTGTCTGACAGAGCTGGGGTTGTGCACCAAGCACAGCTTTGCCTTGAATAATGGGCGCCTCTGGGGTTGTCTTTTCACAGCTACCCAGGGCAGAGCAAGTTGTCCCAAAGTGCTCTGCAAACCAGACATGGCAAATACTTCAGCAAAGACTGAAAACGCAAATGGCCCTGGGACAGCAAATAGCTGCTCCTCTCCTAGGGCATGTAACACCCACCAGCTGGGAGTGAAATGTGCTGAGCAGTGCACACATACTAGAGTGTATGCTGGGTTTAGAACAGATGATGATTTGATCAAGCCACCAAAGAAGTCCTTGCAAAAAAAAACCTCAAATATGAAAATTCCCAAACTTCTGTAGGGAAATTCAGCGCTCTCTTCCAGCTAAGATTAATGGGAACTAGAAGGCAAAGTCATCGTAATGGCTTTGTAACAAGTCTGTATAATTTATACATTCACAAGATAGTAGCACATTTCTTCTAAGGCCAGTGGAGAGCTGCGGGTTCAAGACAGAGGAGCTATAACTGTGTGCAATAGCACCTGGACTTTCTTCGCAAGGCCTCCCCTTTAGCTATTGCTTGATCCAGCCACTTCAACCAAGCCTTAACACCAAATGCCATTTTAAAAATTAGCATGAAAATAAAACCTAGCCTGGCAGCATTCAGCTGTGTCCCAAAATGCAGTTGGAGCCAGGTTGTGCATGGGCTTCACTGTTGTCATGCATGGGAAGCTGGTGGTTCTGCAGGAGCTGCCTGCTTGGCTCTGCAGCTCTCTTGGGGCTGTCTGGACCGGTCTCCTGGAGGCAGAAGCAGCGGCACAGCAAGCAAGGGCCTGCCAGGGAAGCATGAAAATTGCAGGGGAGCAGGTACATAGAAGGCAGCCGCTGTCCCTTCGAACAGTCCCCAAGTGCTGCCTAGCCAGCACACAGCATGGGAGCTGCTGGAAACCGCTCGTAGGGTGGCCTTTGATTTGGAGTGCTTGCAGGCTTTTACAGTGCCTTAAAACTGCACAGTGAAGAAGTCTCTGTTAAAGGTGCAAGCGTGCCATCAGATCAGGGAGCACTGAGACTTCATGAACTGGTGCAAATTGAAAGGCACATGGATGAAGAACAAGCACAGCCTGCAGGAAGCTGTCATCCCCACAACCATCAAATTTACCAGTTGCTAGTGAGCAAAATGATCCATCTGGCAGTCTCACATAGTAAATCCTACAGGAAAGGATTCTGGAGCGAGCCTTCCCACAGTAAGGGAGGAGCAGAGAGGGAGAAATAAAAACAGAGCCCAGAAACCTCCCCATAGAAAACACCTCAGATAAAAAGGTATCCTTTCCACCAGAAAAGGTGGACGGGAAGATGCAGTGCTGCGTGATGTTGCAATACCAGCAGGGATTACAGTGCTGACCAGCTAGAGATTGCATGAGATTTTCATCCCATATAAACAATTTCGTTCCTTTTAAACAAGTAAAAAAGAGACTGACATGAATGAGGCCTGGAACATGCATGTTGTGCGCTTCTAGAAAGAGAGCTGTCAACAGAGCTATGCCTGTCAGAAAAGTATGTGGTTGACCAGTTCTCCTAGAGGCATCTTGCTGATGTCATTATCTTTTGAATCCTGCAAGTACCGTGCCTTTTCTCCCAAAGATGCACAAAGTGTTTTAAAACTGGATCACAGAATCATATTACAATGGTCCATTTGTTGGCAGCAGAGATGTGGCAAAGGCTACAAAACAAGGCAGTTGGCCCAGTTCCCTGTCGAGAAGAGAGTGTCATGAAATACAGGCCATTATAAGACTATAAGCTGAGCAGTACTGGTCAAACCAAAGCCCTGTCTTGTCTCTGACAGTGGCCAATGCTTAAGGAAGAAGATCAGCACAAGCATGCAACAGTAATTTTCTTCTGGCTATCTAGGATGAGCAGCTCAAAGACAACCTAAGTCTTTACATTTAATAGCCTTTGATGGATTTCTCTTCCACAAACATGTCTAGTTGTTGTTTGAACAAATCTAATCTTGTAGCATCCACCGTATTTGTGACAAGAGCTCCAGTGTTATGCACACAGTGTGCAAAGACATGTTTCCATTTACTTCTTTTAAACCTGCCCCTTCCTGGCTCTTGCATTGGAAAAAATAACGATCATTCCCACTCCTTTGCCCTGTGCTACCTGTGGCTTTACAGGCACAGTCAGCATCTCCTTCCCTAGCTGGAAAGCAATGATCTCTTTAGTAGCTTCTCATACAGGGGCTGATCTGGCTGCAGTACTTTTTTTGTCATCTCTGTTTCTGTTTTTCCTTTTGGAGGTGGCGAGACCATCCTGCACACATGATATTTATGTCACCCTGGTTTGTTCTCTATTCTATTCATAGTAACTCCTAATCATTCATTTTGAGTTTTGATGTAGTGAATACAGATCTTTATCTATTATAACCCCAAAATCTCACTCCTCCATGGTAACATGGAGTACAAAGCCTCCCAAGGTGCCTGATTGCTCTGGGATGTTGCTGCAGCTGGGACTTCATGTTTATGAGGGCAGTAGCTGCAACTAGTTTGGGAGCAAGGATGGAGAGACCTGCCAATTCAGAGAGTAGCTCTGGTGGGCGGACAGAGGGAAGCAAAATGTCTTGCTTCAAAAATGTTAAATGTGTCTGGGTTGAAATGTGGCCCCCTTTGGCACCATGTGGCTGCAGATCACATACAAGCATCTTGAAGCACGAGGCCAAGGGATATTTCAGTGGGTTTCCACCACACTAGCAGGATAATTCCCAGATTCACAAGTGACTCCATTCAGTTACTCCATGTTTAGCTGTATTGCCCCATCAGCCTGGGCCACTGGAAATACCTTAACAAACATCTAACTGGTCCTGAGTCATCTATAGTTCAGTGACTGATGTTGGTAAAGTGAGCCTCACATACAGTTTACTTGCAAGTCATGCAAGGAGCACCTCTGCTCCAACCACCACTCAGGTGTGCCTGGTGATCCAGAAACGACTTCCCACAGCTCTTTTACCTTAACTGCCACACAGTACCAGACAGATTTTATTCCCTGTTGGCTGCTGTGGTAGAATAAATCCTTCTTTCAGCCTCCAACACAACTCCATATATCCCAAACGACTTAAAAAGTTGTAAAATTACTGAGATAAATGGAGATCTGAATAAGCAAGGGAGCAGTTTAGGGTGCCAACTGCAATCTGGGTGGAAAGGGACCCATGTGAAGGCAGTGGGAGATGATGAGGGGGTTTGTGCAGTAACATCAGTCTTGTACCAACTATCTCCCCAAGTACTTCAACGAATTAAGAGTGGGAAACAGGGAGTGTACATGGGGCAAGCTACAGAAAAGAAACAAACACCCAGGCAAGCTGGTCACAAAGCTCCTGCAAGGTGGAAGAAGGCCTGGAGCAGCTCACCCATCAGCAAGTCAGATCTCCAGCTGGTCTCAGTCCCAGGGCTGAGAACCAAGCAGAAGGGAATAAGGAGGTGAGGATGGGGAAAAGAGGGCTGCTTCTTGATGGATGTGATTGAGAATGATCTGAAGGCATGTTTTATTGTGGCTGTCCCAGTCAGTGATGACAGTGCAGCATAAACACATGAGAGATTCACAGCACTGTAGTCATTCAGAGCGTCTATTTTCCACTGCACGCCTAGGTTATTCGGGACTAACATCAATGGCAGGGCAACAGAGAGGAGAGCCACAGGCACTGACGTTGCCATGTGGACTTCCCTTCACACAACCCATCCACACAGAAAGGCCATTAATGATTGTGCAGGGGTTCTTACACAATTTCCACCATGCACGTCATTTAACCTGTGCAGACAGCTCACCAGCCTGTTCTCAGAAATCTGGTGAAATACTCCCCCTGCAAAGAGTTAATTATTGCAGCTTGGTCTATAAATTATAGTTAATTTTTCACAAACTACAGCTACTGTCGAGGAGAGCAGGGAGACAGCGATAGTTTCGCTGCTCCTTTTTTTTTTTTATAAACAACTTTGACTTGTGGGTTCATAGAGTACAGACACTTTATTCTCTCAATATTTAGACATTCAGTTAGACAGATGAACTCAGCTGGTTGGAGAGTGTATACAAATTGCCTTCTCTGTATATGCCTTATGTACTTCCTGATAAAACACAGAATTGCTGAGGTGCCTCTCAACCGAGTTCATCCAACTGCTTGTCAGAAGAACATGGATGAGAAGGTGTCTGGCCAAGCTATTTCTTAGTTGTAGCACTATAATCCTGGCATGAGCCACAGTAAATCCATGATTTACACTGATTAATACACTGAAGGGCTGTTGATCCTAACCATTCTCTCTGTGGCAGATTTCTGTACGTCTGGTACGACACTCTCTTCTCTTAATAAACCTGAACAGAGGCTGGATGCTCACTGCTGCTTTCTGTACATAAAATCAGAAGGGCCTGTGCAGACTGGGGCTCGCCTGGCAACAGACTGGGGACTCTGGAGCTCATAAAAATTCTGCTCCTGTGTGTTTATTCATTTGCAAATGACGCAATATTTAGCCCTGCATTTTATTGAAATAGTTCCTTCTGGAATTATGTTCCCAGTTCCTGAGTATATCATGAGGATCAATAGCTGCAGATGAGAAGTTCATCTGAAAATACAAGTGCCAGACAGCAGGACATTCATCTCAGAGCATCAGGTCTTGCTGATCAAACCAACACACACAGCACTCCACACATCTCCCATCTGCATTGTTCAGGTGTTTCACTGAGGAGCAAGTTTCAAGGTTCCTGAGCGCCAAGGTACTGTCTGTCTCCATAGGGCAGGTAGCTACTGCAGGGGCAAAGCCCTGTGTTATTATAAAGCTTCTAGTTGCTCCTCCAAGGCCAATCTCTCCAGCTTGATGAAGGAGCCTTTCCTATGCTTCTCTCTACCACAAGAGTCCCAGAACGCATGTGTTAGTACTGCAGCATTTTATTTTCCCAAATCCCCATCATCAATTGTAATAGCAGCAACATGATATTTCAATGAGGGGATTTGTTCAACAACGTAAAAAAGCCTTTTGCAGGGCCAGTGCCAGCATGAATGCTCTGCAGGCAGGACAGATGAGGCCCAAGTAGTGACGCAACATGCCAGGATCACATGATGGAGTCAGAGAGAGCAGATCTCTTGGTACACAGCCTCCCACTCTGAATGTTGGGCTTACAGACTCAGTTCTTCCAGGGGACATCAGCTTCCATCCTACGCTTCACTCCATAGTGCCCATCTTTGCCTGTAGAGTCACAATGGCCTATCTTTACATCGCATCTAGAGTAGTAGATGTGATGGCTACTTAAAAAATACACAGTAAGCAAAATAAGCAATGACCGGGACCTGACAGCAGACAGGCACAACACAGCTCTCTGCAGACTGACGGCGAGATCTCCAACACGTACGCCTCAAGGTACCATGCCTGCATGCGTGCAGGCTCCACGCAATTATCAACCCCACCTCCAGTTGTGGGTTTTAAATTATCTGAGCAACGGCCACACCAGGACTTATTTTTAGTCTAATATTGAAAACCGGTCTGTCCGCATGGTCCTTGGTGGATTGGCTTCTGTCTGTTCTACCCCTGTTCTGGGCTGGCTGGACACCCTTCAACTCCAAACCAACAGCAACACACTCACTTTTGTCGCATTGCTGGCTCCAGGAGAGCACAGTGCCTTCAGACTGGAGTTACCAGAGATTGACTAACCAACTAACATGCAGGTCTGCCATGGTCACCCAGTAAAGGCCATGCCAGACTGGACTTGAGACAAGATTTGGGGTAATTGGCTGAACCTTAATTACGTGTCACATGTGGCTATGGTATATGCTGAAGCTTTGATTCAACTAGATGTGACTAGATGTGACTTACGAACTACATCACAGTAAAGACATCACTGAGCCATTGTAATCGTGCAAGTCCACCAGGCCTATCTCACCTGCGAGAGAGAACACAAGGAAAACATTTCCAACACCCTGCCATGCTAAGCATTGGGGAAGGTATTAAATGGGAGAGGGAGAGCCTGAATGAGTGTAAACCAATGAGTCAACAGATGTTAAATGATGTTAAATGATAAAAAAACAGATGTCCAATGACATCACCAAGTTGACAGCTATGAAATCTGTGGACCCAAACCGGTGTTTGTAGAGTTAAACTTAATTGGAGAAAGAACGGCTGTTTCACCTACCCTCCCACGGGGATCCCTCAAGAGACTTCAGGGAGGGCTTGTGGTCCCCAGCAGATGAAATAAAGACCCCAAAAATCAATCCAGAGAGCCCAGCTTTCATTCAGGTACCTCACATCATCCCCCAGTCCTCATGTTCCCAGCACAACTCAGCACTACGTCTTCTGCTCTTTCTCCCTCTTTCATCTTCTCATCTGATCCCAAACCTCTCTCTGCTGCAGAGCACCTGTAGAGTGGGATTACACAGACCAGCTAGCACTGCCAGCCTACACAGGCTGGTAAAGTAAGAGCACTCAACCAGATTAGCTAGGCAGTGACCCAGACAAAGGGCATGAGCAGAGTCTAGGTGAGAGCTGCAATGATCCACATGTTGGTTTACAGCATCTGCCCATCACTGGCGGGTCCTCTTGTATCCTGACAGCATCCCAACCACGCTTCCTCCACCCAGCCTATATTCTCTTTTTATCCTCAAGACTTAACCTGTTTGTTGAAGTCAAGGAAATAAACTAGAGGAGAACTCAACAGCAGAAAACAAGCAAAAGGGATTACCTGACCTTTCCAGAGATTTCAAATATTATCTTACTTTTTAAAAATGAAACTTTGATAAGATTTTGGTATCTTTGTCCTGCATAAACCTTCCATCTCAGAATGCTCAACAGATTGCTCTGAACCTTCTTCCATTTTTGCCTCCATCAAAATGTTTCTAAACTTTGACAGTGATTCCTATTCTGTTTACCAAGCAGGTCTGTAGCCACAGACCCCTGAACCTTGTTTAGCTGCTTCAAGCTGCACAGTAACAGGATCACGTTACTATTTTGAGTTCTCTGAATGTTGAAATGAGCATAAAGGACCTTTCTCTCTGCATGAGGGCACATGATCAAGTTACCACATCCCTGCAAGTTCCTGCCTGTGAGCACCCAACTGCACAACCTTAGCCTGTGACAAACACAAGACAACATGTCTTATTTAACGCTTTTTCACTATGGATGAGGCTACTGCAACTATTTCATGCTTACTGGCCTCCACAGGAAGACTTCTTGATAGGAGTAGTAGGCATGTCTTCTCTTTTGAGCCCCAATGCTTTCTGAAGAAAGCATCTCTAGGGGTGCTCTAGTCTGACAATGCTCAAACAAAAGCATATACTGAGGAAGGTACTGTGGTACCATGTCAAAATACGCAGCATCATGGAAAGACTTTCCCAGACATCAGATTTCCTTTCTGAATCTGGCCCTCAGAGTCTAGCTGGACCACGTGGACCAAAGCTGGTGCTAAGATCGACACTACACCCCTATGGGCTTAGCACTCATCACACTCCATGGTCCAGCTCGTTACACCTGCTAAATGGCTCTAGCTCATCTGAAGGTGTCCACACCACTGAATGAAGCTAAGTGGCAACCCATGCCATGCACATACCATGCAGTGGGGCCATCAGGAAAGTCAGCTCTCTGTCTGGCAGGTCCCAGTACTCACCCCAAGTATAGGGTTGCATCCACACAGGCTGGATAAGGATGCAAGGAAGATTTGAATCCAGACAGCTCTCAAAATGCAGCACCATCAGATCCCAGATCTCTCCAAGTCTTTGGCCCCAGTTCCAGACTGGTATCAGGGTTGTCTCTACACCAGAAACACCATGAGATCCTTGGAGTTCTCCATACTGTCATGAGATCTGTGAGGCCCGTATCAAACAGTGCCCCTGTCAAAGGGGTCCTGTTCCAGAGATCCTGCTCCAGCCAGCATGTAGGCAAGGGGACCAGCAGCTGGGGAAGAAATCCCATGCACATGATCATAACAATGCAGATGTTTCCAAAAACCTATGGTACCAACCTGCCTCCTTGCACTCTGTAGCCTCATGTCAGATGCCAGCTAGGCATGGGAAGGTGCTGAGATGGAAAGCAGGGGGACAAAAAATACTCTTCCAGAGAAAAAAATTACCCAAGAAAGGAGACAGAACACCATGGAGACCTGGGCCGCATTTTGAGTGCTGTCTGGTGTGTAAACCTGATTTGTGTCAAGGATGCAGCAGTGCCCAGAGGTCTGTGGCCACTGGAGAAGAGGAGGATGAAGGCAGGGGTGACTCTGAATGTGGCAGGATTTGCTAGTAGCTACACTTAGAGGCAGTAAGAAAGGCTTTAACAGTGCTCCAAGGGGAAATTATGTGATATCCCACTCCTTTTCCCAAGGCAGGGTAGAAAGGAAGGCCAGACTATCCAGGAAGGAACTGGGACCTTCAGGAAAAACACTAGTTAAAACGTATACACCAGGAGCAACAGGACTACAGGGGGTGAGGCATGTGGGGCTACACGGAGTGATGGGGGTTTATCCCCTTGCCCATAGGGACTGTCTGGGCCACAGGGAGATCACGGTGAGCTTCTTGAGGTGTAAGGTCTAACACCCTTGCCCAGCCTACCTGGTAAGATGCCTGCCTCGCACCACAGGCCAAACAGGAATGACCAAGCACCGTGACCAAGCTGCCTGTGTGAGGCAGTCTCTCCTTTCCAAGGGAACTGCAGCTACCACCAAGTTTGCATGGTGCCTTCTCAACGCGGTATATAAAATCCAGTGGATCATTTACAACCTTTCAGTGAAACAATGGGAGGTGGGACATCCCACAGGTGCCAGACAAGCTTTTGAATACAGACATGGAAAAGGAATGCAAGAATTTTACAAGAATGAGATACTTGTCAGCTTTCCAGATCATCCCACCTCACAACATCTTCATTACCTCCCATATGTTATACACATGTATATGATAGATATCAGTAACCAGAAAAATCAGGGGGACTATGTGTTATGTAGATAACAATTGAGAGAGATCATAAAAAAGGAATGTGAAGGAAAAAGTCAATTACAACTTTAACTCTGGAGACTTTACCATCTCTTCATGTTAAGAAATAAACCAGACAGTCAAGGATGAGGATCCAACAGAGGAAAAAAGTTTTTCAAAAGGAGAAACTTCTGTGCACGCCACACAGCATTTTGCCAGTTTCCTTTCTATTGTTGAAATTTGGCTTTTAGTGAAAATGGTGTATATGTAATGCAATGCAAATATGTAGCACAGATCTGTGCCTGTGAACACAAAGGGAAAATCCTGGGGAAGGATGATATGGTCATTGCATGAATGGTGCTGCATCTCCACATGATGTCCCCAGTGCAGTGGAAGGCTAAGCACAACACGAGCAAATTTTAGTTGCAGTTTTCTAATCAGAAAAGCTTTTAAAGGATACCTGGCCAATTCCTGCTGTGGCTGCAATCAGATTTCCTTTAAAATCATAAAAGATTGAGCTTTCCAAGGAGGAAACATCCCCATAAAATCTGCTTTGATTTGTATTTTTGTGTGCCCATTTTCTATTGCATTTGTGACAACCGAATAGAAGGGGATGCTACATTAAATCAAATTAAACAATTTGGGGAATCTGTTCTTGCTTTCTGGAGACTCAAGGTAAAACGTGATGGCAGGATGCAGATGTATTTGCTGCAATTTTCTTATGACTTATGCTTAGAAGACTCACATCTTTTTTCTTGTATTTCCTATAGCCTCTTTTGGTTTTCTCACCTATCCTTAAAAAACAAGCAAACAAACAAAAAACAAACAAACAAACAAAACAACAAAAAAACCCAAACCAACAAAACCTGCTAAATCAAAGGCTGTAACAAGCACTTCTTACAAGTATCAATAAACCCATGTATTGAAAGAGCTGGGAATGCTTAAAATCCAGCTGCAATTTTAAGTAGCATGTTCTTCAAGTTATCATTCAATAGTTATCAACCTCTCCCTCTCTATGGTAGACACCAGAAAAACAAGTCATATTTTTTGAAAGATCTAGGGAAAGATCAGTGGCTTTTGCAGAAATCAAAGAGAAGTAGCGATTAAAGAAGATTCCAGGAGGCAATAAAGCATTTATGCAAAATGTCTCATAAAATCAAAACAAATAAGGGGAAGGAAGCTATATGGGGGGAGCGGGGGGAGAGGTACTTACACTCTTCTTCCATAACAACTATTTTAGTTTCTGAGGCTGGTAAGACTTGTGGTGCTTTCGTTGTTCCTGGGGAAATTAAGGTAAGAAAGTAGTGAACAAAATATCTATTTTGAGCAGAGAAGAGTGGGCTTAGCTACTGCAGGGAGGAGGACAAGAGCGGGTGGTGCTGGGTGGCGCAGGTTGGGGTGGCTCTCAACAGGTTAGTACTGGTTAGAATACGCTCAGATGGGTAACTGGGTAACAGAGGCAGATAAACGGGTGCCGCTGCAGGGGATGGCACAGGGCACAGTGGTCCCCTCGCTGTAATGGGCCTCCTGCCATTAGAATCTCTGTCATGATAAAAAGGCAGAAATGGCTCAGGATTCACCCAGCAGGTGATGAGCGAAACTGTGGGAAGTTTTCTTAGCCTTGACGGCCACGACAGTGCAAAGACGGGATCACAGAACATGACAGCAAGAAAAATGTGGACTTGAAGAGAAGGTGAGATCATCTGAAAAGCCTCCATCCCACAAGTGTGTGCAGTTCTGCAGCACAGAGTAATGCTCGTACAAGAGATGGAGGAACATGAAATAGATGAAGGCCATGGTACAAGTCAATATGGGAGCCGAGCACATGTAGTGATTTCCTCTTTATAAACCAGGATACTGGGGGAAGTCCAATGTCCAAAGTCACCAGCTCCACCCAAGCCTGCTGGCAGCAACAGCTCCTTCTGGATCAAAGCCCCTTGCCACCATCTAGATGCACCAAGGAGAAAGCACCAGGAGCCTATGCTGTGTGTGCAGCACCCTGTCAGAGACAGGGGGTGAGACCACCATGAAAAGGTAAAAGCATAAAGAATTTTTTATGAAAGTTTGATTTTTCCTGCAGTGTTTAGCAACGGGGGGCTGGGGGGTGGTGGGGTGGTGGTGTCAGTTAAGGAGGTGTCTAGAAATTTTCTGAGGAAAAAAAGAGTCTGAAACGGTCACATCTCAGCTGTGCCCTCATGCCCATGTGATACCAATATTAGACTACCCAATAAAGAGAACTGGGAAATGGGACATTTTTCTAAGAAAGCATCTGATTTACCTCAAGGTAATAAAAATCTGAAAATAGCACCAAAGCACAATATGTTTTGGCTAAGCCCAGAAGCATTTCCTCAGAAATTGACACCCTCCCAAAGCTTTTCAATGTGAAAGCATTTATTTCTGAGCTGGGCATTTTGTGGAAATACCAGAATAGCAGAGGAGAGATGAGGTGATGGGTTCGGCATTTTTCAGTGACAAGGGGTTGCTGCAGCCACTCTCTTTCTAAAGAAAAACTCCCATCAATGTGGCGTTTTCGGTGATTTGTAACAGATCTGCATGGTTGAAAAGGTGCTCTTTTGAAACCAAAAAGTGGTAGTGGAATAGAGCAAAGAGTGCTTTGCAATGGCAACACTGTCTCATCAGGCTGAGAAACTTTTACCAGGAGAGTTGGAATCTCAGACATTCACATGTGTAGGCCTGAGGGTCTCATGTGTGAGCTCCTTCTCTGCCAGCCAGGACTCAAGTGGGCTCAGGAGCCTCCATCTCTGGCCTCTGCACCCCTGGAGGGGAATGGCGTGTCAGGCTGAGGACACCTCGCTCCTCCACGATGCTCATCTCAAGCCTCAACAGCCACCTCTTTCAATGCCACTTCTCTACAGGGGCACACAGAGATGTCCCCAAACCTTGTGTCTCTGTATCACAAGTTGCACTGTTAGCTCAGGACTTTTTCCCAGTCCTGGATTCACCTGCCTGTATTACAGCAACATTGCAGGACCTCCAACAATACTGCTAAGGGTCAGGTCAGAAAGTGTGCTTCCAGCAGACGGCCCCAGAGCATCAGTCCCAGCCAGCCTGCCCGGGACTGGGCAGCAGTGAAGAAGAATAATATAAAGCAGCAGAATGTACAGAAATAACAACAGGTGGAGTGAGCTTCTGGGAAAGAGGGGAAGGCCCCGAGGGGAGGCCAGCTTGTGCGTCTGCTCTGATTAATTGTTATAAACTGCTAGAACTTCACAGAGCACTGTGTTGAGACTTAGCCACAATGGGATCAATGCTAAGGAGCCTGGAGAAGAATGCAGGCGGGGACAGAAGACAGCACACACATGGATTCAGAGACAAGCAGATGCCCCGAGAAGTTTTCTACTGAAAGATATCACAGAAGAAGGGAGCAGAAGTGAGGAAAGCTGTCAAGGTCCCAAGAAGGCCCAGCAGTAAGGAAAGAGGGAGGCTCAAAGACAGTAAGTGCCTGGGCACAGATGAAGGCTGCTCAGCTCTGGGTAGCTCCAGGGGGAAGTGAAAAAAAAGAGTGCAAAGGGGGTGACGGAGCTGCGAAAGCCTACAGCGATCACCATCATCTTGTTTGTATTTGCAAGGGACTACAGCTAGCCTTTAAGTGCTGTCCTGCCAGGTGACCTGCAAATAGCAGCAGCAAGGTGTGCACGCAGCTGAGAGTGGCAAGCCAAAGGTGGATTTGCAAGGCAGCTTCGAAAATGGATTAACCAAGGCACTACCACAGCAGGGCACAGCAGGCGACCTACTGGATCTGCAGCACCTTGCAGCCTGCAGCTCCCACTAGGAAAAGGCACAGGCCAGATCTTCGGGTCTCTTTGGTTGCTTTTCAGGACTCAACACATTTCTGGGCAACTGAGGTGTGTCCTCAAACCCGCCATGACCTGAACGAGAGCAACCATCTGTCCTTGCCAGACACCATGCCTTCCTGTGGAGGAAGAGTTAAACCCTGACAAATGCTGCCATTACCTGTGCATGCAGGAATCGCAGAATCACAGACTGGCAGGGGTTGGAAGGGACCTCTGGAGAT
>RSEF01000013.1:1374715-1397535 GCA_003993805.1 Himantopus leucocephalus | reverse complement strand
CTCAGCCTTTCCTCATCAGAGAGATGCTCCAGTCCCTTGGTCACCTTCGTAGCCCTCCACTGGACTCTCTCCAGCAGTTCCCCGTCTTTCTTGAACTGGGGAACCCAGAACTGGACACGGTACTCCAGATGTGGCCTCACCAGGGCAGAGCAGAGGGGGAAGGCGCAGTTNAGGCGCAGTTCGAAGTTGTAGTGGCCTGATGTGCATGTTCCTGATGCCACAAGCAGTGTGCAGGATCAGAGCCTTGCAGCAGGCACCACTCAATGACACTCTTCCTTTTGTGAAAGGGGATTGCTGGTGACCGGGAAGGCGAGTGGCGGAGGCAGACAGGGCTCTGATGGCCGGCACGTACTGCCCGTGCATGTTGCGCATGGGGAGAGGGGATTGCACATGCAGCTCCCAGTGAAAACAGGAACAGTTCACGTTGCAATGGGACAGCTGGAGCGTGAGTCAGAAAAAAAGGGGTGGCATTGCCTCAGTTAGCTTGCTCTAGACACCTTTCCTATTGTGATCGGAAAGAAACACAGCAGAGTGGTAGGGCTAACTTCATAGATGTGAAGCATGAAGGCATGGAGGTCTGAACATGGACGGCCTTTCTCCAGACTTGGCAAGCACTGGATCTTTACTGGCTTGCACAGAGTAACTGAGGGGGAGGCTACGTGACATTGCAGCTTCACAGAATAAAAGATTCAGGACTGCAAACACTGCTGAGGCAGAGGTTAATACAGAAAATAATGCCAGAAAGCAGCAGGAGAAAGCTACCTTCCTTCACGTTTGACTGATGCTAATAAGAGCACAACAGAGAAACCGGATCACGCCAAAGGGCTGCAGAGCAGAGCCCAGGCTCCTGCAATAGCCCATTGTGAATGGCAGGAGGAAGAGCTTAGGAAACAGAGCTTGTACAGTCATCCCTCCCCTAGTCACACCCTCTCGGCTTCTGGCAACCACTGTAGGGACTTTCTGAGCTGGAGGGTGCATCCAAACCATCATGTTAAGCAATATAATTATTATGACCAAGATAATAACAAAACCACCTAACCTCAGACTCCATCCGCTGAGCTCTATGAGATGGAGCACACATTCTAGGATGAAAACCAGAAGCAACTTCACTCATCACAAAGCTATGGTTTAATTACTTGTCTTCTGGTGAGTTTTGCTTCTCAGAAATTCTTTAAAAAAAGAAAACATCAAGCCCACCAGCTTTCTTTCCTTCTTACCCCTTTTAAAAAATACGTAGACTGTAAGTTTATTTAAAATGTAAATTAACCACATTGCCAGTGACAGATAACAAAGATAAACATTTATGCTAAGCTGCATTTTTCTTATCTCCCAAGATTGTTTTACTCGATATCCCGAAAGCATGAAACAAAATACAAGACAGATCATGTGCAGAACCTCCCGCTTTCTGCTTGAATGGCAGACAGCTCAAAACATTTGCTAGCTTCTTCACTTACCGCTTTTCACATTCAGGCTGCCTTTTGCGGTGTCTTTCCCTAAAACGTTCTCCGCTTCGCAGCTGTACTCCCCAGCATCTTCCAGCTTCACCTTGTTGAACTGCAGTCTGGAAATCTTTCTGTTGAAAAGTACAGCAGACATTTCTTACTTGATTGCTAACCATCCTCATGAATTGATAACCATTCCTAGCCCTGGTACGCTGCCTGGTGTGTCACCCCTTCTTGAGAGGATGGGCTGCCTGACCTCACAAGCTGAATAGGCGCTCAAGCCTGGTCAGGATTCGCATGGGACCCTTCCCAGGAGCCACAACCACCTAATGGTTTTCTTAAATGAACATTTCCTAAATGAACACCTCCCTCCGAACTCACTGCTCCTAGCATGTTGCCATGGTTTGGTCTAGCACCTGCTCTCATTCGCACAGAAACTCTTGCGAGGGGTTGAGTCCAAGAGTCCCAGCATCCCAACACACAGACTTTCTGCACTGGAGAAAAGCCACTTCACTGATGGACAGCGGGATCTGCCTGTGAGATGGAGATGTGGAGGTGAGATGCATGTTCTGCACCTTCCTCAGCAAGGAGACTAAGCAGTCCAGTGCTTCAACCTTCCTCAGCACGGAGACTAAGCGGTCCAGTGCTTCAGCAACTGCGTTCAGCAGTGCCACACACCCAAATGCAAACACCCACGGGGTCAGGGGGGACTCATTCCTTTCCAGCCTGCAAATCAAAACCCTGTGGTTCGACTTAGACAGCTTGTATCTTTATTCGGGCCAACAAATAGGGCAAGCACTTTGTCTCCCCCAAATACATGCACTCCAATGTACTACAAACATGGGGGGCTGAACTGCACACAATCATCTTATCAGCCAGAAGTGCCTAGAAAGAGCAGCAGATGATGCTCGTGATGATTGCCCGTGTCACCTAACAACCTGTGCCGCAAGCGTCATGGGAGCGGGAGCAACTCTGCGGCAGAGCTCTGCAGCGCTACAGGGAAGACGAGTATCGCCTTTCCCACTGGCTATGACTGATGTCTCATTCTCTGGGATGCCTTTCTGACTAACAGGCAAAACCTTTTGTTGTCCTAGTGGTCTATAGGAGCCTTCAACACACTGAATGTCACTCGTGAGGGCACAGTGGGTCTCCCAGATTAGGCCCTCTTTTTTTTACTACATTTCCTTCTATTTATTACATTTCCTTTTATTTCTTCATTTTATTATATTTCCTTCTATGTTTTACTACATTTCCTTCTATTTTAGCCATCTCATCAAAAACCACCCTGTGTACTCTTCTCGTGAGAACATCTCTCTGCTTTCTACCCCAAGCTTTTATCTCAGGTCTGTGTCATACAGTCGCTTTATTTAGAGACTTGGAAACACTGCCAGCTTTAGAAAGCGGTCTCAGTGGCCTATGTCGCTGAAGGGAAATAAAATTCCTTTTATGTGGAAAAAAATCATTAGCTTTGGACATATTTGCAATGTTACACGTGTCATCTGAGAAGGACTTTTCTTTGGGCTGTGCAAATCATCGTCCATAGGAAGTCCTTCACAGAAGCACACTGTCATCTTTTTAACACCCTGACATGCTGTTCTACTGGGAGGCACGGCACAAGGACGCAGCATGAACATCTCACTACTTATATTAGTAAATTAAAAGCACTTGGAGACAACTTGGTACAGCTCCCAGGATACAGGCGCTGCCCTGTTTTACTGTATGCGGTCAAGTGTTCAATTGCACGAGTTTAGGCCCCATGTGGAGCAATTTTTAAATGAATGTTGACAGTATGCAAAGATCTCTTGAATCCCTCTAATCCTAGGTCTCCCCTAATCCACTGTGCAAAGCCAGTTATTTGGGCCAACGTGTTCCAACACGGGTGCCGAAACAAACGGGCTGATTCAGAGCGGTGCAAAGCTGCCTTGACTCCCAGTGCTATATACTACTCTGAATTTCCTCAAATCTCTTAGAGCAACCTGTGAGAGTCCTGGGCATTGTGGTCCTCACTGCTGTCATGCCTTAGGAGTCAAGCAGTGCCCAAGAGCAAATGCAAAGCATTTAAGGGCCTCCAGGGCCTATTGCTGCCCGGTAGCAGTTGGGGAGGTATGATGGGCGCCTGATGAAGGGGGTTGTCTCTGGTGGGCTGTAGTGCCCAGTCCAGGACCACATTCCAACACTCGGCAAAGGGGTGAGGAGGGCTTCTGGTACTACTGCATGAAAACCCAACAAGAATGCCCCCACCACAGCCCAGCCATCCCTTTCTCTCAGCTGTCTCAACCCTCATTGACAGAATACAGCATTTGTTTCCTAAACCACCCCTGGACAGGCTTGTAGCTATTGCTGCAACACAGAGTGAAAAGGCAGGCAGCACGTGTTGAAAGCAGCTTGGAAGAGCGAGGCTCTAACTCAAAGTCCTGTAGAAAACACCACCCTTGCACACCAGCATGCTGAGGCTATCTGCCAGTGCAGAGCTGAAAGCATTAATGAACATGCTGCCTTCAGCTGCCGGAGGACAGATATTCTAACGATAATTGGCCACACTGCAACCTCATATGCGCAGCATGTTTCACCGTGTGTAGCAACTGGAAAAATCCACTACAGCATTAGAATATCACCTGTGTATGTGATCTTTTACAGATAAAGGGTTTTAAGTCCCAAGGATAGAAATTAGTAAGTTATTAGTGACACAAAAGGCTAATGGAAGGGGACACACTTGACAGATTCATCTCCAAGAACAGGATGAAAGACATTTGGTCTTTTACCTGGAAGTGACGAGGATGTGAGCAGAATAAAAAGCAATGTTGGCATTCATAGCATACCAGCATCAAGGTGAAACCAAAGAGGATTATTTTGTTTTAACGCACAAGACTGTTGTATTGTCAAAAGAGCTTAGTTTTATTTTCCATCACAGTTTGTTGAAATTCTCCTGGACTGAAGATCCCCTTGAAAAACCAAGAGCTTTTTCTTGCTTTTCATACCCCAGACCAACGGTGTAGCTACCCTTGGTCTCCACACTGTGCAGGTAACAAACTTGGGGGAGAGAGATGAAGGGTACAGACGAGGAACTGTTTTAATGTGGAGCACAGCCCCAGTAAAGAGAATTTTCCTATTGCAGGAAGCACTGAAACAACCAGAGAGACAACCTTGTTTCACAGCATTAGTCATGAGCCTTTTAATTCACATGGATAATGCCTGTGCACTAGAAGAACTGAACTGAAGGATGTAAAAGAGACTAGACCTTGCTCGATCTATGTGTGGCAAAGACAAAGATGACCAGCCTGTCTTTGTTCTATTTTACTATCTCCAAGTGCTACTGAAATATCTCAAGACTGCCTACGAAACTGTTTTCTCAAGTTTGTTCTTCCTCCTGCTGCCTCCGAGGGCAGGTACTTTGTTCACTGGAGGGCTGAGGAGTGTTTTTACAGACATATCAAGTAGCAGCATACAAGGAATTAAGTTGTGCACAGGAGTTCTGTATCAAGTCCCCTGCTGCCCTTTTGGGCAGCATGTCTCTTGGGGATGCCAGCCCCTGGGAAAGCCCTACCGTGTGCATTCACAAGGGTGCCTGGCTGCCAGAGGATGCCATTCTTCTGGAGGAAGGCGCTGCCCCAGGCTGTTTGTTCAGTGAAAGGGCCAGGGTCACTGACAGATCCCATCATTTCACTGCAGTGCAACTCTGTTGACATTTCTTTACTCCAGGGGAAAATCTGCTTCATTGTCTTTTCTGACCCTCAGCACATATGACTTAGCCACGCACTAATTATCTCCTGTAGTGCCAGTGGAGGAATCAGCCATGGGGAATATGTTGTCTGCAAGCTCTGGGGGATAGGATTCACAAGGAGACCTTCAGCCTGGCCAGAAGAAGAACCCCCAAAATACCTTTCTGGCCAAGAGAAGAGTCCCCCAGAGGGCAGTTTGGAGCGATGAGTACATCACCCTATGCAGTGCCAATCTCCAGACTACAATGGGAAACAGGGAGATCAGCCCTTGGCTGGGACCTACACAAAGAGCCTGGCAAATTCTGGCAGGGAAGGGTGGCCTCATCTTCTGTAATTTAGACATCTCAGAGTTAGACATCTAAATGTGAGCTTGGGCCCTGAGGCCTCCAGTATAGTCAGGGGAAAAGAAACAGGCACTTCATCTCAGCCAAGGAGGAACTTTTCATGACAGGAGTCATGTTCCCACCAGCACTTTGGTCAAGCTTGAATCATTTTTCTCCTCTTCCCTACTGCCAAGTGGAAATGGGACCATCTTCCCAGGTCATCTCCTCACAAAGCCATTCATTTCAGAGCATGTGAGCAGGAGAGCAGAAGCCACGAGACACCTACGTTTCACTGAGGACTCAGCGTTCCCAGTGTGAGTTCAGCCACTTCTGCACCGATCAGGACAAAAATAGCTTTAGGATTACTACTGTTGTAGTATTTTACTAGTCTTCTAAAAATAGAGCAGCTAACACAAGTAATAAAGAAGTTAAGGAATTAGCTGGTGAAGAAAATTTGAAGACTACACCCTATGTGGCCCCTAAATTGTCAATGATGAACACTGCACATAGTAAACACACCTGAGATCCTAGGAAAAGGAAATTCCCAAACACGACCCTTGCAAAGAACACACTGAATACACTGCTGTGGTTACCAATTAACTCCATTCCTCTCTGTTTGTACAGAGAGACGGTGGCAGGAAGCTCACTGATATTGCAGAGAGCAGAAAGCCCAGCAATTGCTGTAATGTGTACTGCCTACACTCCTGCAAAAGATTTAATTGGTGCCTACGTACTGTCCTGGCACTCTGCACGGTGGTGCATTTGCCCCGAGAGAGCAGGTTAATGATTGGCAACAAAATTCAGAATATCCAATTCTTCAGCTTAGGGTCAAGAAGTGTTGTCCAGCAACCATCAAACATCAGGCAGCCCCACTGTCTGGAGCAGGGGCTCTCAGTGCCCTGGCCTCAGGGAACACATTCCTCTTCCCCAGCACACAGTGGGATAAAATCAGGTAGCAGAGACCACTGCAATGCAAACCAGAGTAGGGGTGGTTGTGGCAAAGCACCTCTGTCCAGTGGGACAGAAGTGGCAGCCAGGAACATCCTCTCCCCTGCACAGCCAGATGGAAACCACCCCAATCTTCTCCCTGCCCTTCAGTTACAGAGCTGCACAACAGAGCCAGGCAAGCTGGCTGTGCCTTGCAGTGCTTGAGAAAAACAAGTGGCCCTGTGCTGGCTGCTATGCACTCTAGGGCATGATCTGGCTAGCTCAGGAATAGCTACAGAAACAGCAAATAGGAAAGGCAGGAAAAAATGCCCTCAAGCAAAGCAACCAAATAAGAGGGGTAAGGACAGGAAGGTTTGGACTTTTCAGCTTGGCCATCATCCCTTCTGCAATGGGCGAAGTCCTCTTTCCTCCTTCACTCACACCATCATCTGCCCCACTCAGTGTATGACCTGCTGGGGCTGTGGGAGAAGCAGGCATGGGAGACAGCTAACGTCCTTGTGGGTGCCCAGGACAGGACCAATCATCCCCTGACCCCCTCTGCCTGCTCTCTCCTACCCCTGTCCCCCAACATTAAAGTGCTGTTCTAACCTGAAAAGCAGATTTGCCCCTTCTCTGCTCAGCAGTGCTCTTGTTTCTCTGTGCCCAGGCTTGGGACAGGCTGGTTTTAAAAGGAAGACTCCACCAGTCCTCACTCTGCAGAGCTGACACTGACACTGGTCTCAGAATGAGAGCAGGAGTCCCTTCTGGGTCAGGCAGCGTCAACAAAAAGGGAAAAGATCAATAAGTACATTCCAAAGAGCAGGGTCACTTGTGCAACTCCCCTCCATCCTCAAATTCAGCCTGGGGCTGCATCGCTGAATGCCACGGACCTTCCCACAATAGGAAGAGGTGTAGGGCAACAGAGGCAGCATAACGCAACCACACCAGTCCCTGGAGTGGACTTTGTGGCCATTCTGTTGAGAGGCAAACCCCTGTGTGTTGCTGCTCTTTGTGCCAGGCGAGTCTGTGGCAGCTGCCAGGGTGTGAAATCAATAAATACGCAAAATCTGCGTTTAGGGTTAAGGCTGATGCACAGACCCGATGTCAGTGCAGGGTTCCTTGTATTACTTGTCCTGGAATTGAAGGCAATTGATCCATCCCATGAATGTTTCCTCCAGCTCCAATGCCAGAATTTGAATTTCTTTGAGAAAATGTAGATCCTGGAGCAGTACTCTGAGGCCAGCTCAGAGCAGGTTCTTTCCCTGCTTAGTGTAATATCTCACAGGAGCATTCTAGGACCTTCCAGCACCAAATGTGGAACAGATACCTCCCTGTACCAAAGAGCGTGTGAGCATATGACCTCCCCATAGAAAGTCGAGACACCCCTGGTAGGTGTGGAGCCAGGATAGTGTGCAGAGGTCTCACTACTTCAGCAACCAAACCACAAACTCGTCCTGTAGCGGGGAGGGGAAGAGAGGGTCAGTGCTGCTGAGGAGCGGGCACAGACGTCCTATTTTGGAAGTGTATCACACATTAGATGGAGGCCGATATGATGGGCAAATCAGAGGCAGGACCAAAACTTCGCGGATTGCCAGAAGCAGGTAGGAAGACCTGAGAGGGTCTTTAAAGCAAAGCCAATCAGTTTTTAAGAACTAAGGGAGGAGGAGAGGGAGGTGCCATACTAAAAGCAGCTGTCTTGGGGGGAAGCCCTGTGCAGGGCACAGGAATGGGAGATGAGTAGAGCCAGGCTACAAATGCTCAGGTCAGGTAAAAGCATTTGTGGGAACCGAGGTAATGGGAAAGGGATTGCACCTCCAGATGGACAGAGAACCAGCCCTCCAAAACCTCTGTGAAACATATCACCATGGTGGTACACAGGGTTGTGCAAGACATTCAGTTACAGTTTTGAGGCTGCTTTCTGAGTTTGGAGCCTTTGGGAAGCATGTCATTCTTGTCTTCCTAAGTCATTTTTCTGCAACTGGTATGTGCCACAGATCCTCACCAGTGCCTGATCCATGAAGGGGGACTTGGCAAATTCATGGTGGTAGGTATATAATGTGCTGTCCCAGATGAACTGCCTGCAGCCTCAGCCCTCACCCTAGCCCTCCTCCCGCAAGGCAAAGCATTTTAACCTAAACTGGATGAATGGGATTTCAGCTCATGTCTCAATGAGTGCTTTAACCTGATCTGTGACATTTTGCAACCGCAGCAGGCTAAGGTCCGTAGGGAGAGATTTACTTTTTTTTTAAGCAGCCAACATCACTGGAAAACACACACAAAATTTCAGACACATAAAGTTCCTTCCACCTCTAAGTTTGCACACACCATCAGCTGAAGCAGCCCCACATCTGACCGTAACTTGTTAGCCACTATAACTCAGTCAAGTTTGATTAAATGCCCATTCCCTGAATCTCTTAGGAACCCCAACTTGCGAAGTTTGATTGTTCTAGCTCAAGACCCAACTGCTTCTCCTTTCAGTTCTCAAATTCCCTGGTTCAGTCCCAGGTGCATTGGCCAAGATGATGTCCATCATCTCCCTTAAAACAACAAACAGACAAACAAAGGAGATGCTCTCCTTCACACCCCCCTCCAATAAAGTGCCTTCAGCAGCTAAAACCAAATCCCAAATATCGGAGACTTATAATGACATTGTGAGAGTTAGCAAGGCAGAAGCTCCCCTGGTGATTATAACAACACCGGTGCTTGAGAAGAGTCTTAGCTTCGAGGCATCTGGAATTGCTCTTGCAAGATCCATTGTCAAATGAGCTTTTTCCTTTGTTTAAAAATGTCAGCCTGAAGACCCCTGCCAGAGTGGTGGTATAGCCTGCTTGGGTTCACTCTGGCTCCCACAAGGCTTCAACAGTTCTCTTTGCCCCTCCTTGTCTCCAGGCTTAATTAGGAAATCATTTATCTTTATTGGCACTCTCTTTCCCCTGCTGCTTTGGCATTATTATTTTTTTTTGCCTTCATTCCAGAGCAGTGAGCTGTACAGGGAAGACCACAGCCCCATTCATTGTGGGTGGGGAATAATCTACAGCAGGGAGCTCTACAAGGAAGACCCCAGCAATGAATCTGCCCCAACTAGCATTGCCTGAGGGACTACTGTACAGAAACAGGAGAGGAGGGTATCCCTTGGCTCCACTTACAGGCTAACAATAGGGATTCCTGGTGATACTGAAAGTAGGACACTACTCCCAAGGGATGTCATATGGTCAGCCTGTCCCAAACTGAACTGCCAACCCCATCCAATGTAATGATACGCCTACTTCACCGCCCCAGCAATCTCCCTTGGTAAAACAGCACACAAAGAGAAGAGGCTGTAAGGACAGCCCCAGCTAGGAGACTACCAGGCTCCTGGACCCACTTTGACTTCAGCTGAAGATCTATCTGTCTCAGGGCTGAGATCTGAGCACAGCCTCCGCAAACAGAAAGTCCTTTGGCTTTCTCCACAATTGGCATTTGACCATTTGCTAGGACAATCAAAAGAGTCAAAACCCAACCTTAACTTCTTGAGAGCCAGCTGCCTCAATGAGATCTCGGATGCACTCTGCAGAAAACGGCATCACTTTGGCAGCTCAGAGGGAGAGCCACTCACTATGCTGTACTTCCACTACTGCACACAATTCTTCCTGGGTAATTTCTCTAGGTTCCCTACCAACTGTGTTTTATTTAAATTGAGCCAGTGATAAAATTCCAGCCAATAATTTCTTCCACCTTAAAGAGAAGTTTCCCCTTTGTGCAAGCCAGGCTTGTCCCAGCCTGTTACTAATTACAGATGGAACATGCAGTTCAGAAAGGAGGACTCAGAATTGTTCCCCTCCCTCCAGCAAATACCCATTGAAAAAAAAACTGACTCCTTTGCCTGATGGCACCAGAAGTTTTGCCGGTAAGTTTAAAAAACAAGAGGGAAGTTGATTGATGGAAAAGCTGACATGCAGTTAACTGCTCCACTCCTCCTTACAACATATACTTCCCTTATTTCCAAGGAGATCTACTACTCTACGCAGGGCAGTGGGATCAGATGAAAACTTGATAACAATAAAAAGGGCTTCAGTCGTGCTTTCTAGTTCAAGCTCTCAAGGCTCTGTAAACACACAGGGAGGAAAGCCAGGCACAGAGCACTAGAGGAATGAGTCACAGAGGGCAACCATGTTCTTCTTGTCTCCCATCCTAATCCTCTGCATGTTGCCTAAGGACCGCAGAGTTTTAGACAAAGGGTCCAACACAGAGCTGTGCCCAGCTCCTCCGGGGACTCACAGGGCCAAGGGAAACACTATGGAAAACACCTCCTCATCCTGGCAAGGCTCATTTTGCCTGGCTCCAACAGACAATCCTATTAGGTCTTTGGGTCAAACTTTTAAAGAAATGATCCTGTGCACCTGGCCAGGTGCTCCATAGTCCGTGAAACTTTTTGCCTTGTGTACTTTCTCTATGGAAGTCCCTCCCCAGTGCTCTATTTCTAGCCCTCTGGAAACCCCGCTCTACTCTGAACTGAAAGGAAGAGTAGAGGATTATCTGGAGACTAGTGTCATCTCTAAGTGGATCCAGATGTATAAGCTCCATTATTCTTGAATTAATCATCATAGAGTAAGACTTCTTTTCTGAGCTTTACAGTTTAGGATGCTTATCCTTCCCTGGAGTCCCCTCCTAACATGCTGGAAGTAATGATGTGTACCCATATCCCATGTCCAGTCTTGGGTCTCTCTACTAAACTCAGTCCCAGTAGCTACTTAATGGAGGTATGCAGTCAGGAGGGCTCCCCCAATCCTCAGCCTCCATGCACAGAGCAATTTTTAATGTTTGTTGCACGCACTCAAGACCAGAAGGAGGCAGGTCCAATGCCAGAGAGCACTCTGCCCTCGAGGCATTTCTAAGCACTGAGAGCTAGCAAACCCAGTGGAGAGGAGAGCCTGAACGCTGAAGATGCCAGATGGAGCATGCACAGACCCATCCAGATTTGCTTGGAGAAGTGTTCCTGTGCTGCTGACTGCTCAACAAGGGGCAAATGGTCAACAAGGGGCAAGTGGTCAACAAGGGGTTATCATTTCATAGCTGTCTCAGCTTGACAGCTGCTTCAATCTAGTCTCCACAGCCAGGCCCCAGCCCCAGACAGGCAACCTCTCCACTTAATGGCATGTTTTAACAGCAGCAGGCCGCAGAAGCAGGGATGGGAAGCAATTCTGGGGGCAGATCAGTGGGGGACGCTTTGGGCTCACACCTTTGCTGCTGTGGGAGCCTCAGACGCTGCAAGAGGCAGGTGCTCAGCTTTCTTTAAAATGTTTATCCTTGGGCTTATTTTGCCAGCAGGAAGCACTTCTAGCACGCACATGTCTTTGGCCTGTCACTGGCAGGCTGTGAGCCAACGTGTTGCCATGGAAACTGGTAAATGCAAAATTACGACTTGACAGCAGTGTCCTGAGGAAAGAGGATCAACCTTCTTCCATATGTTTATGTCTCTGACCCAGGGATTATGTGCCCCCCCTGCACCGCTGTGGGTGGGATGCCATCCTGTCACAGTTTCGTGTTGGACACGGGGTGCCAGGAGGCAAGGAAGGATTACGATCTCTGGGAGCACAGCAGGGAAAAGCTGCACAAGGCACTTCTTACCATCGCCAGGATCCCTCCCCAGAGAGTTTTGCTGGGTGTTTGGTCTGGCGCTGATTGCTCTCTAGCTCTGAGGGAAATAGCTCCCCAAGATCCCTGTGAGACCCCAGCATCAGCAAGCTCAGGGTCCCCTAAGCTGCCTGCCTGCAGGGATGCAGTGTCCACATGGGGTGGACCAGCAGGCTTCCCACGCCTGGCTGCAGCGGGTGGTGCAGATGTTCCTCCAGGGCATCCCAGCTCCAGTACCCATTGGTAAACAACTGGGGCCATAAGGCTGACAAGGGCTGCAGAAATACTGAGGGCAACAGAGCAGAGAGGCAGGCACAGTTCTGCCCTACAACTGCCCACAACCCCAGACAGACCTTCCTGAGCAGACGGCATCCACTAGATACAGGCCAGTTATCCTGGATCCACTGGTGTTTCTAGCCTAAGCCTTCCACTGACCCCCTCTCTGCCCCATCCCAAAACAGCCACAAATCCTACAGTTATTACAAAGGACGTCAACCATTTTGGGTGTGACTTTGAAATCAAAACCAACAGGACTGAAATTAAATTAGAGCAATTGACAATGACCCATTCGAATACTAATTGATTTTTCTAACTGAGTTTTTAGTGGCTTCTAATTTTAAAAAATAATACTCTTTCAAGTCCATAATGAGAAGGGGTAAGCTATTTTTCACACACTCAAACATAACATATGTTAGCAAAGAATTAGTTTCAAGTTTTCCAAGGGGTTGGGCAGTTGCAAGCTGACTTTGCTGCTGGCTAGGTCAGGATATATGAATGTAAGCATAGTCATGATTATGGAAGAATTTTAAGATACATCATACGTGAATATTTGGCCTTGAAAACTATGAACATGGATCCATTTAAATCAATTCCCAGTGAGAACTAGCAATTTCCCACCTAGCAGGGGAAGAGTTATCTCCCCAGGTTACTGGACACCCGTCTCAGATACCCAATGCCACCATTACCCAAGGAGAGCCCTGTCTACAAAGCCAGCATCTACGCTGTGCACGCCTTGCTCCTCTCTTTCGGCTACTCTTTGAAGAAACTGAGAGCCTCACTCACTCTCCCAGGCATGGTAGATGCATGGTCCCGTGACTCTGAGGAAACATCTCAGTATCGCTCAGCACAGCACCACTTCTAGCCAGACAGTCCCCCAGACCCAGACACTCAGCATTAGTGAGCAGAGGCAGAGCAGCCCCATAGCATACTTACTTCCCATTCCCATACTTGATCCGGATGTCTTTGCTCTTCTTCAGCTCTTTGCCATCTTTAAACCATTTGTAGGAGGGCTGAGGGTTTCCAGCAGTCGCCTCACATTTCAGTGAAATCTTTTCACCGACATGAACGTTTGGGCTTTTCAGTTTCTTCAGTTTGGGAGGGACAGCTACAAAAAGAGAAACCAGACAATGTGAAACCTGCCTCTTTCAGAGTCTGCGCACAAGTGATGTGAGCCCACCGATCCCCCGTCCCTGGGAAAAGCTCTTGCTGCCCCCGCTGCCACATGATGGCTGGAGAGGGGCTGCACGCCAGCTCGGCTCCCCAGGTTTTACCAGCATGCAGGCAGGGAAGGAGCACGGAGTCAGAAATATCCACGTGGGGAGCAAAGGGAGCCCTCGGGTTTGGCTCGCTCTTTTCTCTGCTCCATGGCTGCCCTTACTGATGCAGGCAGGACCCACACGTCTCCTGCTAGCCCAGGGGTTTGCTCTGCTCATCCAGCCAGGGACGCAGGAGCTCAAGATCTTTGGAGACTTTTTCCCTGCATCCCGCCATGGCTGCCGATGATTACCAACACCTACATGACCACTGCTGCTGCCAACGGGCATGCTGCCAATCCCACAGCCCCACCAACCACAGCCGGAGTGTTTCGCTGAAGAAGGAGCAGAGACAGGTCATGGGGAGTGGTCCCCTGTCCCTCGGCAGTGTGTGCCATGGAGGCTCTGTGCCTGCTGCTAAGACGGACAGTCGGTCATTCAGCACGACAGCAGCAGCAGAGCAACAGCCACCGAGAGGGGCTGCAATGAAAACCTGCACATATACAGGATGAGGAGGGGAGAGACAGCTACTCTTCAGCTCACAGTTAGAAAAATGAAAGAATAAAGCTATTTGAAACAGTCTTAGGAGCTGCAATGTCAAGCTGGCCAGCAACCTTTCCAGTCTGAAGCCTGGCTCTGCATGTGAGCTACCCTGGGTGTTTCAGAGAGGTGATTTTACCAGGCACCTGGAACATCAGGCAGAGAGGGAGACACTTCTTATCAACCTCTGCCAGGGTTTATATTAAACCTGACAAGAAAGGATTAGCAGGATGCAATTCTCCTTTCAACTGACAGCTCCACACTCTTCCAGCTCCCTTTTTCATTCTCAATGTTAACCTTAAAAAAGAAAATAGCAAGTTGCTGGTTTTGCTTTAAGAATATTGGTAACAATGGTTTCCACTTGTCTAAGATGTGTTACAAATAAAGTATTTCCTCTGTCTAATATGCACAAGCCATCTTTTAATTGCCTAGCACATTCTGATCTTGCGATACGGAAGAACAATCAAAGGAGGAGGAACTGGATGGGTTTCATTAGAGCAATCGCTGTTTTATAGACCTTTGTATGTCTCCACTCATTCTTCATGCCAAGCTAAGTTATCGTAGGTTGGTTTTATTTAAAGGCTGTTTTCAGTGAATGTGACAAAATAAATAAAAAAAATAAAAAGCACAGCAATCATCAGGCATATGCTCCCATGGTAGAAAGCTCTGAGGACTCTCATATTCCTTTGTTTTATGTGCAAGGGCACAAGAAGCTAAATTTTCCTTAATGGAAAAGATACAAACATGGACAGAAATAGAACAGTTCAGGGTAATGCGAATTGGCTGGGCAAAGCTCACAGTGACTGAAAGGCAAACCCAGAGACGTCCGCGACTGGAGAGGAGAGGTGCCTGGCAGTGCCTGGGTGGGTAATGCAGCAGGTCTGGTCCCAAGTGCACCAGACCTCCTGCTGGCTCCACGCCGTACAGCCACACTGGCGCCAAGGCACAGGAGCAAACCTAAGATCCAGGAAAGAGAAGGAAGCACGTTTAGCGCACCAAGGAAAAAAGAATAAAGCCCACCAAATAGTCTCCCTAGAAACCTGTGCCACCGGCAACAGGATGGGGAGGGCTGCACACGTGCTAATGGGGCAGGGACAGCACAAAAAATGGCTTGGACAGCTGCAGGTAATTGCTTCAGGCTGCACACTGACGTCTCGCACTGCTTCCCAGGTCACTGTGCTTTGGCACAGACAGAGAGACTTCCGAACAAAACCAATCCCAGCTTTCCCCAAATTTCAGGAGTTCTGTGAAAATCCAAGGTGCCCTGGGTTTTGTGAATCCAATATCCCTGATCCTTGCCTGGAAATGGGTCACCCAGAAGAGCAGGAAGGCAATGAATGGAGAAAAGTGCTTGTCTCTTCTCAGAACACCGTGCACAGAGAGCTGGGAAGGTAAACAGGACCTTGCTTTTACAGGGGTCATTTTGGGGAATAGAGAAATAGACTCTGTCAAATATTTATTCTGTCTGAATCTGTGTGGCGGTTGGCTCCTATTGTACACTGAGGTCACCCTGTACCATGCCAACAGTATACATATGCCTTAAATACTGGGAAGGTCCTGACCTTGGCATTGGTGCATCTGCTTCGTATTATTTCCAGGCTTGTGGTCTGCAGAATTATGAAGCAGGCAGCATGGCCTGGGAGAAAGATGTGTCAGCCCTGCCCCTCTCCCCAGAAAATGCTGGCAAGAGCAGAGCAAAGCCCAGAAACCTGAAGATCATTGAAGGAGAAGGCAAGGACAAGCAAGAAACCTTCCAAGATCTCTGTTTCCCGGCTCCTCCCCACATCTCGCCCAAACCTACGCACCTCTTGCACCTTGTGCTCTTGGCCTCCAGTGAAAAATTACACACCAGTCCTAAATAGGAAGGTCCAAAAAGACATATGCCAAGCACGGCAGAGATGGGGCTGACACACACAGGGCAGGGGCTCTACCTGCGTTGAACCCCTCCAGCAAAGAGTCCTGCCCAGAAAAAGGGAGGAAAACATGTTTCCTCCCCAGATTGCATTATCTTTGGTTGTCTTACCACAGGAGGGAAAGGGACTGTGCATTCAGCTTGCAAGCCGTTCTTCATGGACTGTAATTCCCTGGTGGAATCAGACAGGCCAGTGAAACGGGAATCCATTCCAGAAATATTTTGGACTGTGTCTGGGAAAAGTGCTGTACACAAAGAAACAGAGCTGTGCTCCCTGACTACCAGCACATCTGTGCGCTTTACTGCTGCACTACAAGTGTGGCTTTTGCTTGGACAGCAGCAAGGGAAGAGCAGGCAGAGCCCCAAGCCTGGGCACACAGCATCCAGAGCCATCCACAGGCTGCTCCAGTTGAAAGGGAAGCCTGAAAGGGTTGGTCTCCTGGAAGCGCTGCTCTGGGCTGGAAAGTCTCTCTTCATAACTCCTGCATCTTTTAGAAAAACACAGAAATCCTCATTTAGAGCCATTAACTGTCGATGAGTCTGCTCATTGCCAGCCAAAGACCTTCCACTGGTTTTCATCCATATTGTTTAAACTGCAGCCCTTATTCCTAGCCTGAATTTCTCTAACTTTGGCTTCCAGCCAAGAGATCTCTGCCTTTCTCTGGTAAATTTGAATCCCATATAGCAACCAGAAACCTCTTCCCTTTTTAAGTACTTGCAAACTATGAATGAATCACCTTTCAACCTTCTCCAGCAGTAAACTCAAGTAGCTTGAGAGACCAAAGCAGCACACAGAGTGCTAATACTGGAGTACGTCAAAGAAAAAGTTTTACATTTTGGTTCATTTTCAGCTTCAACATTCATGTTTCCTATCTCTGCCCAGTCCAAATCACAGACGTGCAGCTCTGAAAGTCGTAAGCTTGGTTCAAACAGACATGAGGATTTTAAAAGTGCCCCCTTTCCTTAGTGCTCTGAATGTTTTGGGTCATTTTAATGTCCTCCCTGTTTGGTACTTTTTCAAACACGTTGGGAAAACAAAGTCACTAGCTTCATACATATCAAGATAACATACTATCCCTGGCAAATAGTCTCAGATGTATACCAAGTGGGGTCCAGGTCCAATTTCCCCACATTTCCACCAGCTCACGGCTTCCCAGCCTCCTCCGCGCAGGCTACTGCTGCTGAGATGTGGCCAGTACAGCTTTTGTCAGAGCCAAAACACCGAACCAGGGCCACCCAAGTCACCCATCATCCTGGCGCAGGCTGAGCTGAAGCTGCTGTTTCAGCTCCTCATCATCTGAATCTCATGGTTCTGGCCTACCAGCTCACGGTCTCCTCCACAGCTAGTTTAGCAACACACACCGCTCAGCCACCACTGCTGCTGGGTTCACGAAAATGGGGAAGAGGTTTTTGGCTGTGCTTGTCAGACTGAGGCTACAGGTAGCTTCAGGCAATCATTTAGGATCCATATCTCTGGTCACCTTGCAATCCTGTTAACCCCTCCTCTATCCAAATTCAAGTCTCCTCTCCATGGGGGTGAACAACCACCAGCCTCACAAAGCCTGAGGTGTTGGACAGAAGAGGCAGCTGTACTCCAGGCAATTTTTCTAACAGACAACTGCATCAAGGGTATGCCACGCTGCAGAAAGGAATGTTTAATCCTGGTAGAGCTGAGACCGACAATAAATACATATTTTCTACAGGATTTTGCTCACTCTAAGGTCAGATGAAACCCAAGCAACCATTAGATCCCAGCCTACACCATTTGTGTAAGCAATAAGAACTAAGCCTTAAAAGTGCCAGTGCCAGGATCAACAAATGCACACAATTTCCTAACCTGCTTCAAAAGTTATGTTTCATTAAGAGGCCTTTGCAGGAGAGGTTTACCTTCTGACAGCAGTCCTAGTGTATATTGCCAAGTTACCACCTTCTCATGGAGAGGAGAGGGTTACAAAAGTCTAAAAATCTGAGCTCTAAAGTACACCATACGAGTTGTTTTACCATCCACCATAAAAGGACTTATATATACACACCGCTTTAATTAATTCAATTCTGATTACATTTGATATTACATTGAAGTACCTTGATGATAACAACACCTCTTTTACTTCTGGTACCTGGAGTATGCCTGAAAGCACCTTAGAGCCTCAACTCAAAACATCATTAATCACAAACAGGCAGAGTGCCCAAACAGAGTCCAACAATGGAGCAGTAACAAAACCACATCCCACCCACACAGCATCATCCATAAACAACCCCTCGGCAGCATAAAGCAGAAGCAAGTCATCCTGGGAAAGGTGCTCAGTGAACTCTTTAACATCCAGCAACACTTGCCACAAACACTGGTTCAAGAGCTGCATCTTGCTCGCTGCAGGAGATCTTCCAGAGCGGACAACCTACAGACATATGTGGGATCTCTGGGCAACAGACCATGAGTAGATGTGACTTATCTTTCTGGCCTCCTCCAGAGGATGCAGTGCCAACCACTCAAGGCTCCCCCACACTGCCTGGCATACGGCAGGTGGCAAAATGTTTAGGTAGGTGGATCTGGAGAACTGGGAGGACAGGATCCTTCTGTGTCGCTCTGAGCAGCTGCTCAGAGGAAGAAGGCAACTTAGCTTGAATTCCCATGGCCACGGAAAAGGGAGGCTGAAAAATGCTTTCTCACAGGAATGGGGGAGACGTGAGGAAAGTTAGGACCTACAAACTCACAGGTGATCCCTTGACATGCCTACATCAGAGCAATGGCTTTTGGCACACTCTCCCCATCTGACTAATCCTCAGGCCAGGACAACCCTCCTCTGCAAGAAGAGGGGGGGAAGCTGCAAAAGTGATCTCTTAGAAATGGGCTGTGTTTCTCACACTGCCCAAGCCATTGGCCCCAGGACAGCCCTTCCACACAGGTGCCAGGGCTTCCAGCCTCTGTGCTACTGAAGTGGGGTGGAGAAGCTGCTGGTCCGGCAGTGTCTCCAAAGGTCTGCACTCCAAGTTCTCAAGAGGGTAAACTGGCCACCCAAAGGATGCTACAGGCTCCGTCCTTGAGGCCTCCAGGCTCCTTGCTATTGAAGTACAAGATTTGGAGGCATGACACCCACCCAAGCTGCGTCCCAAAGTTTGCTACTCCCGAAGGTCACTCTGGAGAGTCCCCACCACTTTGCTGTTCAAAGTCTCACCAGCAGGAGTACAGGCCTTCCCTTTTACATAGGGCACCTCAGATGGGAGTGTTTCAGTGTTCTCCCAGATGGAAAATTGTAGAATTTATCTTTCCGTGAGAAATGTTTTGCAGCCTCGACTTGCTCCAAATTCAAACGCAAACTTTTGCAAAGATGGCAGCTCCTTACCAAAGAGAATTTTCCCCATTTCTAGCATCTCTACTACAAGGTGAGGATGCATGTCCCTGGCACAGGGTATCACCATTCAGGTCTGGGGACCAGATGTGTCTTTGAGGGGGGGTCAGCATGCTCTGCGCTGGGCTAGTACATCTTACTTCTTGGCTAATGCAGCGCTACTGCTTCTGGTATGTTTGCCCTTTACTCTTTTTATCACAGGTGATGCTCCTTTGGCCTGTGTTTGCTTTGGCCTTTATTTGACAAGGAGACAAAACTGAATCTCAGCAGCAACAGCAGCAGCTCCTGCCCACCATGCTTCTTGGACCATTTCAATACTGGCTGCAAATGCCAACTCGTCAAAGAGGGACCTGCTCTGAAGAAAGCTCCGTCCAGTCAGAAGGCATGGAAACATGAGGTCCACTTGAAAAAAAGCCTTGCTTAATACTTTACATGCTCTAAGTGTTTGTCCTCCTGTTTTCTGGGGTTTTATAGAGAGGGTAAAAACACAGTCACTGCTGCCCACCCAGGTAGACTGTGGGGGCTGCAGCTGGGACTCTGAACAGAGTTCAACTCTTTGGTGGCAGGGTCACAAGAAGTCCTCCGAGTCTCTGATCCTCCAATGTCCCTGAAGGTAACAGGGCTCTAATTAACTAAAGCTGTATTAGAAACATGGGAGAGAGTGAAAGACCCCAGCTTTATTCAACAGATAGACACAACCTCCACAAACCACACACAGCCCAGAGCCTGCAGGAGAGAAACTTGATGTCAAACTGATGCCCTACCCCAACCTCTGCCGCAACCCACTGGTGGGCAACTACAGGCTCCAAATTGAGAATATAAAATATAATGTAGTACCTGTAATATGCTTTAGGCAATTTATATTTCCAGTTTATGCAAAAGGACAATCAGACTTTCTCACAGCTGTTAACGTGACTGTCTTTGCACACTGCAGCTGCTCACTCAGATCTCTGTGTCCTGGGCAGGGGTAGATGGTAAACCACAACGTCAAATTTAAATTTCCAAGGGGCAGCACTCTGCTGTAGCCACAATTTAATCATCAGCCTTTTAATCAACACACAGCCACATTTCCCTTACTAGATCTGTGATGGTACAGACTCCACTGTGGGAGCCAGCACCAGATGATGTGTCTCACTTTGAGCATTTACACCTCCCCTCCACTGTCCGTGGGTCTGTCTGTGCAGTAACTGCAAAGACATAGGTTTCAGCAAGGGTTAATAACCCAAAGCTCTCCAAGGACACAGGAGATGTACTCTGTGCCTAGCATGCACCATGCTGCTGTGCCCTGCCCGAAGAGGTACACCAGCAGGAGTCAGAGGCATGTCTTTGTGTTCCTGGGAGAGGTCCCACTTTGACAGCTGTAGACACTAGGTATGACAATGCAGGAGCTGTTCCTCCAGGTCCTAGAGGGTCTGCTGAGGACTTCCACCCAGCTGACTCACACAGAACAGACAGTGCTGTGGAGAGGACCCAGATGACTGGAAGTGCGAAGATGCTGAAAAGACTGGGGTTGGAATGAAGCTTGGAAACCTTGCTGGAGCCAGAACGACTTCATTATCCCTCCCTACATGTCCCATAGGATCCCTACCATACAAGTTCTTTTCCCTTCACTAGGTTCCTGTAGCCCTCTATCTCAGGGAGGATAAATTACTATAATGCCAATCCACAGCACTATATATATTTAAAACTGTGAGTTACAACAATCAGTATTTCCATGACCATTCCCATTGGCCAAAGAAAATTGACTGGAGAGTCACAAGCAGGTTTTCTGATTTAGGTTTGCTCTCCATAGGATCCCTCTGGCAGTTCAAACCACAGGAAAAAGGTGCCACGAGGCCAGCAAGTTCACTCTCCTCTTAAAAATACTGGCTCCACTTACATAAAAGAGCAACTGATAAATTCCTCCTCCTCTGTCTTTCTCTTTCCCACATTTAATATTTACTTATTCTTCTTTCAAGTGAAAGTTTTGAAATTGGTGTATGATTCGGTCCACAGCCCTAGGCTAAAATCTCAGCTCCATTGAAATCAGTGAGCATTTGGCCACTGGGCAAGGGTGTCTTCCCAATACCGAGGCTTTGCACCCAAATTGTTGAGACAGCTAGGGTATGCTTTTATCACAGATTGCGCAGAAATGCGGGAGGTGCCCCTACACATGGCCATGCAAACGCTTACCTGAATAGCACAACCGCTACAAGTAATTCACATACAAATATCCAATATTAAAATCCAGGGCTGAAGTGCTTGGATTTGCCAAACCTAGTACTCTATGAACACTAGCTGGTTTGCAAACAATGTAATTGGAGTAGAATTGCTATTGTGTTTGTTTGTTTTGAATATTTTTGGCCAGGAAGTTGTCCTGGAGGTATAGTTGAGCATAAGTGGTCTGGTGGAAAAATGTCATTCATTCTGTTCCTATTAAAACCAAAAACAATAGCCACACAAAGACAGCAGCGACAATTTCTGCTCTTCATGCCTCTAACAATGTGTTTTCAACCCTAAAGGCAACATCTTGTTTGTACCCAATTGATTCTGGGATCATATTTTATATAATCAAATATATCTTTGAACAAAGATATATTTTATGAACTGCTCAATTTCCAGATGACCTTGGAAACAGCAATTCATAAAATATAGCTTTATCTCTATCTTCACAATCAGCTAGAAAAATGGCCCACCCATACTCTGTGGACTGCCAGTCAAGACCCAGCCAAAAAAACAAATTACCCAGAGCATCCAAAACTTTAAAATACATTAATTCTTTGTTTCAGCCACTGAACACTAAGCACAAATTACTTGCCCTAGTACCCTGGTAAAGACCTGGGTGGCGTCCAACATCTTTCAATCACCAAATGAAAGTGTAACCCTCACCCCAGGAGACAAAACAATCTGAGTTAGCGAAAAAAACCTTGTTTAATTTAATGTTTATTATGAAATCTGTACATGAAACCATACATAGACCCCTTACAGTCATGGCAAAGCTAAAGGCTATGTTTCAGGTTACAGGGAAGGATTTGCTGATGTAAAATGGCCATTAGTGGAATATCATGGGTTCTAGAAGGGGATGAAAAAAAATCTCAGCTCTATCAACCACAGGAGTGTTTCTTTAAAACATGGGGGGAAAAGCTCAGTTAAAGAGGAGCTGAAATTCTTTTAACAGAGGCTGCCTGGGCACTCCCAATGAAAAGAGGACAGAAGACACACCACCACGGGCTGGTGGGAGCACTGCAGGTAAACTTGCAAGAACAAGAGCCGCTGCAATGCCACTGGCACAGAAGAGCCCCAACCACCACCCACCAAGTCCATCAGATAAATCGGCAAGAAGGGCCATGGCAAACAGATAAATGCAGCTGAGTCTCTGAGTAAGGCACAAGGTTTATCAAGTAAACCTTTCTCTCTCTGCCTATCCCTGCCTTGTGCCCATCAATCATAGAATTGTCTAGGTTGGAAGAGACCTTTAAGATCATC
>RSEF01000013.1:1306649-1374615 GCA_003993805.1 Himantopus leucocephalus | reverse complement strand
GGCTAAACAACCCCAGTTCCCTCAGCTGCTCCTCATAAGACTTCAAGCCTCCCCAAGTCTTCAAATTAGTTCTATCAAATTAGGCATAGAAGCGAAGGACCAGGGATGCACTCTTAGCTTCAGATAGCACAGCACTTCTGGACATCTCTTTCCTCCTCTCTCAATATATTGTATTTAAATAGAAGGAGGACCCCAAAGGTGTTAAAATTACTCAGGTGTGAGGTCTGAGGTCAGGAAGACCACAAGCACAGAGCGCCGTCTGCAGTACCTCACTGTGGAGGGACTGTTCAAACCCAGCCCACGTCAGCAAAATCCTCACACAGAATGTGGCTCCTTCCCTGCCCCAGCAGACTTACAGGTGAGAGTCAGTTTTAACAAGTGTTTCTAAACATGCTTAACATCGGCAAGTAGGGGAAAAACAGCAAAACTTGGATCTGTGACAAAGATATTAATTCAGGTCAGGCAGAGGGCAAGTGAAGGTCAGATGCAGCAGCCCAGCTCGCAAGATTTTTTGGATATTTTGACCGCCCGGGAGGTCCTAGGCCAGGGGACGACCAGGTGGAAACACTACACAAAGCAGTCATTCAAAGAACAAAGCACTTTAATGCCCGGACAAATAAATTCAATTAGCAGTGTCTAACATGGAGGTGGGGGGATTTTTAACTTTTAACCTATAAAATCATATTTGCTAGCATTCCGTGACAAAAGCCAACCACTTGCAGTCTTAATGACAGTATTTTTTTTCCATGTCTCTGCTTACTTTGAAAGTTCACCATTGTCTCTGGTAGGGTTTTGACAAATCCACCAGAGGGTATTTCCAAAACAGAAAGCCGTGTTTTTATCGGGATCTCCCCACAAGAGACCCTGGGGCTTGCATTAAAGTCTTGTTTGTTCTCTGTAATGTTATATTAGAAAGATTAAAAGTTTTTCTGTTAGCTCAAGAAATGCTTTAAAGCACTGGTACCAAAAGAACCTCAGACAGTGACCGCAGGTCTGTTTTCCGTCCAAGCACAGGAAAAGGAAAGAAAATAAGGATCATCCCTGAGACCGCTTTTCCAAGGCAGCCAGATACAATACATGCCCAAACCCCAAAGTGTGGATGGCATTACCACCCTATACTATAATATTGTCCCAACACCCAGGATGCCCTGAGTCTCTGCCGCTGCTGTTGCGATGGCTTGTCAGGCCAACCTCTCCTCCCTTCCCACATGTTGACCTCTCTGTTGAAATCAGCAGGACCCTCTGTGCAAGAGAACACGATCCGCAGAGAGGGGCCGGCCGTGGTCTGTGCTGGCAGCGCTGGCGCTGGCCGAGCCGAGGGAGCGCCTGAGCCCTGCGGAGAAGGGGCCACCCTCCTCCATGGGCTGCAGGGAAGCAGCTAGCTGTAAATTCCGTTTGGGACTCTGGGCACTGCCCAGTGGAGACACTAACACAGCGTGTCTCCTGCCTTGTCCAGAGTGCGGCTTCCCAGCATTGTTCTGAATAGCTCTGGACCCCCACTGAAGCGCAGCGATGGGTGGCTTACACTGAAATGTCCCCCAACCAGGCTGATTTACGGCTGCCAGGAGTCTCAAGGATGTCAGCTCTTCCTGATTAATTTTTTTATCCTTATTTTCCCTCGTTTTATATTTGAATATTGCTTATTGCAATATTCTTCAGAACTATTCTCTGGAAAGCCATACTGGCTAATTTTTGGCTTGTAAATTGCTCATGAGCAGTTTGTGGCTTGTGTTTTAAAAAAAAAAAATCAAGGAACTCTGGCTCATTTTGGTTGGATAAAGAGATTTTGTGGCCTCCATCAATTCTAGTCCCTGACAGCAGTGACAGAGCTCTTATTATCACAAACATACAGTTGCAATTTTAAAATTTGCTTCCTGTGACTCTTCGTTAAAATTTAATCAACAGTTACTGCTTCCACAAACATTTCCGGCAGAAAGTTCACTTTATAGAATATTCACGGGCAACAAATAAGAAGGAAGGTAAAGGAAATTTGAGTTTCTGATGTGAGCAAACCCTTGTTGGTTGTCCAGCTACTCCACTGAAGGATTTAGGGAAGAGAGCACAGGAAGGTGTGACACGAGTCATTTTCTAGGAGATACTGCAGAACGCAAGCAACTGAAAACAAAGACCAATGATGAAGCAGCGAAATGTAGGTGAAGAAAAGACAATCAACAACATAGTGAGGGCCCAAGCAGAAAGACTATTCTGAGTTCAAAATGGAGAGGGGTTTACTGGACCTGCTTTACGTCTAGATGCGGATCACAAGGTGGGAACTTTCGTCAAACTGGCCAACAGATCCTGCACAACACAAACAACTTAAGGTGAAAACCAGAGTTCTGAACAAAAGACGGTTGTTGAGCAAAAAGCTATTAATAGTGCTGGGTTTTATCCCAGAAATGTTGCGTAAAGTGGGACAATTCACATCCCTTCTCTGTGCTTCCACTTCCTCTCTCAGAGATCCCACTTAATATATTTGGGGCAGGGACTGTCTCTTGTTATGACTCTGTGCTGTGAATAGCACAAGGGGAACAATACTGCAGTCGGGACCTCTGGATGCCACCACAAGTGCCAATTTTAAGCAGCAGTGACAACAAGCGGAAGAGTTTGGGATCCAAGGAAGACCTGAGAAAAGACAAGGCATAATGTGGGATTCATCTTGTATTATAAGCATGGATGGTTCTCCTCTGCATACAAGAATGACAGGGAAAAGCAGGGAAACAGTTGAGCTAGACAAGAAAGAAGAAAGCTCCCTGCCCAGACACTCCAGCTTAAGCAAAATTCCTCCAGAGCAGCTCGTTCACTTCTGATCTCTCACTACTACTCCCCTTCACCATCTCCCCAAGCCATCCTTGACCAGCTCCCTGCAGAGAAATGCAACCACCTAGAAACCCAAAAAAGGGATGTTCAGGGGTCTGAGATACAGCATGAATAACCTGGTGGAAAGAGTGGAGTCTCCTCTGCTGAGGAATATTTTTGTAGGAAACACTCAGTATAAATATACTGTGCATGTGACTTTCTGATAAACATGTAAAAGGTGCAGGGGTTATGAGGAGATGCCCTGGAAAGGCCTGGATAGACCTTTACCATCTTCAGCATCTACAAAAACAACCTGGAAAGGACCAAAGACAGGGCTTATGGGGACAACAAATCACAGGATTACAAGAATAAGCTTGGAAGAAGCCTTCAGAAGTTGAGCAGACCACATCCCTGCCCTGAGGTGGGATCAGTTACGCAACACCCATCCAACTCACCAGGATCCAGACACACAAACAACCTAGTACTACACATCTACGCTGCATCCCACAGAGTGCCCCAGGACCTGTCTGACTTCAAGGATATTCCTGATACCAACCTCACAACCTCCCCAGCAGGCAACGCTAGATCCCCTCTGGGAAAATGCCCAGGGTCCCTGCAAGAAAGGCTGTCAGTACAAGGGCACACTAGTTAGCAGGTGATGGGGAACTCAGCCACATTATCAACTATTGAGACCTGTGAGGCTCTTCTGGTCCTCAGGTGCAAAAGAGATGTTCCACTTATTCCCAAAGATGTAGCCTGTCTCTCCTTTTGTCTTTCAGTCCTTTACGCTGCCGCTTCTTTCTGTTTTGTTCTCCTTGCCCATGTCAGCTGCCACCAATCACAAGTAACCAAAATTGCTCATCTTTGTCCTTCCTGTCTCAATTCACCTTGGCTGTGAAAAGCATGGTTTTTTCTTTCCTTTGCAAAATCAATGATCTGGAAAACCTCGAACATCACTCTTAAGACCCAGCATCACCCTCCTTTCATTTCTGGAGATGCTGACTGCCTCCCACATCTCAGTGAAGAGCTCCAGGCAGCCTTGTCTTCATAAAATCAAGAGGCCCTGGACCATCATCTCAGACAGGCACCTGAATATTGGTGCTGCTTTTCTGGTTTTCTGCCAGTTTGGGATGGTGCATCAGGAGCTCCACTCTCACGCACTGCTCAGAAATACTTCAGTGCTGCTTTGAGGCTGTGTTGCTCGCTGGTCACACTCTCCCCCTGGCTGCAGGATGTAAAAGCTGAGCTTCCACTTGTTCTCACACTCTGTGAGAGGTGACTGCTCTTCACCCTCATGCCCTGTCTGTCCCTGCAGTGGCATCTCCTCTGCGTAATGGTCAAGCCTGAAACACCAAGAGAAGAAAGCCTTCCTGCTCACCTAGAAGCTGCTGTTTGTAGTTACAGGACCCTTGCACACGTACAGAGGAGGGATCCATCCCAGATCTGCTTTTATAATGGTGCTTCTGAGCAAGGACCCATGCCAGTAGTTACCTGGGTCTCACCCAAAGCCAAAGATCATGAAGACTGAACATCACAGTCAAGCACAGCCTACCCTATTATGCTTTTCATCCCATTTTTCAGCTTTCACCCCTCCCTTTGTAATTTGGTGGTAAATAAACGTCTGGTCAAAATATCAGATAATTAACTGGGAGCGTCTCTGTGAACATGAACAAAAGCTAAACGGACACCTCAGACAGGATGACACATCAGCCCTGCCATACGAAGGATTTTCTGAAAAACCTCCCCAGGTAACCAAACAGATTCAACTTCCCAAGTACACTCACAGACTCCCCTTAATTGCTGCAGGAGCCCCAAGGAAACGCAGCAGAGGTTAACTATGCGCGGCTCACCATGAAGGGCAGCGATTGGCAAGACTTTAGCTCCCAACACTGTGCTCTCCTTCACTCCCCTGACAATTTGACACACTGCTGTTTATCCTAATCCATTGTTCATGGTCCTCCCCACCCAGTTTTCAGCCCATGTGATGCTCTCCTGTCCCTACCAACTGGAATTAATTTGGGGTGCTAGGGCTCTATCAAGAGACTTTACTACAATCTGAATGCTGGCAAAATATTACCTGCTTTCACGCAGATATTTTGGCCTTTTATCAGGCACCCGGAGAGAACAAGCAAGCCACCACATTTTTCTGGGGCAGTTGGCTTGTAATTCCTGGCTCCTGCAGTGATCCTCTGAATAACCAGGTATCTTTGAGAGGGAGATCCTGGTCAGCAAGGACTCTTTAACAACATAAACCTCACTCTCCCAGAATCCCCCTCTACCTCTAACTTGTTATGTAAAGCTGATGCTGCTAAAACATTTAGCTGAACCTAGGTCAAGAGAAGATGGCTTTTGAAAGACTTCCAATGGTTCATTTGCAATAAACAGCTGAGGAATAAATCATTTCAGCCCTGATGAGTCCTCAAGCAGCCAACTCTGTTAGCAGGGCAACTCCAGCAGTGAAGAACAGGGGAAGGCTTCGGTGACACATGGGGACTCATGACAAGCACAGAGAGCAGCCAGAAAAGACCACCATGCTGCAGGGAGGCTGCCATGTTGGGTTAGACCATGCTCCTTGGTAGACAGGGACCTCCACTTCATGGCAGCGAGTATCACTTACTCCTTTTGAATAAATTCCCAGTAGGGAAGTCTTCTGCATTCTCTCAAGGACAGAGCTGGTTTTCTGCCCTGATGCCCAGAGGCTTATAATCCCCACGTGCATTTTTACCCTAGTTAATCCAGCAGAGAGCATGCCTATGCTTCATATAAATGTCTCTCCCTTTCTGCCAGTCCTGCTATGCTCTTGCCCTCAGTGACTGTAGTGACAACTTCCAGGGGATACCGATGTACCAAGAGAAAACTGGCCGGGTGCAGTTAGGGATGTCTGGGCTTTCACCTTTGGCCTCAGCGGAGACATAAAGAAAAAGTGCTTCATCTACAAGACTTTCTGTACTGTCACGGCATCCCTTCTCCTCTCAGAGACCTCAGATATCAATCCTGTGGGGTGCAAGCTGTTTCCAGGGTCCCTTCTCCCACTCCCAAATACAAAGGTCCTTCCCTACTCACACACCATCATTGCAAGAGACACAGTAATGCTTCACACGGAAAGCACTAGCAGCCTTGCACCAGTGTGACCAGAGGCATGGGACCTCCATCCACCACCAGGAGCCGGGCTGGGGACCACCACCACATCTCTGACCCCAAGTCAGCAGGCACAGTCCACCCAGGGACAACAGTCAGCTCCCCATAGGACCATTTCCTCAGCATCTCAGGTCTGACATGGTGGGGCTGAGACAGCGCTGGAGGGGTGTATTTGAGGAGAAGGCTTCAGGAAGCTTCATGCTCTGCCATGTGAGGGCCACAGATGACAGCCAGGGTGGCCAGCCTGATAGCTCTCAGTAAGGACCATATTTGCAGTCTACAAAGCAAAATACCATACCTACACCCAGCTCCCGTAGCACACTGCCCCAGCAACTCAGCCAGCTCACGTGGACTGCGAGTGCAGCACGGAAGGGCTGCTGACTCAGGGTAATTCATCAAGTTGAGTCCCAGGCTGCTCTGACAGGTTAGGACTCGAGCAGCTAATCCAAGCCCAAACCTGAGGAAGGGGGACTGTCAACTCCGGTTGGTCTGTGCTGACTCTCTGTTCAGGGTGGCTTTTCCAGAGGGTAGCAAGAACCCCTAAGGTGGGCTCTACTCTGAAGCTGTCCCCCTTTTCTGGGTACAGAGGGAGCCTGAGGGCACCAGCCTTCATCCTGCCACTCCCTCGCCTCCTCCGCAGTGCTAACTGGAGCCAGCATGGAGAATCCAAGGCCAGCTCAGAATGCAGCTGCCACAAGAGCACTTGGCTGCTTAGGTCAAGTGCAGTTGTTCAACCAAGTCCAGCCAGCAGCATGGTAAAAATACCAACCCTTTTTTCTGCAGAATAAGAGGGTTTAAGGCAGGAATCTGGTGCAGAACAGTTCTTTCCCTTTAAATTCACACCCTAGGCCAAGCAAGTTTTGCAAGAGGCTCCCTGTGCAGACAAGCCCCGAGGCTTCAATGCAGAAAAAACGCCCCTGCTGGGGGAAGCACCCAAGCCATTTGGAGGCCAGGGCTCCGAGTATTACAATGGGGCGGCTGCTAATCCTGCACGTGGCAGAAGAAATGGAGCAGGCTCAGAGACCTGTGGCTCTCCATTAGCGTGAAAAGACAGCAAATATGTATGGTGTCTCTTCTGACCTGCAAAAAAGACCACAAAGAGAAAAAGGGGAAAGGAGGAGAGGACAGACAGATGCCACACACTCAGCTCAGCCCACTTGGAAATGATGAACCGGGCCTTTTCACCTTCTCAAAAATGGTGATATTGGATTAAATATAATGATCTATGCATCTAGAGATGTGTTTGAGGCTTGTTACTATCTTTGATATTACGAATGTTTAGGCCCCAGAAAGGACACACTGTCTGGCTTTGCCCTGCAATGACAAAGGATAAGAGAAATTGGAGATTCCCAGAAAATAAAGCAAGTACAACACCTGGGGCTTTACGGGAAATAGCAGATTATCACAGTTCTGGCAATAAAACCAAAACTGTTGGCAGTGCTTCAGATTATTACTGCTTCTTTTTTCTTTTCTAACCCCCCAAAATGAATACGACACCTACCTAACCCCGTAAGAAAACCAGAGCTGTGACTCATGCCATCTCTCTCAAGCACTGACTCAAAACATTACCAATACGAAATGTTACAACACATGAAATGAGCAATGGCCCTGCTAACACGAGGCTTGTTCTTAAAATTGCATGGCCTGCCCACATTTTCTAAATATAGGATAGACAAGGAAGCCTCTCCAGAAGCAGTAATAATTCAAACAAACAACCAAATACATGCTACGTGGACAGAGGTGGTTTTGAAGTCTGTTATCAACATATTTCCATTGTACAACATTTCTTTGCCACTCCTGCTTTCTCTTCTGCCCATCAACAGCAGGTAGAATGGATAAGCTCCACCACAGAAAGAAGCAATTCCCCAAAATGCAACTCAGGAAAGATCTAAGCAACAACAGCAGCATCACAGCTGCTTGTCTACAGATTCAGGGGGGCAGTCTTACACCTGGAAGTTTGCCAGCAGAAGACCTAGAAGTATTATTGAGAAAAATTAACGCTTATGAGGTCTGTGGAAGCCAGGGTCACTTGCCCTGGGAAGGATCTGCAGCACCTACACCATCATCAGCAGGACAGATCAGCACGCATGAGCCTGCCTTGACAAATTAGCTGAGAGACAGGAGCACTGGAGAGGCATAAGCATGCACTGTAACCAGTACGTAAGGGCTAGGTGCTAGGGCTACGCAGCCCAAAATTTTAGCATGACTTTCCTGCTGCTTTACCAATACTGGTATCCAAGCAAGTGACAGAAAAGCTTGCTCGGAACATCTTCATGTAGCAATGTTCTTTCCTGACTGCAGTGTAGACATCACAACGGCTGGGCAAGGACTGTTCACCCATGGCAACCTTTTTCACTTGACAGCTCTTCTTTGGTTATCAACAAATGTCTTCATCCTCATGCCTGAAACTGCACAACCGTGAATCAGGAAAGCTGAGTCAGATCCTCAGTCTTGTCGTTAAGGAATGGGCTGCTGCAGTGCAGCATGGGTGCCTACATGCAACCACTGCAGCACAGGATGAGCACTGTCCTTCACCTCCTGCAGGAAACTCAAGCGTTCATTTAACCATCACCCACAACCATCCCTCCAGATTTTTACCATTTTCTCCCCCAACTACCAGCATTATTTGCCACAATGTCCCTCCTGAAATCCACCCACTGACATTTCTTCAGGGGTCCCCCAAACCAAGATACCCAGGAGTTTACCATGTCTCTCCCTTGATCTAAATGCGTCCACTTCAGATGGCAGAAGGGTTTCCTTATTCCTAAATTGGTCTCACTAGCCCTGCTAGACAGAAAGGGGGTGGCCAGGGCTCATCAGGGTGGGCAGTGGGAAGAACACACAGAAATAAGTAACTTGTGCTGCCTCCCATCTTCCCAAGATTACCTTTTTAGGGGAAAAGGTTCAGATTCTGGAAAAAGACTATTCATACTTGGAAGGACTGGGAGACATAACCCAGGACCGAGTGGGAAATGTCCTTTCAAGTAGAGAAAACACATGGACATTATTATACACACATATGCTTTTGGTACTGAGTCATCATTTCATGTAAGATCCAGGATAATTTCTGTTTTGGGCTGAATGTCTTTTTCTTGATCATATAACTGGCATCTCTGCAATGTTAGGACCTCTTCTGCGATGCAAGTTTTAGCTGTGTTTGTTACCCAACAGCCAGCCAGAGAGTTTATTTTAGCATTCATTAATCGTGCCTCTCACGCAGACTCTCAGCACAAATACAGAAACCTAATCTCATTTATTGACAAATGTGAAGCAAAATACACTTCCATGCCAAAGAGAAGTTCATCACATTCCTTGTCCTTGCCCTTCAGGCAAAAGCCTGAATAAGCAGATGAAACACGCATGATCTCTGGAAGGGAAACAAATTGCTTCTTGGGTAGCAGCAATCAGGCAGACTCCTCGCCTTTGAAAGGCAGCCTGCCCAGCTCCAGCACCTCAACCTATGGATCCAGAACCTGTTAGCAAGACTTTCTGGATCTGGATCTGAATCACTTTAACACCTCAGTCATTTTCAGACAACCAAGATCCTTACCGCAAGATCTGCAATTTGCTCTGCTCATGGCAGAAGTCACACAGCCGAGCACCGAGATGTTGTCTGATGTAGAACTGATGCTGCTGCACAAGCTGCTGTGTCCATCAGCGATTGCATCATGGAGCAGGCATAGCAGCAGTACAGGCTGGCTGGCTGAGAAAGCCCTGCCTTGCATTGCCAGCTCTCTACCCAAAAGGGAGGAACGTACCAGCAGCAGTAGCCACTGGAGGGTCTCCCAAGCCTCTTCCCCAACAGTATTCCTCTTGCTTGCAAACCCTACAATGGAAGTCAGGCAGGTGATTACTTCTTTTTTTTTTTTTTTTGCTTTGTAGCACAGCTGAGGCTTCTCTCCTGCAGAGAACAGCAAGTTGGTGTGGGCACAGCTGAAGCTTGTTACCTTGCCATGCAGATCAAATGTGCTAGCAGCTGAAAAATCCTCCCTCCCTCTGCCTGACCCGAACTTGGCATTTCTCTCTTCCAGCCCTGTCCCAAACTTGGCATTTCTCTCTTCCAGCCCTGTCCAACTTGCCAGACCCTGGAAATGGGCACAGGAGACAGGAAGATGCAGACACGCCTGCAGGGGCAGGCAAGTGGGACATGGCCAGGTTCAAGGGAGCTGGCAGCACCTTTGCCTCAGCTCCCTGGCCAGTTTTCTTGCAAGAGTATCAATAGCCAATTCTCTGCTGGGACTTACCTGACTGCACATCATGAATGTGGGAGCTCTATCAACAATCTGCCCAACAGCAGGTGCTCTGAGTAGACTCCACAAACCCACACCTCTGCATGCACCACTCCTAGAGTAAGACCAGTTTGGCCCCTGAACAAGGAGGCTTCTCTCCAGGAGCACTTAGGTCAAGCTGAGAGGTGGGAAACAGCTTGAACACAAAGAGCTCTTCTGGTGTGCTTTGAAGTAGAGACATAGCTGCTGAGCATGGGGGTTTTGTCAATGGTTTGACTGGAGGAAGAGATGTACAAGAGGCAAACAAGGAGAAACAGGATCAGTACAGGCTTTTCCAGAGCAGTGGGCTAGCCAAAATTGCGTACCCACAATCCCCAGAGGGCTAGAGTGCATCAGGAACCAGAGGACTCTTGCAAAGTGCCATGGACTTCAAAGTGGAATAAAAACTTAATGTGAGCACAAACATATGTACACATGCACAGATACACAGTTTCGGAGTTGGAATAAAGTCCCAGCCTTCAAATCAAAAAGCTGTTGAAAGCAGGAGGGTCAGATGCTCAGCTGGTACATATCACAAACACACCAACAAAGCCAGATGAGATAGGTCAGAGAAACATCTGCTGAGAACCTGGCTGATGGATTTTAACCTGATTTTACCCTCAAATTAAGCAAAAGTGCAAATTCTGACACCAAAAAGGGGGTTCTCTGAAGGGCTTCCAAACATCAGTCAATGATGTAGGAAATCTGCTTCAAATTTTTGGAGTGTTTTTTTAAAAACAAACCACTAAAGCACCTGACAATGTAGTTTTAAGGTAAATTAAAGTTTCACTGCTTCCCTAAAGAACACTTTTTCTGTCCATATCACACCTTTGTAGCTGTCTTTCTTTTTCTGAGCTGTCAGCTGTTGAGCCTCAGACTTCAAGTGCAAATGCGGTTCCCTTCCCCTCCCTATCCTCACCAGGCATGAAATTTCAGCAAGAAAAACTAGGCTCTGACTTCCATGTGTAGTCAAAAATTTAAGGGGATAGTAAGGATGAGACAAGCCGTAGAAGAGCTCCAGGACCACTGGACTCCTCAGAAGTATGATCATCACCATTACTGCGTGGAGACAGCCTTGGGTGGCTTATTGCTCTTCTCTGCAAAGAAGCTCTCCCTCATATTGAGGAGCTCTTACCTTCCAGACATGCCTGAACTAAAATCTTTTATAAGGGCTGATGACTGAGCCTGCCAAGCCTAATTACCAGCGTTATTAATTACCTAAATATTTAGTTTTTACCATTATTAATTGTATTTGTTGTTACAATTTGGAACATCTCAAAAACGCAGCAACGTAATGCTGCCCTCGTCAGAGGGGAGACAATCCCAGGTCACATCAGTTCAAAAGACAGCGGTCTGTCTGCAGCACAGCACAGGAGCCAGGACCGTGTCCTGGCCAGGAGGCCACGCATGCCTTGCACGGCTCTGGATGCTCTCACAGGATGTTGAGGGAACCTGCAGTTTTGTTCCGATCAGGCCCTTGCAAGCCCTGTGAGAGCTTCCCTCTTCGGCAGAGTCACATCTCCCCATCACGTGAGTTTTGTTATTCTGCCCCAGACAGGAGGTCAGTGCAACAGGTGATGCATGTCCAAGCTCCAGCCCGAGTGGAGAGGCCTTTGCCCTCCCAAACCACCTCTGCTGCCAGCACATCCCTCCACCTCACTGGTGCTGGCAGACCAGTGGAGGGTGACCAGCTGCCAGGACAGCATGCATTGACAGAAACCAGGGCAAGTGGCTTGACACAGCACGGAGCAAACTTCTGGTGAAGCAGGAGCGGTGGGTGGCTTCTACCCAGCTTTCTACTCCCCTGCAGCCTCATCCTCAGTGACAAAGGAAAGCTCCAGCTTATCTCACTGCCCGACGGCCTCTGCCCTGAACACAGGGCAGACAGCCAACCTTTGCTGGGACTTCACAGTCCTGCGACTTTTCAGCCAGAGGAAATTGCCTGGATTTACAGGTATAGTTGTGAGCTGCAAGCTCAGATGCTCTTGGACTTGAAGAACCTAAGTTCTCTTCAAGAAACACCTTGGTTTTGACGGAGCTTTGCTCTCAGAAGAACACAAGTACATCCAAGCAAGAGCTGCGCGTGGCACACAGCTCTGCTCATTGCTTACTGCAAGGGCATGGCCCCACTATAACAAAATTCCCAGTCACTTAAAAAGGCCCAGGGTCATACAACCCCCATGCTGAACTCCCCTTGCGCACCTGAAAGCATTCATTGGAGTCCAAGGGGAAATGACGAGGGGTCAGAGGAACAAGAGGCTCGTTTCCCATCCTCTCACTGCCTCTGGAGCTATGACACAGAAGAAGGGGGATGCAGGTCCACACACTCACCCTGCCCTAGTCTCATCCCATCTTCTCCAGTCAGTTTGGAGTTCAAATACATGCTGCAGTCCCATTAGTACCTCCCTCAGTGCCGAGGCAAGACTGGAGATCAGGGTAGCACTCAGAGCAGGAGACTGGCAGTTCGGATGCAGGAAGAAGGATGACAGAGCCATGCTGTTCATGGCAACACAGCTTTCCTTCAGCCGCTTTGCAGCTGGAGCCTGTCACATTAACAAGGCAGGAGAAAGAGCCGAGGGCATGATCCCAAAGGTCAGCAGCCAGGCTGTTCTCAGCCCCTCTCCAGATGTTCCTCCTCTCACCAGAGACTGCCTTTCCCAGGTTACTTACATCCACCTCCAAAAAGGGATTGAAAATGGGATGCCCAAGGCTCTGACTCACCGGCTTTTGGATCCATAGTGGGATTACTTACTAATGTACCATTCTGCTCCATCCTGCCCCTCTGCCAGGCGTTCAAAGCCCCCTAGTCTGCCTGAATGGAGAGATTCCTCAATCCTGCTGGGTGTCTCTCCCATAACCCTTCTGTTTGTATTAACACCTGAGACTAGAAGCCAGGGGCAGTGGAGGAACAGAGCCACATGCTCATTTATCAATCCCTCCTTCTGCAGAGCTAGTGAGCTCCAGCAAAAAGACCAGAAAGCAGCTGGGACATATAACCTCTTCCTTTACCCCAGCGTGAATCACTGGAGCTTGTGAGTCAGACCCCCTCCGTTCCCAAAGCTGAGCAAGTTACTGCACGTTCGCTGATCCGTGGTAACTGGCCACATGCGTGCTCTCATCCACATGGCAAAGGCAATAGCAGTCCATTAGTTTAGCCATTGGAAATGCTCTAGCGAAAACATGCATGTGGACCAATCCTGGACCACAGCTGACATCTGGTACCTTGTGTGCCTGGGTGTTTATAGAAAACAAAACTGCTACTGTAGGATATCCGCCGTGGGTTATCCTTTTTGTAAACAAACCTTTTGACTAATGTTCCTATGAGCTCCTTAGAACTGGAGTCTTTCCTACAAACAGATGACTAAGAACAAATCAAGCACAAATCAAGAGCATGTTCACCCTGCAATGTGGACGGAGCTCACACAGAGGTACCTTAGCCAGAAGTGAAGTAGCTGTTTTGGTTGCACTACTATTGAGTATCTCTGATAGCACGAGCTCCCAACCACAAAGCCTGCACCTAGCATCTGCAAGGGACTTCACATCCCTCACCAATCTCTGTGTTCATGTGGCAGCACTCTAAAGCATCCCAGGCTGGGAGACCTGGCTAACATACGCCTGCTTTTGCTGCAATCCCACTGCTGCCTCGCACCCAAGGGCACTCTTCCTCCTTAAGACCTCCGGAGTTTCAATCGCAACACCCTTCTGCAAAGCCTTTCTACCAAATCCTGACTCATCTGGGAACTGAGGTCAAGCTGGTTCCTACAGAAACATGAGACACTCTCTGCAGAGACTCTACACCTGCTCTCCGAGTAGTTTTCCAGCATTACCATTTGCCATGGGCAGTTCAAGAGAAAGGCACAATTCCTGTGTTCCCTGACTTATTAGCACTGACAAACAACAAAAACCTTAAGCACACGCAATGTTTTCCTCAGTGCCAAGTGAAAATAAGAGAGAATGCCTGGAATCGCTGGGGAATTTAACCAACGAAATGCTTTACATTTCTCTGGTCTTTTCTCCCCAAGCGACCTCACGAAGCATAGATGCAACACAGACTGTTCCCAGTCTCATAGCCCTTCCCTTTCCACTTTGTTCCTTGCCTACACCACTGTCAAGGCTTCCTCCAGCCCTTTTGCTTATCCTCCTGCCTGTCTCCTTGTGAGGCTGGTGCGCTGACCTCCCGATCCCCTGCCACAGCTCTGCCATTTGCTCCCCCTGTTCGGCTCTGAATTTCTGCATTGGCACTAGTCCACCACTCCAAATCTTTCAGGGTGCAAGAGGGCAGCTTCTTTTATACCCACACTCTGGTGTCAAGTCTTTGATTGCCCCAAGCCAGATAAAGTACCATCTTCTCTTGCAGTGAGGAAGTTTTCTTCCAGACCTGAACTTTGCCAGCACAGCAGGAGCATTATACATTTATTTTCTGGTCTGTTGCTACATTCTGCAGCTCACGTAGTCCCTGCTGGGTGTGCCTTCAACGTGTGTTGGGTGGGACACAGTCTGTCTGTCTTTCAATGCATCTTACAAACATCTAAAAGAGGAATCCTAATGGTGCTTCTTCATAGGTGGACACCATCTCCCTCTGGAGGCCTTCACAGGCTGTTCCACTGGCTAGATCTGTAGCTGAGGCACTCACTTTAGAATAGTTGCATTACTAGAGGCATAAAAATATGAGTTCAGGTTAAAGATAGCCCTTGTTCACATGACATCAGCAATCCTCTTTTACACATTCATGGAAGGTAAAAGAAATTGTATTAAACACCACAGTTTGAGAGACCTCAGGGGAAACCTAGCACCCCCATGGCACATTGATGCTCTTTCCTGAAACTACAGTTTCAGCTCTCTCTTCCTCTAAGAGGTTTTTCTGCTGCTCTGATTCACTGGCAGTGAATAGCTCTACTACAGGGGGCAATTCCCCCAGACCAGCTGGCAGGGATGGGGAGATCACCTCTGGAACTCAGGAGTGTTTTTCTGTGCCAGAGCTGTCCTGGAGCCCTCTGCAGAGCACACCATGAAGCGGTGTCTAGGGGTAATTTCCCATGCAGACACCTATGAGCACAAGGGTAGATCAAGACTTTCACAGTGCCGTAGGTAACACAGTTTGGCCCTCAGCAGGCAGAGACTGGTCAGGGATGCAGCGTGAAGAAGGAAGGCTTCCCACCCTGTCACCGCCCCCTGAGTCTCCCCTGAACTGGCCATCGAAAACAAATGTTCCTGCCTGGATATCCTGAGAGTCTTTTTAGGATTTTTGTAGGTTCCTCTTCCACCTCCTGGTTTCAGAGGGATCAGCACACTCCATTTGCATGGAAATACTACAACCTGGGGAAAAACAGAGAACACAAATTGCCCTTGCAGTGCAATGCCGGTTGCCTGATTCGTGCCAGGGCTGGGTTTTTGCATCAGCCCAAGCACACTGGAGAGGCAGTCTGAGGTCCAGCCACAAGCCAAAGAAATAGAGTCCAAAGGACGTTCAGCTGCCTGTAGTGAGGGTCTAGGTACCAGGACCGGGCATCTGTTCAGAAGTGATTGGGGGAAGAACTCTTCTCTTCTAAAAGTCCTTTTGGGGAAGCATTGCTGTGGTGCCCCTCAGACCACATGGCAAAAGTGACCCATGACGGGAAAAGGTGTTCACAGGTTCCACCAATCCCAACCAACCCAACCCAAAGCGGGATTTGGCTCAGACACACCACAGACAACCAAGTGTCTTCCTCTGATGGACCCACAGAGCAAACAAAGGGCAACCTCTGCAGCAATACAAGGCAAAGGATTGACCTGGATCTAAGTAACCTCATTAGGAATGAATGGAATAAAAACACTGTGTTCATGCTGTGCAAGCCAAACCCAGAACCTTTCTTTTCTTTGATTGAGGTACAGGCAGGACCAATGCAATCATCCCCAATTTTGCTCTGGATCCATCAGTAAAGAGAAAGGGGTTTTGCACTCAGGCCAAAGTGTCCAGTTGTGGGATTTATAGGTGATAAAACACCCCTACTGTGTGTCTCAGCAGAGGACTGGGTTGTCAGCATGAGTAACTGCAGGAAAAGGGTCTTTACATGTTCCCCCTAGAGCAATAAGCTATTGCAGGGCTTTGATGGGGCACTAGGAAACAGAGTGTGGTCTGACCCCTCAGCGCACACCCAGTCCTTTCCCCCACATGTAGCCCCCATAGCCCCGCCATGGCCCACCTGGCTCAAGGCAGGTGGTTGCTCCTGCAGCCCCAGTGTGCCTCATTCCCCCACTGTGCCCAAGCCAATGCCTCTCTGTCCCATCAACCACTCCATCCTGCTCCCAGAAGAGAAGATACGCATGATGTAGGCACTGCCCCGTCCCATCTGGGCATTTAGGAGGCAGAATTGTCCTGCTGATGGTTGTGAGACAGCCCACAGTCCCTGCACACTCCAGAGTCCTGTGGGCAGAACCGGTCATCTTCAAGCAGCTGCTGCTTTTGCTTGGTGGTTTCAAGCTCCCTGTTCTGAAGCCATCCCAAAAGTCTCCTCCCAGATCCCACAGCAACAGCTATGTTCTGATGTCATAAGCAGGAGACCATGCATGAGGTCAGCCTGCCATGGCATCAGTACCCACTGCCACCCTGTCAGCTCTGGAGCAGAACCGGTGGAAGAGCCCATGCCCTGGGCACAGCAAGGTGGTGAACAGTGCTAGGTCTCTGTGCTCAGATCAAGGGATGAAAAAGGGTAGGGGCAAATGCTGCCACCAATGATGCCAGCGGGAAGCCAAAACAAATCTGCTCAGGTCAAGAGCACTCACTAGCATCATGGTAGCAGCACCAAGAGCAGAATTGCATCCAGGCAAGCGAAGAACTAAACTGTCTGACAGACTCCTCCGGGACCCAGTCCGGCTTGTAGCCTCTCTTTACACTGATAAAACACAAAGTCTGACAGAGTTGCCGCTCTGTCCAAATACATTGCCAGATAAACCACAGATAAGAAACAGCCAGGGATAAGCCCTCCCTGATACCATGACAGAGAAAGAAATACCACTGTGCTGCATTACCACCAGGACGCTTCTGTATCTCTCCAAGACAGTTCTTGCATTGCCCTGGCTTGTACTCCCCATTTACTTGGGAATCAAACTTTACCAGTTAAAGGCAATCTAAACATTTTATCCCAACATCAGCTGAAGTATTGTCTTGTTCATTCAGCAGGGAACAGTCAGATCTTCTCAGGAACAGCCTGATTTCACTAATAAGCATATAAGCAAAGAGTGAAAGTTTACAGTCCACATGTCTTTAACTACAACTGAATGCAGTTACCTCAAAAAGCAAGACTGTAACTTAAATCTGATCTCTGAGTGTTGCTCTGTCCCAAGGAACAGTCCCTGTGATCCTCCAAAAGAGTGGCTTTTGATATTTACCTCAGGAAGAAGCAAGAAAACAAGCAACCAAACAGCAAAACTCGACACACCAGAACCCCCAGACAATTAGCACAAACCCCCTCAATTACCATATCACCGTGACAGGAACAGAGTGCTGCTGTTTTTTGAAAGAGTACATTGCCCTGAATTCTTGGGGCTTTGGGTATTTAAAAAGAAAAAAAAAAAAGATAAGATCAAGAAGAAAGCAGACCCATAACAGCATGGAATATGAATGAGATGCAGAGATTTGCACACTTGCCTGGCAAACGGTCCCTATCATTTGCACCCTCATGCAACCCACAAGTACTTTCCTGCTGGCTTTCTGGCTTCTCTCTTCTTCCTATAAGTAAAATTTGTTAAAAATGGGAAGTACCTTTTCCTGGATCAGGTTCTCTTTCCCCTTTTTTCCCTTCTTTGTTCTTTTTGCTCTTTCCTTTCCCTTTTTTCTTGGTCTCAGACATTCTGCACAAGTGTTTACAGTCTCAGGAAAAGACAGTCCACACCAGATCTATATGCCCCACGACTGCTACTCCAAACGTTACTTGCCAGCTGCAACTTCCGACTGTTCTTATATTGTTTCTGACACAGACAACACCCACCACTGGGTGGAGAAGCAAAACTTTAACCGTTTGCTCACTGCTCCCAGTTGTCTGAAAAGATGCACTGGGTTATGGTGGGAGGGCAAGGTAAGCAGTGCTACAGGATGGGAGTAGCTCTCCCGAGAGTGCCTTGGACACATGAAGTCTAGAGGTAGTTTTCTGCTTGCTGATTCTGTCTCTGGCTGCAAATAGGTTCTGAACAGCTTCTGGAGCATCACGGAAATAAGTGTTTTGGGGAACTGCTGAGGGTCAGACCTCAGTGATATGTGAGAGGCAGCGGAGTCTAAAGAGAAGAGTAGAGGCTTGCAACCTGTTCTCGCTCTGCTTCGACCCAGCACAGGGATTAAGTTGGCCTTTCTCCATGTATTGTTGTTCCCACCATAAATCAGAATGATTTCACCTGCCCTTTCACCCAGCTCTTTGCTGTCCCAGGAGGTCTTTCCGAAAGCTAGGAATAGTTGGAGAGCCCTTATGTGCATTTCTCATATCTGTCCTCCATCACTGGGAGCTCTAGGTGGTTGATTAAGCCCATGTCTCACCTGCTTGGGGGTTAACAAGGCCCTTTTCCACAGGTCCAACATGTGATGGGTGACTCAGCCCAATCCTCTTTTGTAGGGCAGGCCATGCTGACATCGCCTCAAAAGTCCATCAGGATCTCCAGCTGGAAAGCCCCAGAGTACTGCCAAATCATTCCCAGATGCAGCTAAGGGCTTCAAGGGCCCAAAGGGGCCATAAGCTGTAAGGCACTGCGTAGCACATTTGATCCAGTTATCCATGAATCAAATCCAATTCCACAGCCGTGAGTAAAGCATGTCCTCCAGAGAAGCACTCCCGCCTGGTGTATGGACATCAAGAAATGAACGAGCTATTGGCCCCCTTGGGATCTTCTCCCAATGGTTAATCACCCTCATTGTTAAAAATGTCTGCCTGCACTAAAGTGGAATATCTGGCTTCACTGTCCAGCCATTGTTTCTTACTCTTGTTTTCTCCTCTAGATTAAAAAGCCCTTCAGCAACTGGTATTTTCTCCCATGGAAGTACTTACACCCTGTAATCAAGTTATCCCTCAATCTTCTTTTTGATAAGCTAAACAGATCAAGCTTTTTTCCATTGCTTGTTGTATGGCATTTTCTCCAGCTCAGGAATCATATCTGTGGCTATCCCATTTTGCAATATCCTACTTAAGCTAAGAACACAAAACCGAGGCACTATTCCATTGTATCTTGTCTACAGAGGCAAATACAGAGGCAAAATCCCTCCTGCCATCCCTTCCCAGCCACTTTAACCCCCAAGAGTCCCATTTGGGCACCGGGCTTCACAAGGAAAATAGGTTCCATTGTGTTTCTACTGCAGTTCCTACCAAGTCCCTGCTCTGCCAGACATAGTCCCCTGCTCTCTAACTAGGAGGAATTTCTTGCTCCTTCACAGCACCACTCTCTGTGTTGAAGCTTCATTTTGTTTTAAAAGAGCCAGTGTGCTGTGCCAAGCCACTCAGATTACCCTCTCTAGCTTCTTTCTTCCCACTGATGATTGAAACTCCATCAGTCTCTGTGTCACCTTGCTAATTTTACGAGCATGTTCACCTCCAGGTTGCTGGTGACAACGATCTCACTAGAAACACTGCACAGAGCAGAGACTACCTGCCAGCAGTGACTTTCTGGTATGTGCTAGTCGATCACTTCTTCACCTGTATATGAGGTACATCAGGGAACTTACAACACTTATTTTCCTGTTTGAGCAGAGGACATCACCACACTGAATACCTCGTATACAACTTTATGAAAAGCTGAGAGGTATATGCCACAGAGAACTTAAGCAAACTTGCTTTGAACTATTAGATAAAACTACGAAGCCTGCTGATGCAGAGTTTGAGCCTAATAGACATTGTTTTAACATCCTCCGTGGTTTCTTGGTCACAGGACAGTAGTAGCCCGTGATACTGTTTCTTTTCCAAATGCACGATAATAGTGGTTACCAACCAGTTAGTGTCTTCTAAGTCATTATGAATGACAATTTCCATACAGTTATTTCACTCTTTGGCTCATAACCCTATTCCTCTTTCCTAATATGTTTTTGGAGTCCCTTAATTCTGTAGCTGTACTCGACAGGCAATTTCCCTCCAGATGTTGTTGTCTACACACCATAACTCCAGCTGCACATGGATTGCTACCTATTTTTCCCTTTTCTACATTTGTCAGTCTTATTATCGCTTCCAGTTGTTGCTTTTATTCCTACCAAACTAGGATGGCTATTAGCTAAACCTTGTCCTCTTTCTTGACTCTGAAATCTCAACTTTCTTGGCCTCTGCTCAAAGAGCTCCTGGTTCTTACATTTTCCTGTGAATGTTTTAACACCCAATCAACTTCACTCAGTATTCTTTAGCCTTGCAAAATCAGTTCCTTTGAATCCTCAGGAGTGTCCTATATATATTTATGATTAGGACTCTCATCTGCCAGCCCATATGAATGAAAACCCATCATGGTCACTGGCCACATGTCAACCACCAGTGATTAATTCAGCCATCAAAATCAATAATCCAGCACTCACCAGACGTAATGAGGCCCAAACAGAGCTCCTTTGCTTTAGTCTGATAACTTAGTGTTAGATCTACAGAGTTTTAAGACACTTTGATGTTTTACTGCTAGCAATAGCTCCCTTGCCAGCACGTGTCTCCCGAATGGATGTATCTCATAAAAAACACATTTCCCTCCCTTCTTTCTTTTCCTCTGCGACTTTATTTTTATCTTGAAATATCTCTTACCATGGGTTCCTTTACATGAAGGCTGCATTTTTTTGCTCCCCACTGTCGTTTCTGAAGATAAACTATAGTTGTTCCTCTACTCCAGCAACTCAGTACCTTCATTCCTGCTAAAGACACAAAATCTGTTTTCTTGGAATCATCTTTCCAAAGTGCTTGTGTTTAGTGGAGGTTTGTTAAAGTTAACAAGTGCAGCTAAGATGATGCCCTACCTTTTTTCCCCTCTTTTTTTCAAATTAATGAATAATCAAAGATTCCCTACTGCTGAACAGTGCTCAGAGGGTGAAGCTGTGCACAACAATGCACAGCTCAGCTTGAGCATCAGAAAATTAAAATTACAAAGTCTAAGAAGCAAAAGTGGCAGTGTCTGGCTTGGCCCCACTGTCCTAAACACCTTGGGACTTGCGATGGGAAGAAACAGCACCTGAAACAGCCAATATGGGTATTTTTGTACCTTGGCAGCAATCACAGTCTTACCTGTGACAGACGAGGAATATTATATGCAGATTAATTTTTGCCTTGGCAGGTGTACATCTTGTACATCTTGTTATCTTATCCAGCCGGCTGGCCCCTGTCCCAGGGCTGGGATCCACCCCTCTAGATCCAGCTTTAGCATCACAGACATATGGAATACACTGTCTCCTGAACAATCCTGATGCACAAACACAGGAGCTAAATCCAGCAAGTGACTTCAGTCCTCATGTGGTTACACTGATATAATAAAATCTACGAATGGGAAGGGTATTTCAGGTTGGTGTCCCAGGTGCCTTGTCTGGCAGTCGGCATGTATTTTAATGGCTGTGCTCTCACAAGTCACTTAATACTTCATTCTAAAATAGCATTTAACAGTCTAATTTTTAAGAGCTTTAATAGCTTTAAACAGTCTCATGGAGTGTTATAACCTAAAACACTATCAACCTGTGTTTTTTGCAGTCTTTACAATTCCTGTACGGCTTTAAGCTTAACAAACAGGAGGCATGTAATTATATGAGACTGAGCCATACCTTAGCGCAGCTAATTCTTGCATGAAATCCAGTATACTGATTTTACAACACACTGCCACACTGCAAGCAGCAGGGTGAGTTTACCAGGCAGAGCGTCCTTACCCTCATTAGAATTTGCCTATATGCCACCCTAACAAGTTGGGCTCCTCAATAATCCCCAGGAGGTAAGAACCGAGATCAGGTGAAAGAGAACCTCCCTACCTCTTCCCCCACACAGTATCCATTGCAGTCAGCGGCTGTAAAATTACTTCTTTAAACAAAAATCCCAGATCGGCTCGGTGGAGAACGGAGTCCGCAGCTAAAAGTCACGCTGCTGCATTGCATTCTGGCTTCTTTTCTGGGAGGATATAAGGCACCACTCCCATGCAGAACAGCAGTGTGGTCTCCAGGGGAAAACAGCGTAGCCTGCAACAGGAAGGTCTGCGTCTGGAAAAAAATTATTAATACAACACCCCCCGGCCTGATGGAGATTAAAAAAAAAAAAAGCCCTGACCCATCAGCGCTACTTGATATTCGCTGAAACCCAGACGGCAAGCCCACTCCAGCTCCTCCAGTCTCTAAATTTCAGAAGCAAAGGCAGGCGCACACGCTCCACAAACTCTGAGGCTGTATTTATGGCAGCAATCTTGGGAGCACAATGACCCATTTTAAATTGTAGCGTTTTCAAAAGCTCTCGGTATTGGCTTAACTCTGCTCTCACTGGCATCACCAGGAGGTGGCCATCAACTTCTGGGGAACCTCTGTGTCACATTACATGGTCCGTCCTATAACTGCTGGCTCCTGTTTAACAGTGGAGTCGACCCAAAATTGGTGGTAGCCAGAAATACCTGCAGGTTATTTCTAGAGAAGTAGAATAAAAGAAGACACAGTAGGACTGTACCTGTCAGCATCCCTTTGGCTTATCAAGGCAATCTGCTGGACACCGTTTCTCCACAACCCTGTTCCTACAAAACCCTGCAGGCTTGACAGAAAGACTATGGCAATGTGAAAGCAGCAAAGATCAGGCTCCTGACCCACCTTGAGATGGAGATACGCAGAATCTTAACATCAGGTTCTCTGAAGCAAAACTATCGAAAGCAGCACAGCCTTCTTGTCATTGCTGTTCAGACAGCACCTCCGGGACCAGGGTAAGAACCAGATTCTGGGGGTTATCTCCTCATGCCAAGTGTCTTGTACCAGAAGAAAAGATGTTGGCACTTGCTGGATCATCAGCTCAACAAAAGCTGTGCTATAGTTTTCTCTGCTGAAACTGAGAAGCTGGTAAAGGTATTTTTAAACTGAAAAAAAAACATCCTTCTTTTTGCACCTCTTGCTGCCACATCTTTTGTTGCCATGCAGGAAAAAAGAAAAACCACTCAACAAAGTACAGCTATTTATTTGTCCAATAAGGGCCCAGATAAGTTCCGTCTGACCATCACCTGATGTCCCTCTGTTGCATAAATGGCATTTTGCCATGCTCATGTTTCACATCTGCACACTCCCAAGTCCAGCCTAACCCCCCCACTGCATATTCAAACGCATCTCCGAAACAGCACAGGTCTTGTGGATGATTGATAGAGACCTGACCCAGCCAGCCCGAGTGGGATCTTTCACATTGCATCTTCTTTTCCTTTTCATCCTGCAGGAATGAAATCCTCATCTTGACATGATTTATCACCTAGCCGTAATGTCTTATAACCATATACATTTTTGCTCACAGAAGCGAGCTTATGTTATCAACTCTTATTGAAACTCAGCTGAATTTGCTTCTGAAAGCAGGCAGGAAGACAGAGAAGCCAGTGCTGACTTGCCGCCTGGGGATGGCCTCTCCCCACTCTTGACGCATTCCGCAAGCCCATCTCTTGGACACGGATGACAGCAGAGTCACTGCCAGCTTAGATAAATCCCAGTCCTTGTTTGCAACTGCTCCATGTGGGTCCAAAGCAGGGATAGACAATGTCCGCTGCTGGAGAAGATGGGTGCTCTGGGGTGTCTCTTTGGGGTGTCTCACACAGCTTCCCTTTGATGTTTGGGTGCCCTCACACAGCAGCAGGCAGGTCAGTCACTATGCTTTACTGTGTGGACACTCCTCGTGACCATGGGTGCTCCTGGCCCACCGCAGCCGTGACGGACAGTCAGTGCCGGGCTTGGACACTGGCTTCATCCTTGCTTTGGAAGCGGCAGCACCGAGGGCTTGTGTGTGACCAGGCCTCAGCTGATGGGCTTAAATGATGGGCTTTAAATCATGGACCTACTCTTTCCTTCCCGCAAACTGAGCCTCCGAGGCTGCTCAGAACAACCCTGCTGTGAACTGGCCAAAATTCACAGTCTGGGACTGCTCCAGTGAAGTTATGGTGTCTGTGCCCACGAGCCAGCCCGGACACCTTAAAAGCAGAAGTCAATCAACAGCAACTTTCACGTGAAACCAACGACCTTCATTCATGCCTCACTCCTAAGCCTTTCAAGTACATCTGGCCAGAAAAGGCAGGGAAGTTTTGGGGAAAATTCCATGAATTCTTATGGTCTCTTTTTCTCTAGATGCAACTCTGCTGAAGCACTGAAGGCCCCAGCAGGTTATAGCCTCCTACAAAGAAATCAGAAAATTGCTTTTAGGAGTGTTTATATTTAAGTGATAGCATGAAGCCTCTCCCCCTAGGCCCTTTGCCTGCTCTCAGGGTCAGTCTTCTGCTGGAGGAGTGGAAGCAGAGGCAGAGCCCATGCATGTGTAGACCCTGTAATGAGAGGCACTCTGACACCTCAGTTGCTTATCTGAGTGGGTCTAAGAGTGATCCTCTGCTAAGCACTGTGCCAGGCCCGTGCACAACCTACAGAAGTCTATAGGAGGTACTGCTTACATGTGATCACTCCAACTTGTGCATCCCTTGATCCATCATTACCCTTCCCTGTCGCAACACCCATATATCCACTAGTTCCTCAGACCTACAGCCTAACGGCTGCTGTGCAGACCCAGGGGATGTTCTGCAAATATAAAATGCATCCAAAGCCACAGTCACATGGCCAAGGACAGAAGAGGCACATTTGATGTGTTAGTTCCCCTATTCAAAAGAGAACTTGGACAGAAGAAGGGTTGGACAGGAGAGAGAGATCACCTGGAGCAAGAATAATCAGAAGGTGCTCTGGTAGTTTCTAGAGACCTGATCTTGGGCAAGGACATCTCAGATGTGTAAGATCTCACAAGGCTCCATGAAGCAAGATGATTCCCAGGCTCATCTCACCATGAGTCCAGCTTACCTCTGGTTCTGTGTAAGCACAAGAGAGTGCAGGTGCAAGGTCCTACCAGTGACATAGCCACCAGATATCACTACTTGGAAAGGCTCTGCAAGGACATTGAAACACCCAAGCTCTGCTTCACAGAACTGTTTAAAAAAGCAATCAGAGATTACATCTCTACCTAAATGAAAGGGTTCTTCCCCAGAAACCTCTTCAGGAACCTTAAAAGACCAAGAAAAGCAGATACATCATCACTGACTGCAGTGCTGTGGGTGGAGAGTGTGATGAGATGGATGAGTACATTACACAGGGCAGGTGCTGTTCTGTGTTGTATTTGCCTGGTTAAAATGTGCCTGATGCAACAGAGCGATTGGATCTGCTGCATTTGATTCAAGGTAGGATGCTGTGGGTTAACTCCGGTGGGCAGCTAAGCTCACTCCCTCCCACCCCCAGTGGGATGGGGGAAGAGGAAAGGAAGAATAAAAGCAAGAAAACTTGAGGGTCAAGATAAAAATAAATAGTAATTGATTTGTAAGTGAAGGATAAATAGAAGAAGAGAGAAGAAAACAAAACAAAAAAGTGATGCAAAGGCAATCACTCACTACCTCCCATGGGTAGACCGATGCCCAGCCAATTCCCAAGCAAAAGATGGCTAACCCTTTTATTGCTGAGTATGATGTTATATGGTATGGAATATTTCTTTGTTCAGGTCATCTGCCTGGTTGTGTCCCCTCACAACCTGTTGCACACACCCCCAGTCTATTCACTGGAGAGGCAGAGTGAGAAACAGAGGTGGCACTGATGTTGTGCAAACACTGTTTAGCAAAAGTTAGAACATTAGTGTGTTATCTGTACTGGTTTTGGTCACAAATTCAAAACACAACACCATATGAGCTGCTATGAAGAAAATTAACTCTATCCTAGCCAGGCCTAGTACAGGAGAGCATCAAAGAGTCCATTCAGGGATGTACTGATGTTCACGTCACCTCCCCATGCCTGTACTACGCTAGGGAATGTGTGCCCCTGGGCAGGGTCTGCTGGCACCAACACCACGGCCATCTGCAATGTTACATGTTTCAGGTGGCTGGGGGCCATCAACAGAGCAGGGTCACAGCTGCCAGCTCTGCTCCTCCTGCTCCAGGGAGAGAGATGGGAAGTTGGAGCATCTGCTGTTGTCTCTGCCCACGGAAGAAAAGAGAGGGGCAGCTCAGGCAGCCACAAGAATAGTTACATGCTCTCCCTGGATCAGGACCAGAGAAGCCAGGTGATGCTCAGCACAGAGAGCAGGCTGCAGAGGGGATTCCTCCAGGATGTGTGGGGAAGAAGGTGGAGTGGGGGGTCCCTGGTGATTCCCAGAAATAACTCAGCATGATTGGGCCTGAGTTGACAGCACCAGCTACTCAGCCAGGTAAGATCAGCCTGCACGGATTTTAGGCAGCCCTCTGTCCCACAGGGACATGAGGGAGCTAATCTGTGCCTTGCTCTAGGCTGCCTTAGAATCAGGGCTATGCAGAGAGCATTTTCTTTGCATAGCTTCTCTAATCCAGAGACAGAAGAGCCCGGGGGAATGGCTTGTGACTTTGCAGCAGGGAAGAAGCAGCAGCAGAGCCACGTTATTATTTTTGCCCTCCCCAACAGGCTGCCTCTTGTGCAGGCGTGAGGGCACAAAGCACAAGAGGAGCCACATCCAGACTTTGATTCACTCCCTCTTCTCACTGCCACTCCATATATTTGGCTCCTCCAGGCCAAAGGAAGGCCTCCTGCCTGTCACTATCCTCTTTCTGGGTTACTGTCAATTCACCTCTGCCTTGTTCACTAATGCATACTTGAGGCCACAGCTGGCCCAAGGAGACACCACCTACTGCCGCCTCTCCCTGCGGATGCCTGGGAGCAGAGAGCTCAGCACCGCTTCGTATTACAGTCTGCTGTCGAACTTGTTATCTGCTCACGCAGCCGGGGCTCTCTCAGAATTACTGCTTTCCAAACAGCTCCTTCTCATTACATAATTCTGCCGATAATCGTTCTTGCCCAAAGGTAATAGCTGTGCTTCTCGCAGATTATAACCAAGATTATCCTTTTCTGCTCACTGTCAAAACTCTCTGTCTCGCATTTTATTCCCTGTTCTTGCCTCTCATTTGCATTACACCTTTTGAGAACTCAGCGCAGGGCTTTTCCACACCAGTCCCCCATTTTACCACCACCAGCACCTTATGTAGTGAGGGGAGTGACTATTTGCCTGGGCAGCATCTCCCCTTTCGCCCTTGCCAGGCAAGTGCTCAGTGTGGCCACTCCTCCCTCCATCAAGCCTTTCCACATACTGCAAGCTATTCCAGCTAATTGGCGCTCCAGACTCCGACAAGGTCTACGTCGCACCACAGCACACTGCGAAGGGTTATCCACTGTCTTCCTCAGTCCACTAATTGTGTAATTATGCAGAAATGGCCTGTCTGGTACAATCTATTTCTCATACTCCCCTGTGGTGCTTGTTGCTTACAATGCTCATTATTCCTCTAAGTATTTGCAGACCTTCACCCTCCATCATATTTCCACAAATTGCAGTTCTATTAACAAGGGAACAATTCCTGAAGTCCTTGCAAACATTGCATTCATTTTCTCAACTGCTCCCTCCTTTCTGGTCAGGAGCAGATCTAGCGCTGTCTCCAGGCTGGCTCAGACTCTCCCGCTGTCTCGGTTCAGAAAAGGTGCCTTTGCTTTTGAGCCTCTCCCATGCAATTTGCTCATCTGCCAGACTCACAAGGCTTGGCTGTGCAGGTCCCGGTGCAACGGGAGGTGTGCTGTCCCCGGCTGACTGCCCACAAGGGTCCACTCACCTCACCCTTTGCTATGGGTACTGCTGGCTCTTTGCTACTCAATCCATCCCACAAGGAGGAGACAGGCAGGCTCCTTGCTTCATGCAGGAGCTCTGCCTGGTGCCAGGCTCATCTGTCTGTGCAATCAAACACCAGCTGTCCCCTCTGCAGTCTGAGTTCTTCAGACTCAGCTTCCTGCCACGAGCATGCACTAGGTCTGAGCTTGGAGCACTCCCCCTCCAGAAAGAAAGACCCTACGCACTTTAAGATGAAACCACCCTCTTCTGTTTTCATCTGCCTGATGAGGCTAGCAGCCCAGACACAGTCAGCACCAGACCTCCCCAGACTGGATCTTCTGAGCTAGAGGAAGGCTAACAGCCAGAAACCTGGCTGGAGATCCTGATATGCTTCAAGGTGGCACAGCAAGGGCAAGTAGCAGATGTGAGCCACTGATTTTGGGGGACAGGGCATTGGAGGCAGGCTGGGGAGGCTCTGGACCAAACACCGAGTTTCCTGGGACTGTGGCTCCTCTGGAGGTAGGGGATGGCTGCAGGAGGCCAGGCCAGGCCAGGCTGGTGTAAGTCAGTAATGGGGCTGGAGGGAGCTGAGGCACAAAGGTTGGCCCATTGCCCAAGACTCACCATATCAGGAGACCTCCAGGCCCTGAGAAGTAGTATTTCAGGGAATTTCCCTCCTTGCAGACAAGAGGAATCAGAGGGACATGAGGGCAGCCACCAGATAACTTCTTAAAATTTAAGAGCCTTATCTTGTGTCAGGGCCACCGCAGGCAAGAATGGGAGTGGGAGCCTCAGACGAGCTATTTTCTGGATGAGAACTAGACACAGTACTATTGAGCAGAGGTACTGTGTGTCAGCATATCCCTCAAATCCCTCATCCCTCAAATGAAACCATAAGTGAGGTCACATGAGATCACCAATGGCCCAGGAGTGAAGGACAGTGAGAGACTGCACTAAAACAGCTGCACTTGGCATCCCTCTGGGCAGGTACACCAACAGAATTACCTTCCCAGCACTGAATGTTGACAGAAGGACGTACCTCTCTGTCACTGTAGCAAATGCAAATCTTCAGGGTCAACTGGGAGTTGAGGGAGCATTTAGGATAGGGAAAGAGATGCTTAGGCTTGGTGGTAATAGTTGGTTGGGTTGGTCTTTAGTTTTGGTCCATTTGTTCAGCTTCCCTTCCTGGCCTATCCCTGCCCCTGTCTATCCTCTCTGCCCTTTCCCAGCATCAGATTCTTTTTCTCTTCAACTTGCTGTTGTTTATCCCTTGCGTTTTCCCTCCTAACTCCAAGCAGCCAGCTTGGTCCTGTCACACCCATGTCCTGAGTATGCACCAAGGCTGAAGGCACAGAACAGCTCACGTGACTGACTCATCCATGGAGTTAGGAACTGATGCACCCTTTTGGAAGAGCTGGGGAGGGCTGGGCAAGGTAGGGCCAACACACGCCTACCATGAGCACATCCACGCTGTACACCTTGTCTCCCAGAAGGACTTAAAGTGCACAAGTTGCTTCAGCAATGCCTAAGTTATCTCTATGCACTTGAGGTTCCACCGCAGCTCCTTGGCAAGCCACATCCAGAAGAAGCCAAATGACACCCAGACACACAGAGATGAAATTTTGCTTACATGCAAAGGGTGAACCTGCAGCATCAGCCCTGCAGGTGCTCCACTCCTTCATTTCATGTCCTGCAACCATCATGCCCCAGCTGCCTCCGTTTCTTCTGCACCACACACCTCCCTTCCTTGGAGGACCATGGGGTCAGCCCTACAGGCAGAGTTGTTGTACCTTGTGCATCACACCTCACAAACAGGCTAGAAGAGCACAGCAAAACAGGGATGGTCATGCAACGGACAGGCTGTAATGAGCCTAGGTGGTCAGTTGGCACATAATCTATCTTTGATCTCTCCTCTTTGACAGCCACAGTGTCTATGTAACCTGGACTTCTCACTCACCCCCAGAGCTATGCTGCAGACCATGCAGGCAAGAGTTGATGGCAATAGTCCCAAGCTGATCATCTCCCCTTATCAGAAATAACCCAGGGAAAGGGCTCAGAAGAGACCTAAGGGACCTTTCTACATGAATAAATTGGAGTTTACTGCAGAGCTGGATGCCCTGGGCAGTCTGGCTGTCAGGATATTCAGAGGAAACTTATGTTAGGCTTAATTTCCATTTTGAATTTCCAGTACAGCTTATGGCTTATTTGACTTGCGGGCCAGGCACAGTGCAATAAGAACTGTTACAACTGTTGATCGTGATAATAGACCAAGTGTGTTACTAAGCCTCACACAGGGTTATCTCTGGCATAGTATTCCACAAGAGAATTTAAATGTCTCTATAAAATTTAATTCTAACCATCTTTCTCCTAGATATTTCTGAAAGGGGGTCTCCCATGAGAGGCCTGGTGCTTTCTGCTTTCATTAAGTCTAGACATTTCATAAAGCAGTCTCTCCTTTTACTGTTCTGGCTTCCTCATTGTAAGCCAAGAGTTGATAAGACTTCACAAAAGGAGAAGAGGAGAACACACCAAAAACAAACCAGTTTGACACCATTTGGTCAGCTCAGTTGTAGATCTCAGAAGAGAGTTAATGGAGGAGAATGAACATGCTGCTCAGTCAGACAGGACTCCTCCATCCTCCTTTAATGACAGACCAACTGCTTTTGTAACTACCCCCTGCAGATATTAAAGCTGAGAAATCCTTCTCATAGCAGACCACAAAAAGAAAAGAGTTTTTTTCTGGAATGCCATGTCAATTAACAGGATGAACTTCTTAGAACTAGTCTGAAGGCTGCCGTATCTTAGGCTTCTTAGGCTAGGAGACCATTCACAGATACACCTGGATACATTGCAAGTAAGTTCACTGAAGAACTAGATATTCCTTCCTGTTTGTAAAATGATTCTTAGCTGATCTTACCAGCTAAAGATTACAAATACGTTTATAAACATCTGCTGAACAGTTTACAGGAAGAAATGTCAGGCTCTGACGCAGGTCATGTGTTATGATCTGCATTATGTCCTCACAGCAATCAAAGATACTGTCATTGCAATCACGCACATAACCCTGTGGGCTTTTATCTGACTAGCACAGGTAAGTGCATCAGTGAAGAGAGAGCTCAGGGCAATCCAGAAACCCAAGCACACAAAATGTATCTACTTTTGTGCTCCGGACAGGAAACTTGCACTAACTCCCTTGCTGCTATTGTTTATATATATATAAACTGGCATTATATAATGTAGCATTTTGGCATCTCTCCTGCTCAGGATGCCCGTGTGCTAGGCAAAGCAAGGTCGCAAGTCCCAGCAGTTTCCCTAACCACCAAGCACAGCCCTATTAATGATGACCTACAACTCTGGCATATGCAATGCTCAAGAAATTGGAGGAGGCACCCAAGAGTCCAGCCAGCCTTGTTCTTGGTTCTTAGACCAAGCCTTCAACAGCACTGCAGAAAAACAAGCTGGTTGACAAGTCTGCCTGATCTCCATTGGCCTCATTCAGCCCCAAGGGAAGTTTCATGATGAAGGTCCTTTGCAACATACCCCCTTGAGCACAGCTGAAATTGAAGCAAACAGGAGGGAACCCTAAGGGAGAGGACCAGGGTCTCAACTGTAAGTCTACGAATGCAGCACTGGCATGATTCAAGTGCTTAAGCAGTGGAAAAGTGCTGCATAACAACTAGCGAGGACTTTAGACTGGCACACTGGAGATTAAGAGGGTATAGGGCAGTGTTTGCACAATCCCTTTCTATGGTGTTAAATGCCCCCTATCCTGATGAGAGGGTCTTTTCTCTGTCTCAGAAACTTCTGCTAAATCAGGTAAGTACACATAGAAATTAGTATCTTCCTCTATAAAGCAGACATGGCAGACAAGCAGACATGGCAGAATTTCTGGCAAAATAATTTTGATCCCATACATTCCCCCACTTGTGGGGAGAAAATTCTCTCCCTTTGCCCTATTCTGAATGTTTGCTTTAGGACTCTGTCTGCAATTCTTTGGTCTAACATAATGAAGTGCTTTTTCTGCCTTCTGTGCCATAATGAAACGATAATGACCTTCTCTGGCAATCATTCGACCCTGAATAATTTGATCCATAAGCAATGGAAATGCTTGTCCCATCTGCCTCTGTTTAGAGCACAGCCAAGATGTTCTGCTTCTTTTCTCAGCTAAGGCATAAAACTTAGAGTGACCCCACCACTCAGTCTTGTCCTTTGGGTTCCCCAAAGGTAAGCTGGTAATTTTAAAGGCAAACTCAGTGCAGATGACTAAGTTAGAAATGCCCGTAAACAACCCAAGGCCCCATCCTGTTCTGAGACATCACATATTGCAGAGAGAAAAACTGAGTCCCATGTGTTCCCTCAGTGTCCCACATCATGAGCGAGTTTCCCACAGTTCAGAGGCACAGGGTGACAGGAGACAGCTCAGAGCAGTCTCTGTCCCTCTTGGCTCTTTCAGTTGCATGCACCAGGGTAGAGAGATGGAGCCAGACAGACCAGCCCCTGTGCCCCCCAGCCCTTTGGCATTCACCCCCAACACTCCCGCATTCAGAAATGTCTGCCAAGCAATCCATCTCCCACTGGCCCTTGTCTTGGGGACATCACCAGCCCTTCCTGACTGTCACGTTCTGTGTCCCAGCATCTGCCTCTGCTACTTCTGGGACAGGATGGCTGGGCCACTGAGCCCAGACCTCAGAGCCCCCTCACAACATCTGCTCCATCCAGGACTTGTGCTTCCCAACTGAATTTTTCTTACAGAAGGTCTTGTGCAGGAGTGCTCTGCACTGTCACCTCTACACCTTGAATCACAACAGCCTTTGACACATAAAGCAATAGGACACACAGCATGGCAGCTGGAAATCAGTGGGGAAGTCAAAGGATGATGAGTGTCCTCCGGTCACATGAGCTCAGAGTCACCCCAGCTGGCCAAGGTGCTGCAAGGTCCACGGTGGCCACTCCAAAGGGCAACTCAACCCACTTCAGATCCATGTCATCCTCTGGACATACTTGTCTCTCTTGTCTGTAGGAAGGGCTTAGGACACAACCTTCTTAGATGATGTGGTGAAATGAAGTGCCTAACTACGGTCTCTGTGACAGAAATAAGGTTAGAGGCAGGGTTCTCCACTCATGACATTTTGCAGGCAATGCTTGCCCACACTTCTCTCACAGCAGTCCAGGGAAGTGAGGTGACACCAGGAGAAAATCACAAATGTGACATTCTTCCACACAAAATTCAGCAGGTGAAGGGCCAGCAGTGCCAGGAGCACTCCTTCGCAGGCATGAGGAATACAAGTCACCTAGCACTCAACGATCACTGGCTCAAGCAGAGCTGCCGGAAGTGACAAAAGGAGCGGCAGGGACTTGTGGGCTGGGGAAAACTCGGGTGTTTGGTGGAGGACATGAGGGGAAGAGATTAAAACCATATACATGCTAGCCTAGATGGAGGAATTACGCATGACACAGATATTTCTGGTTATGCTCACAGTCCAGTTACAGTATTTTCAAAAGTGGAAGCCAGTTCTGGGTGCCCACACCCAGGCACCTGGTCTCCTTCCACCACTGCTGTGTTTTAACAGACACTCCAATGATGAACCCATCTGAGACTGTTCAGGGTACCTGTGAAGGATGGACGGGTTTGGGTTTAAAAGCCTCTTTGCCTGTTAGCCTTCCCCAGCTCCCAGAAGGAAAAGTCCTTAGACAAAAGTAGCATGGTTATCTTTTTTCATTCTTTATTTGCATGCCCTATGCTTCTCTGAGAACTGACAGACCCTCACCCATCTAGAAACACAAGCTCCTTGCCAGCACTTAGTGTGCTGTATATTAGTCCCTTTCTATAGAATAGGGCTGGATAGTGCAAACTACGGTGGGATTTATTATTTTTTTTTCACTTCCTAGCTGGCTTTCTTGGCTGCCTGGACAGAGACAGTAACAGGTCAACCTCATGCTAAGAAGCCACTTTTCTCAATGTCTCACCTCTGCTGAAGACCTGGTAATGACTTCCTCACATGCCCTGGCTCCAAAGGTTAGGCATAAATCAATGCCTAAGTCCCAGGATGCATTATTGTTCTAGCTGCTTGCTGAGAAATTATCCATGTTTGATTTCTGAACCGCTGCAGATAGCCCAGAAGGCCAGACTTCATGGCTGAGCAGCTAAGCTGCTCAGGAGTCTACAGTCATACCGGGAAAACATTTTTAGAGCTCCACAATTGAAAACCACTTCTCTCAGGCTCTTATTCTGCTAACAGCACTTTCTACCCCATATGTCAAGCTGTCACAATTCACACTTGCCAGCAGCTGCCTGACCCTGCTTGGGTGGTGGCAGGAGTAAAGCAGAAGAAACATGGAGCCAAGTGTTTAAAGGAACAGAGAAGTTGTGGGCAGAGATGGAAGAACACAAGACTGGCAGCCTTCAAGCTAGAGAGCTGTGTACTACACCAAGGTCCCAGCTGTGCTCCTTGGATCTTCCCAGAAGGACTAGTAAATTCATGCCCTGGAGGAGCTCTGAGAGAGACCAAGATCTAGCCCTTGATCCACAAAGCTCATCAGTATGGGGCAGCTCAGCTTTATCCAGGCAACCAGTGCCATTCGGATGGACCCCAGCTGTGGTACCTGCTGACTGTAGTCTTGTTATGCCAGTTTGATATCCCCTGCTCAAGGACATCTCCACGGACAGCACAGACCCTCAACACTCCTAGCACCGGCTCTGCATGCAAAGCTCACTAGGCACATCTGTGTGCGCGTGTGTGTTCCTCCCTGGTCCAAGTGGTAAAGCATGAGAAGAAACCTTGGCGCTGGTCCAGAGACATCTGAGCTTAGTAGCAGCATTTGACGACAGATGTGTGTCTTGCAACATCGCTACTGAAGTGTCTTTTCCTTTCAAAGTAGGAATCATTTTCCTTCACGTAATAGTCCAGGCAAATATAATCCTATTAACAGGGCTATTAAACTAAACAATACTTGGCACGCCATGACCTAAAGAAACAATCCACCAACACCGGCAGCTTGTAAACAGCCCTGTCCCTAAGGCAAAATGGGCATTTCCTATGCCCAAGTGACCTCCTAGCCAGCACCCTCCCACCCTGCTGCTGTCTTCATAAAAACTGTCTTTCCTGAGACAAGTGGGCCCCTTTCCATCCTGCTCTCCCACCCTCTCAATTGACTTTACTCCCTAGCCCAATTAGCATTCACTCAAGTTTACACTAAGACAAGGCCTGGATCTTTGCTGGCATCTCCTCAATGTCTCTAATCTTATATAGCTCTATAGGTCTATAGCTCTTTTGCTCTTACGTATACCAGAATTCCCAATCCAGTCATGCCCGACTTAAAAGCCCAGGCCCACATCTCTTTTTGGTAAGGCTGCCAATAAAAGTTCCTCCTCCTGATCTGGTCTCTCTGCTGATGTAGTCCTCTTGCTTCATTCCCTCAAGGATGCAGCTGGCCCTTCTCTGCCCTCGTTAGCTGATGTGACAGGGAATTGAGCTCTTGACAGCACTACCTTGGGAGGTGAGGAATGCTAGGATACTCAGGTATTCCATGTGCAGCCCTGGGCACTGGCTTCAACTCTGTAAGCCTGAAAATAGCTGTCATTTCCATGGTGCTCCAGCAAGCAGAAGAGCAAGGAGAAGAGTTTGGGCTGGGGAGCCATTTGGGGCTGCATAAAGACTTTTAGCAGCATGAAATGATGCACTTGCCCACAGATGTCCCATCCACCCCATGGGCCACTAAACTGCGATCAGCAAAGGATGAACCCCCAGAGACTAAACACCAATGTCGATGACCAAATACTGTCTTCTCATTTCTCCTCGGAGCTACCCACACAATACGACCTCAACAGATCTACACGCTGTTTAAACCACTTGTCTCTGACATCTCAGCACTCTTGGGCTCCCCAGGTTGTTCCAAGGAGAACAGACACACCTACCTATCAAAGCACTGCTGGTTTCCTTCCCCTGCAGCGAACCCAAAACAGGACTGGAGCAATCACCTTTCTCTGCCTGTTTGCCCACACTCCACCCCCTGCCTCTGTCTCCACAGACATGCCCAGAGTGCCACTGCACTGATTGTAAGAAGGAATCCTCTCATCCATCCTTTCAAGTACAGTTCATCCTTCGACTCCTTGCTAAGCAGCTCTTCTTTCCATGGGCTGAGATCAATTGCAGACAATTCATTGGCAGAGACCATTTACCAGACAGGTGAGGGATGTTTTATCATCATCCCATGCACTTCTGCCAGTTCCATGTAGAGAAGCGGAGGTGTTCATCCAAATGACATCCTTGGCTACATTACGTGTTGGAGCTGGTGTTTCCAAAGAGATGCACTATTCTACCACTCCGACTTGGAAGGAGTTATGCTCCAGCCCCACCAACTTATGGAAATCAGATTCCCCTCAAAGCTGGGGAAAGACAACCCAAAAATCACTAGTTGTTTTTCAATTCCTTTGTTATTGTATATTACCTTAGAAACCTTTGCAAAATAAGTAATGCAAACAAATCCAGATCAGTTCCCAATGAATTGTGTGGATCTCCAGAGAGCCCAAGCCAGAAAACCTAGACTAGAGAAAATGACATATGAAGCAGTATGGTTAAAATTGCTCATTGTCACTTGAATCTTGCACAGTCCAGCTACTTCATATTTTCTCCTAGCCAATTTGGCTTTCCTTGTTGCTTTGCTTTAAGGGGAAGGTTTTGATTCTTGCAGCTTAATATCTCCCTCATCTGCTTTTATGGGGAGAATGTATTGAAAATTCCCCTTCACACAAAACTCCCGCACAAAGTGAAGCAATAATAAATGGATCTCAAAGGATTTCTTGATCAGCTGCTCTTTCAAGGCTCTCATCTTGGCAGGGTCTAAGTTAAGGCTAAGATGAGCAGTCCAGCACTAAAACACTTGAAGGGATCTGATAGGATGAAGATCTACGAATCTGCCTCTATCAGAAAGTACAATCAAATTACAGGAATTCACTCAGGTAAACAAACAATCTGAAAACGTGTCCAGATATGTGCAGGGTGATTCAGTCCAATGATAAATAGACCAGACACCGCTCCAGCCACTTAAACTGACCACAGCACTTTTCACTGCATCCCCCCTCGAATTCCCGGAATAACAGACATTCTGCGTTGTTCAAACAAACAATATTTATTTTATTCTTACGTAAAATTGTACGGGTTCTGCAGATATAAACATAAGTAAACATTACCTCCTTTCCCCAGTGCTCTAATGCACAGCAGTATCGCAGAGACAGAAGGAGGACTACGGTGCCTGCATTCATCCCCCAGTTCTGCCAGACCTCCCCAAACAACTTTGCAGCGGTCAAGCATCTTGGGTTTTGGTCTCCCTCACACCAAGCACCTAAAGCCAATTTCACTTTAACATATATCAACATAACTGAGTTTTCAGAAGTGTTGAACTGCAGTAGCTATAACCAGCATTTTCAGCATTTGACAGCCAGGCCACTTCAATATATGTAGCTAAATATTTTAAAATACTGACAACAATGTTGTGTTTAGTCACCTAGAAAGAGAACAAGACAGTCTTCCTAACTGAAAGGCTGAGTTAGGCTCTTGGTGATGGTAAGCAGAGGACAGAAAGAAGCACAGAGCATTACAAAATGAAGAGGAGCATGTGCATATGCTGGATTCAAGAGGCTGATTTATTTCTCTTTTAGCAAAAGCATTCTGACACTTACATCTTTGTCTTTTCACAGATGGTGCTAAGCCAGATTGTCCTGCTGGAACCATTATTGACAGTGTCACTGAATCATCTCCATTAATTCCCATGAGGAGACATGGGTAATTCTGGAAGGCTAGTGTAAGGCAAACCCCAGTGGGGGCTCATTTAGTACTTTATAAACACTTTTGGAAAGCCGAGTTCCTGCTTCAAGCCTACAAAGCCAAAGATCAGTTCTGGCCAAGGTTAAGAAAAAGCCCTACCTAAGTCAGGAAATTTTACACAACTTGGCTTCACCTTTCAGCCAGCACTTTGGGAATCACCAGGATTCACTGGGGATGAGGATCTAAGATCCATCTTTCCACAAACTCATCAATCCCAGGAGCAGGGAAAAACCATGAGAAAAAGTGATACTTGCAAGTCACACCACAATTACTTGCTGTAACACCAGTTGCAGGATGCTCAAAGAACAAGATTGAAGAACCAGTCATCCCAGGGAAGGTTATGAAATAAAGACCAATAAAGAGTACATCTAATTGTTCCCCAGTGCAGACCAACCCAGAGAGCAATCTCTTCCAAAGCATCTTCCTAGAGGTTATGCACTTGTTCTCTGAGCATGAAGTTACTTGGGCAAAGGGTGGGAAACACATGAGAAGAACTTGAATATATTACGCAAGTCCCTACTAAAAAGGGAGAGCCTTTCTGCCACCCTCTCATCACCCCGCATGAAGCCAAGGGCTGCAAAGCCCCTGGAGCACTCAGCACTGGCAGACAAAGGGCCAGTGTTTGACCGGGTGATTTTTGACCGGTGCTGGGAATTTGCGCTGCTCCCTAAGTCCCTTTTACCCAGTCTTGCAGGGTTTGTAGCTCTCTGAAAGCACTGGGAATCAAGGACCCTATTATGCCTCATAAGCCTTAAGGAGTTTATCTCTTCTGAAGCACCTTGCTACCAAGGTTATTTCATTATCCAAAAAGATGAGACCTTCTAATGAATTTCAGATACAACAAGCCACTGCAAAGCTCACCTTCATCAAACCCTGTGTCGTGACAATGGGTAAACCAATTTTAACAATATATTCTGGAAGGGGCAATAGCATTATGGAGAGAAGAAGTTCCAGAAAGAAGCCTGATGTCGTATTTTCTATCACATTTCTCTGTGACAAAAAGCAGTAACAGCAATCAGTGCAAGCTGAAATATTGCCACATGGGGTCAGATTTTGAGGGCTACATCCACTGAGAACAAGACAGTCGAAAACACCCTTTTATCTGCCCTTGGTCTTTATTCATACAGTGGTTAAGCACCTGCTTAGATCTCAGAGCAGCGTATGTGCCTAACCATCGCAGGGAGAAGGTACCTTTCCTGGACTTCCACTTTACTACAGCACAAGACGACTCAAAAACCTGGACTTAACAAAAAGATTTGAAGTCAGTCAGTCACTGGGATCAGAGATACACCTGCTGGAAAGAGCTTGGGGATGCAGCAATAATTTCTGGGGAGAGCTATATTGTTATCGGGATATTGGTTTATCATAGGAACATCTAACAGCTCCAAAGGAGCTCTGATTTCAGGTGAGGCTGTGTAGATCCAATGTGCTTACAGTGCAAACAGACAAGACAGACAAAAGAAGGACACAGCCTGTGCTTTGGAGGAGAGAAATGGAAGCAGAGTATGCCTAGTCCCAGGTCATTGATGACATTTCATTGTGGGATGTGGATGCTTGAGTCCCACCAGGTCTTCTGGCCTGACAATGCAAGTACTCTGTAGACCTGCTGGGACTCAAGCATCCACAATCCCACACTGAGACCACACGAGTGCACTGAGTGATGAAGGTAGAGGGTGTACAAGGGCAGTCAAAGGAGGAGTTCAAGTGTCTGGCTGAGAGAGACTATGTTTAGCACACGAGGGAAGCAAAATCCATTTTCAGTCCCCATCAGCTGCAGAGCCAATCTGGAACTTTGTGTAAATCAAATCAAGCTTGACTTAAAGCAGTGCCAGCAGATCTAGCCCAGCACCTTCTCCCTGTCAGGCAGCCTACAAACAGCAAAAAGGAGTCTGGCCACCACAGAGATGGAACCACTAATGAACAGGAGAGCCACTTTGACAGCAGCCAGCCAGTCAAACTCTAATTAACTAGCAACAGCAGCACTGGATGATCATACTGGCAGCCCCAGGAAGTTTTCATCCCCAGATTTGCACTGCTAAAAGCACATTATCTAGGCAGCTGTGGCATGACCAAAACCTTTCTCCAGATGGAGCAGTTCATGGTCCCTTCACTTAAGTATGGGGCTGACTCGTGTGGTCATGCAGGCTGATTTCTCTAGAGCCTGAAAAGACTTATGTGCCTGTTTGAAACACTCTTATTCATGTAGTGAGTTGGAAGTACGGCCATCACGCATGTTTGGGGGTGTTGCCATAAATTGCTTCTCTGGACCTGTGTCATTTGTGAACTTATTTCCCCAGACGCATAGAGGGGAGTTTGTAAGTGACACAGAGAAAGGAGCAGCTGGAGACAGTTTGGTGATCAGACGCCTCCCAGAATCCTCACCCCAGCTCTTTGCAGGTTATGACCTTCTGCAGTTCAAACAACTGAGAGTAAAACCCCAGCCTGGTCAGCCAGAGCAGGTAGCAGGTCACAGTTTTTCTGTGTAAGTGGCAGTGGAATTGCTGGATACCACAGCAAGAGGCCCAAGTCATTTGTACGAACAGGAGGGTGGGCAGGCTGGGTGGCCCAGGGAGATACATGGGTTGCAACCTGCGAACAGACCCTGAGGCCACCCCCTTTCACTGAATGAAATTGAGGCACTCCCTTGTTCCAATGAGAATTTCCTAGAGCTAGCAAAGGTCCCCTCTGACCTCCCATCAGGTTATGAAGCTCTCAGTCAGTTTAGGAGACAACCAGGAGAGCATCCCCTCTCCCTTCTGCAGGGGATTACAATTTGGCTGTCCTCTCCTCATTTGGGTACTGCTTTGAGCTTAGACCTGGGCTGCTGAACAATCCTGGTCCTAAGAGGCTCCCTGACATCTTCTCCAGCTAGACGATATTCACCCTATGCAAAGGGCAATGCCAAGCCCAAATTCACCCAAATTCACCTAGTTTCCCTTTCCAGCATTTGCATGGCCAAATCCCCTGAAAAGCCAGCACTCTTAAAACATATTTTTCAGAGCCAGAGCTGAGCCATCCCCAACTCTTTTGTGCATGCCAACCCCCCAGGCTTGTTAGCAAACAGCTTTCAGATCACACAGGAAAATATAAAGATAGGGTTCTTGTTTGGGTTTTTATAAAACTTGTTCTGTACCAGGTGAGGTGAGAGAGGGAGAGCCGGTGCAGCTCTCTCTCTTGATCTCAATAAGAAAAGCCCAACAGCAAATTCATTAATTAAACAGCTGCTTTAACAAGACAGAATTAAAGAGAAACGTAGATAGCAGGTAAATCTTACACTCCTTCAGGTGCTGGGAGCCCTGCATTTGTACAGCATTGGACAGACCCCAGATGAATTCTCCTACAACGCTGCACAGATCCTGTCCCTGGAGAGAATCTCCTCTTTGGTCATCTGAGTTACTATTTTCTTACAAGAAAATAATTCTATTCACCATGTGTACTGTCAAACAGAAAGGATGTTCACATGAGAACCCCCAGCTGCACTGGTAGATAAAAGCAAGGCCATGCAGGCGGTGTAATCGCAGTACCGAGTACGAGCCGCCTGCAGTCTCCTCCGTTACCATCAGCGGGCTGAGTCTGTCCTGCAGCCACGGGATTTGTGCAGCACAGCACAGCCTGAAGGGACACTGGACATCCAGCACAGCCCAGCACAGCACAGGCCTGGGCGTACTCAGGGTCACTCTGATGTGGATCACTGGCTTCTCCATGCACAGTGGCTCCCGATCAGGATCACTGCATTCACCCCTTGATCCACATACAGGTTTCCTTTCCAAAGGAATGATAAGTTACAGATTATGTTAATACCATACAGGCTTCCCAAGCCCTAAGTACGAGGCGCAATAGAGCATACGCGGCACGTTCAAGTTCACTGACTGCTCCAAGCCAATGTCTTCTGCAAGGCTCCCAATACAAAACCTTATCATAACCAGCCGCGCAACAGCAGGGTTCAAGGGCATTTCTGATGAGTGCTGCTGAGCTCATTTTATGAGGATCGTGCTGCGTTTTATACGCTCTTGTGGAATTTTATTTGTCTTTGGTTGAACTTTCCATCTGCCTAAACATGCCCAGCGGGAGCTGAAGATGCCCACACAGTTCTTGTAGCGTTACACCTGAGTGACAATACCCACAGCTCTGCCCAGCCACCTCCCATCCTGCTTCTGCTTGGCTGGCAGCGGTCGATGGGCCTCCGCGCCCGGGTTTGTGTGGGCATGTGTGCCCACTTGCTGTATTTGACAAGGACACGCACCTCACAGCTTGCAGCGCCAGGCCCTGCTTCTTTCCAGTGGGCTCCTTCAGTTCCCCCCGGCACAGCCCTGAGCTGCAGAGCTCAGATGGTACCTTCAGCACAGCCTGCTAAACAATGAGATCTCTCTTTCACCACCCAAAGCAGACACCCCTTCTCGGGCTTTACTCAACAGATCTAAGTTTCAGAGAGAAATGGGTACATACAGAGTCAGATACCCAGGTTTTGATCTCATTTCTCCAGGCCAAACAACCAGGGGAGCAGCTTCACAAGTACGCAACACCCAGCAGAGCTTGCAGAGCAGCTCAGCAGCCTCTCCACCATGGGTTACCTCTGCCCCTCCAACCCAGAGATACAACAGTCGCGCTGCTTTGGCTCAGAAGTCTTAACAAAGCCTCTTCTTCCTGGAGGAAGCCAATGTCAGTCTCAGACCTGCATTCCAGTCCTAACAACCCTTGGGTCCTAAGAACATGTAAACTGAAAGGCTTTTCTAGGGAGAAGGACAAAAATGTAGTATGTGTGCATGCTTGTATAGCTCACAAATGGGTGACAGCATTAAAGTCCTGCTACATTTTGACATCAGTACTCAAGAAGGAAGAAAAAAAAATTTTTAGCTGCTCATTCAAATATACCTGAGTCATCTTCTCCTTTGCATAAAAATCACTTCTAATCCTGACATCCTGGGCAGAGCTCTCTGATTCACACACATCCCCTTTGCAGTCACCAAAGCTCTGAGCACCACGATTCCTTACCTCCAGTCTTGCTAAAGGAGCCAAGCTACATTTTGTTCACATTTCACCTCCTCCTTCCTCTCCTCACAAGAATTTTCCGAGAAGGGAAGCTGAGCTGCTGCATACACCAACAAGCAAAAATCCCCTTGGGTAATCTGGGTTGCGATCTGCCACCAAGACACAGCTGCATTCAAATGACACAGAAGACAATCAGATTTCTCATCATAGCACAGTATCCAGCTGTGGAACCTGACTGATGCTCAAAGTGTCAAAGCCTTGATGCTGATCTCAGCTCCTGCTCCTCAACAATACAGTGAACCATGCTAAGGGCACACATGCACATGCACACCAGTAACTGGCTCTCAGATCAGCCTCTCTTGAATCAATGGGACTTCCCAGAGAACATCGGCTTCCTATTGGAACAGGTCCCTTTGCTTTCTTTCACAGAAAGTTAATAGCCCTCTGGGCATGCCTTACCTGGAAAACACTTGGGAAAGCACTGAGAATGTTCTGCTGCCTTTTAAGTCAACTAAGCAACTGGAAGCAAGAGGAAGTCAGCAGCGGTGAGCAGACAAGAATATGAGAATCACCATTTTAATGAAATTCACAAGCAGAGACTGTGATGTTATTCCCCATGTTTCAGCCAAGCGCAATCTAAATACTTCTGAGTACAATGAACACAAAAGCACCACGGGCCCAAAACCACACCATCACAGAGACCACAGGCTTGTAGCGAAGTATTACAGGATAGAGCTTGGCAGGCAGGCACATTGCAGTTATTTTGGAGTTGATGTGGTTGTTCTTGGTGCCACCACCAGAAAAAGCAGCATGCATGAGTCCAAAACCAGTGCAGAGCACTGCAGCTGTTGGAGGTTTGAAATGGAGAAAGACAGCAGTCTGCTACAAAAATCCCCTCCTCTCCCACGCAGGGTTGCAAAGAAAACAGGTCTTTCCCAGACCCAAGGTTGTCAGACTTCACTGCCATAACCCGAGGTCTCCGTAGCCATGGCCTCCTGACCAGAGAACACCTCGACTCAAAGCCTTTCTGTTGCCTTGGATGGATGCCCTTGTTGCATCCACGGAGATGTCATGCATACATGCTCCTGGAACCACTTCTGCTAGTGAACCACTTCTGCCACGTGGCTGCTGAGCCCAGTGCTGCAGCCATCACTCACTCCATGCCAGACTGAGTCATTCTGAATAACAACTATTGATGTCAAATTGATCTCTGGGAGCCAGTTCAGCTATGCACAAGGCCAGGATCTGCTTACTGTGAGTCACAGTGGGGCAGAGCAGTACCAGATGACCTACAAGTAGACCCACAAGTGGGACTGTTTAAAAGTGTAAGCTGAAGGCACTTTTTGATTTGCACTGACAGACATCTGCTTAAGTAAAGAATCAGAAAATGAGCCAGGTATAGGGGCCAAACACCATCAGAGCCCATTTCTCCTCATTTCTTATAACCATTCAAAATGGGTATGCTTTTATGGAAATCAAGGGGGGATGCTGATGCCCAATCAGTCAGGTGAGAGAAGCATCAGGGCCCTTTGTTTGCTGGTACTCTGATCTTGCACAGGTGAAGTCTTCATTGCACACAGCCAGGGCACCACACAGATCTAGCGCAATTTAGCCTACAGCCTTTCCAGAGCCACACAATGCCACACAGAGCTGACGAGCTGCCGCAGTCCTGCCCAGAGCTGCTAGGCAAGGCCCACCCTGTAAGGCAGCAGCGCCAGCCCTGGGTCGCTCTCGCCGGCCCCTGCTGCCAGCCTGACCCTTTCCCTGGCGTGCGTATCCCGGCCTGCATCAGGCTGTCTCACCCTGTGCAGCAAGCACAGCTGTGTGTGTTTAGTTTACCCAGAGTGGCACTGGGGGTGGAACAGTGACCTTTCTCATGAAACCGTATGGGAAACGAAATTCCCTCTTTCAAAACTTTGTCATGTCTCAACTAGCTGCTCTGCAAGTAATTTTTACAAAAGAAGGAGGGAGCTGTCAGCTGAGACCTGTCAGTGACCGAGAGCACAAATCACACTACCTCCCCAAGCCATGGAGACAAAAGCAAAGCACTTGGCAAGGCGACTGCTAACCCCACTGCCTTGGTGCCAAGCTACCCAGGCTGCCTCCTCCAGCAGGCTCCTTGGAGCAACGCAGACGGGAGGAGCTGGCAGCCAGCGTGACAAGCGGCAGGGGAGGGCTGGGAAATCAAAGAAGGGCCATTTCCACACAGAGAAACATTCCCGTGCCTTGAAGCAAGAAGGAGCTTGCGCCTAGAAGCGCGTGCCCCATCCAGCCTGCCTCGCTAACGTAGCGGGAGCGCATGTGCCTTGCTGCTCCCATACACGCCACCTTAGCAACACACGCGGAGTCAGTGCTGCTGGGTGAACTGCCGCTCCCATCCTGGGCAGTGAAGACACACAAAGAATAAACCTGGAGGAGGTCTGGTTCCTTCCTCCCTCCAGCCAGAGCACCGAGGCTAAAAATCTCTTTTTTTCTCCATTTGTCGGGACCCCCAATCACAGAATTCATAACCTTGTAATAGCAAAGCTGATGTCTTATAACTGCAAGCAGCACCATTAGGAGACATTGGAAGACAGAAAAAAACCTTTGGCACAGGAGATTTGAAAATACAGGAGCAGAGACTATTACCTGCATTGGAGAGGTCTGTCTAAGGAGGGGATTTCCCAAAGCATCACGCTCAGCCTCTGTTTCAGAAGCCTGTGTTGAACAGGGTAAAAACTGCCTATCTGCAGTCAGAGAAAACATGCAGAGAAAAATCACCACCTCCAGCTTCATCTGAGCTCCGGGCTGTTGCTCATGGCATGCTGACGCTTTCATATCTTGGGGAAATCTGTCACTTCAAAGTCACGCTGACATATAGGGAGTGAAAGGCAGGAGCAGCCTCACATTTGCATGCTGCAGCTAAATAAAGCAAGTTGCCAAGATACATTTGCTGCTCTCAAAGTATGTTGCTGAACATGATCCAGGTGTGCATCGACGTTAGACACAACCATTCATCCTTAGTGCTACAATGCATTCATTGGTCATTCACACGCTGAGACCTCTCTTTCCTTTGCCAGGTTCTTGCTGGATTTTGTTCTGTTACTTCTATCCCAGTTACCCGCATACAGAGTGAAGAAACAAGATCAATTCCTAGTCCTCAAAGGGCTTAGGACTCGATTTTCCCAATCATCCAATAAAAATGCAGCCTCTTGCTTGCTTTAGATCAACGCATTTGTGTGCAGAGGATGAGCAGCTTTACTTATCCATTAAGACACTCTTGCAGAGGTTTGGGAATCTTGTACTAGACTTTTAGAGGCTGATGGCACAAAATTCTGCTGTATCAAGGGGAGAACAGGCCCTTTAGCTCAGACCTGTCCTTTTTTTACAACTCTGCTCATCAGCATTAATTTGTAGCTTTTTCCTTTTCTTAATGGGCTCTTTTGGGAGAGGATTATGAACAAAAGGAATTCCTAAGGAGTTAAAGACACTGTTTAAGAGGTGCCTTGAAAGCCTTGTCAGTACTAACTGAAGGCAGGCGGAAGTACCAGCAAAACATGTTCCTGCTCCTGCAGTGGTGCTGGCAGGATTAGCCCCTTACACCTTGTGGTGCTGTAACATTAAGGTTCATGTGATGCCCTAGACACATACTGAGTCAGTTCTGCATCAGATCTCAGCTCTGCATGGTACACCAGCATCCTATGATGTAGGCCCAAAAATCTGCCCTGAGCATCTCTGTTCAGGTCGCAGAGCCTTGAGCTGTGCATCTGGTCTGGGGACAACTGTGGCTACACAATTAGACTTCTTGGAGTGCTGCGGCCACAAGCTCTGATGGAGCAAGGCACCTCGGCACAGTCATTGGGGTGGCAGTGTCAGGACCGTCACGGCCAGAACCTCTGCAGCCCAGGCAGGGAACCCATGCATCTAATGCAGCAAAACAGAACCCTGCATAAAAGGGATCATCCTGAAAGGAAACCTCTATTAATGACTACCACTGAAATTTTAGACCTGGCAGTAAAATCCAACTCGGTCTTTCATCAGAGAGGCACTAGCACTCTCCAGGTATGAACAGAGGTCTTCCATGCAGTGCCCAGATCAGATTTCTGGTCACCAGGAACAGAGCATGAAGATATTCTAGACACACCCAGGAATCTCCAGGAAGAGATTTGGGAAGTGAAGTTTCCAGATGGTGGTAAAAATGGAAGATTTGATGAAAGCAGCACAGGAATCGGTGCTTGTCAAAACTAAGGAAAGAGATTATCCAAGGCCTGGATACTTAAATATGGACAATTTAAAATTTAAATTTGAAAAAAAAAAAAAAAGAAAATTTGGAATTATCAAATGGGAAATGAGTTAAAGATCTCCTCAAAATCTTGGCTCTTGTCCATAGCACAGCTCACCAGGACAAGTTTCTTCCCCTCCTCCTACAAGGCTCTTTCCCAGGCCCTTTCTCCACTCAGGACTTTGCGTTCTCTTCATACTGTGAAGTCAAGCTCTAAGCTTGCCCCCTTCAGTTCATTCCATTTACTGTCCACAAAACAGAGAAAACTGCAGTCACATCATTTTCTACACAGCATGAGCTTCCCACCATCCAGCTCAGGTCTTCTTTTTCTCTGCAGGCCAATTTACTTCAGAATCTCCTCTGGCATCTCCCCTATCTTTTCCCACTCATGCCTTCCTCTCCTAAGGGCCTCCAGAGGTCACCCACAGGGGTCTCTAACAAGCTGCTCCACCGGTCAAATTCAGAGAACTACCCTGAGGTCCCACCATCCACTGCAGCTCTTCCACATGTTCTCCGCATAGCTCGTGTGCTGTGAGGTGGGGAATGAACTTGGAACGTGACCTTGGAGTGTCACTAGCCCACCTGGGCTAGCACCATTTAAGTGCTCCCACCTGGACACTCAGGACATTTCACAAGAGCAAGCCAAGGGGGTAATACAGGCTCACCCTTTGGGAGGCAGTCAGCGACCCAGGCAAAAGCCTTCCTGCCACCTTTTATCTTCTAAGCTAGGGTAGGAAGCCAAGGAGTGGTGTTTTCTTTTCTCTGTACCTCCTACAGGTGAGAAGTCCCAACATGGATCAGATACCCTTTGTAAGTAGAAAGCCATTACAGGAGATCCAGCGCTGAACATATTCCTCCCATGTCTGGGAGTTTGCATAGGCTCGTTATTATGTTAGTTAATACCTTAAGGGAACAAAGGAAAAAAAAATCTAGAAGAGGTTTTCCAAATCCTACAATGGCATGGTATTTACTGGAGGGTCTAAAGCAAAAGGCTGTGTTGTGCCAGACCAGTAGGTCTGCTGTTAATTATGAGCTTTCCCTGGAGAAGACGCGCCTACCTCCATTCTCATCTCTAGAATCCTGACCCCAAATTCAGCCAGTAACACACACCCAAACCATGGTATTCACTGCCGCAGAAGTAGCATATAGAGATGATCCCTCATCCACAGAACCCACAGGGCAAGATGCCTCGTTTTGCCAAAGAAATCCAAAGTGAAATGAAGGCCCAGACTTCCCTACACACACACATATATACATGTCCTCACTGCCTTCCACCAGCCTGCATCAGGACCACCTAGCCTTTGCAGATCACACGGCACCTCCAAATTCCACCTAGGCCAGGCTTGTCACAGCAGTGACAGCCTGGCCCCATCAAATGCTAAATGACAAACACAGAGTTCGTACAAAAGGTTCCGCAGGGTTGCAGGGAGAGGTAATGCTTGCAGCACGTCCCCTGGCAGAACCTGGCAGATTCCTCACGATACCCACCTCACCTTGTTTTCTCATCAAGCTGCTGGCAGGGCTCAGGCCAGAGCACACACTCTGCCATCTCAGCTAGGAAACACAACAGCAAAAAACAGTGCCAGGTAGGTGTCACGGAGCTGTTCTGGAAGCCCAGACCTGCTCCTCCTGGATGATCATGGAGTATCATTCTCTGCTGCTCACAGGACATCATTAACAGGGATATTGAGGCCAGCCCCAGCAATCTGGAGCCAGAAAAGCAGTTCTTCATGGACACGGAAAGCTTCTGTTTTGTGGTGGTATAGCTGATGTCAGTGCCTGGAGAAGCTGCAAAGTTGATTCAGATTAACCCATGTGGCTCTACAACAGATCCCTGCAGCGGCACAGCAAGGGTTGATGTGACTCCAGTAACCAGCAGGTGAGCAAGGATCCACCGGCACTTACTGGGGCCAAATGCTACCCAAAGCATGTCATCGAAGGGACTGAAATCTTTACTCAGGATTGTTGCCACAGACAATTGGGTGTGAAGCAGGGAGCCCCCAGATTAAACATTTGATTAATCTAGATGCCAGGTCTTGGAGGCTGCAAGATTCAGTCAGTGTGGAAACAAAACCAACACAAGCAATTCCATGTGGGCCAGGATCCATGAAGCACTCCCTGCAGTAGCAAGAGTGCTGCTATTAGACCACGCAGACCAATAGTAGACCAGTGCCTTCATCAGGGCACTTTTGCAGGTCTTTTCAAATCCCTCCCTACCCCTTCCTTTAGTTCTGATCAAGCCTCTCCCTCTCTGGCAGAACTGCTCTACATTGGTGAACAGCAGCTTTGGTGGCTGGACTTACATTCAGATAAGGAAGAACTTTGCATTTCTAGAAACCAGAAAAAATATTTCATCCTTTTTACCAAAGAAACAGGTCTAATTAAACTGCTTGATCTGTGCATGAATCTGGATTTCTCCTCCCAGAAACTTCTGACTCTCCTGTCTGATTTTAACTCCATTTCAGCAGATGGGCAGAAATGCAAAGATTGTGGCAGTCAGAAAGGTCTGCAATGTGAGCACCTGTGGAGGTAGAGAGGCTCAAAGGCTCTCGTGTGCCCAGGGAGCCTCTAACCCTACTACTCACTGAAGTAAGTGTGGCTGCCTGGAGGATGTCACTAGGATGTTCCAGAAAAGAAAGAAACGATGCCTCCACAAAGCTCCAAAGGATGTAATGTCTCTGCAGAAATGCCCACAGGCCTTGCAGGTGATGACCTTTCTCCAAAAAGCAGCTACCTAATGCCAGAGAAAAGGGTATGGTAGAGAAAGAAGAACAAGCTAAAGTCAGGAAAGAGCAGATGGAGGAAGAGTAAGAGAGAGAGAGCACAGAAGCCTGGGAGTGTCCTGGAGAGGAACAAGAGAAAGCAGAGATGAAAGCTGCTGCAGCTGTTAAGTGTGACACTGCTGTCCAATAAAGCCTTAAACAACTCTCTACTTGATGGAGAAACTTTCTTGAAGACCAATTGCTATGCTTGTCGCAACTCAGACCTTCCTGAAGCAAGCCAGGGTCCATTGGCCCCAGAACTTGTGAATAGTTTCTTCTAGGACAAATTTCTAGGTAACTTTCTTCCCACACCCACCACCTACACAACACACCAAAGTCAATAGAGCTGCAGAAGGAGGGACTTGTGCCCAACCCTACGGAGCAATTCTTCAGTATCTCAGTTGCTAGTGTAACCATTGCAACCCCGTGCAGCCAGTTGGAAGATGTACCAATGAGACAGACCTGCAGGCTCAGTGAGAGGGATGCTGGGGCAAGGATGAGAAAATGCCATTTAGATGTTGGATTGGGCTCACAGCTGGGACGACAGAGATATTAGCGTGTTGAAGCCCAGAACTGCAACAAAATGAGATGGTCCACTCTACCACTCCTCGGGGCAGCTTAGAGCTGCACTGCCTGCCTCAGTACTGACCCAGGGTCTATCAGGCCTCTGCAGAGTCCACACAAGCTCCATTACGCTTCCTAGACAAGCTAATGGCCTGGGGAACTGGTGGCCAGATCTGCATCCTGATAGAGGAGGAACCTACAGAATTACAGCATCTCTCAACATACTGTGTCTGTTTCCCAAGAGCCTTCACAGGGCCTGCAGGACAGTTAACAGGATCTCCTCCATCTTAAAGGACCTGGGAATACCTGCAGTCCCCAGAGCAGAGATTCTCCTCCCCCATGATGCCTCCTACTTCTTTCTGGTTTTAGGCTCAATGGGAGCACCTCTTCTGATGCCTGCATTTTCTGCCCAGCTCAGGTAACAATTTTCAGAGCCAGGCAACTGTATGTGTGCACTTGCTAGACACCCAGGTTTGTGCAGAAGGGGGCTGTTTGGACCTCACAATTTCTGAGAAAGCAGAAAGAAATCAACAGCAGTGCTGAGAAAGCAGGCTAGTAAGCAGCCTCTTACTATCTCCTGACCAATATGCTAGCACCTGTTCAATCCACTCTGGAGCTGAATTCAGTTCAGTGCTTTTCTTACAATCTTCTGAAATCTACATCATTCCCTTGCTCACCCTCCTCAGTTTGCTTGCTCAGCCTTGCCTGCAGAAATTTCTACCCAGGACAGTGGGACTCAGAGCCTGTTCAAATCCACTTGATCTCTTCCACTAGGAAACTTCAGATGCTAAAGTATTTTACGCTAATTGCATACAAGCCAGTTATTAAAAAAAAATGCAAAAGGTTATACATGACACACTTCAGTGTCTTCTACTTTTATAATGTATTTGATGACAACCCCCCGGGGAAAACACTCCTCCATGAACAAGTAATGACACAAGAGGAAAGCATAAGTAGGGCAATCTGGGTATGGATGATAATTACCGACGCATAAAAATATATCATGAGATACGCTTAAATAACTTCACATGAGGCGGCAGTTCTGGCTTAGCAATTCCTTTACCATGATATCATTTTTCTGCTCATAGGCCAACTGAAAGTAGCTAAAAATCTCAGGATGAAATGGACCGAGGAGTCAACAGGGGTGAGTCTGTGGCCTTTCTCCTGTCACACTCTCACTGGCATTGAATTTGGCCCTAGAAAGCTAGTGCTAGTTTTCCCTGGGCTTCCTCTTCCTGGCAAACTGAGCTTCAGTTTGCCCTGCCATACTGGACTCCAAATCAACAGACGTTCCCTCTTCACAGCTGACCCACGATTTGCCTTGGAATAAGAGACTGGCCAAGGGTTTTGTTTGTACAGGAAGCAATACTTTCTTTTAGTCTGATCAAAAGACTCCCAATATAATGTAGAAATCATTTACCGAGCTCTCTCAGGAGCACAGATTCCCCTTACTGTGATGCCTTGGGAGTTTCTGGAACGAATTGTGCCCTTTGGGCTGGCCTGAAGGGACACATACTGCAGTACTGTTATCACTGTCCTCCTTCAAACCGTGTACTCATGTGCTACTTGACAAGCAGACACATCTCACTGAGCAGCAGCATCTGAGACAACAGACAGATGCCCTGAGACATGTCCCAGGCTCAGCAGCACACGCACATAGTTTTCTCTCTATCTACATGTCTGCCAATGCATCGAGACTCATTCTCTGCACAGGTCTCCTGCAGACTGTCTGGAAAATTGGATGAAAAGAGGCAACTTGAACACTATGGTCTGCCAGCACTGGCTCCGGGAGATGCCACCACGAGCTCAGAAAGTCCTAGAAAAGCAAACAAGGCTAAACAGGCATTACAGGAAGATGATGACTGGGCATGTCAACATTGCAGGCAGGAGGCCTAACATGTAGGCAGGAACCCGAGCTCTCCTGGAGAGAGCGCACCAGGCAAACAGATATATGTTCTGCTCCAAACTGCTGGATCCAGGATATAGGGAGAAGTCAGAAACAAAAGACAGGCCTGGAAATAGGGACTAAGGACAACCAAAGTGTTTTACACCATTGCAGGTGCATGTGTCTTGTGTAAGGGTGAGCTGCTAGGGTTGAAGCACAGACGCAGCCTACATACCTAATCTTTCTACCTGAGCACCAATACCATGTCCCTCAAATCAAAGCACACATAAACACGTTCCTCAGGTCCTTAACTGTGTTTCTGGTATATAATTTAATGCCTGAGCTATGCTTTACCTTGGGGTAAATCTAGGCTTCCTCGCAAGAAGGCTTGCTGCAGGGCAACAAAGTGCTTAATGCTGGTCCTGCTGTTTTCCATTCACGACAACAACATCCTTCTTTAGTCCACACAGTTAAGGTTCTTCCCCAAAGAGAGTCACAGGACCCAAAGCCCCTCCTCACACCTTCACACAGACAGTGAAGATCCCAGAACATGTTGTGGTAGAGAAGTTCACAAGAGGGGACTAAACCAAATACTGAGAGCACAGTGACAACCAGCCTGTAGACATGTCACACTGTTCTACCAGACAGGGAACAGATGTCTGGCTAAACAACCAAGAAATGGTATCTGTAATGCTTCATACAACTCAAGTTTGCCTCCTGGAATAAACAGCAATGGTAAAGTTTGTCAGTCTTGGGAGAAAAGAAAGAAGTCCCTACCCACCTCACCAGCTCCAAATTAACCCTTTGTCGGGCTCAGACCAGTGTGTATCTCTGAGGAGTTCTGTCCAAATTTTCTGCTGCCCACAGCCAGTCAGAAATGTCTTTTCTACCTGAGTCCCTATGACTCTGTTATATTCCTTCCTTGCATAACGTATATAAAGTAGAAATAACAGTGGCTTAATCTGTACTTTCCACTCCTATTGTTCTCTGATGACCTGCTGTAATTATCCAAACTGAACTCTTCTGGCAGAGCACAGCATCATTTCTTTACTGGCTCAATCTGTTCCCAGTGTGCTACTGACCCTGTCTGGAAGCATTTTCTTCTGGTGAACTGTCCTAGGAGCCAGTGATCCTCTCAACAGGGCAAGTCCAACAGCTCTGGGCTGAGATGGAAATGACCATTAGCATTGGCAGCAGAGGGAGAGCTCTCACAAGCATTCCTAGAGCTTCACACCCTGAGATGGAGAGAAACAAAAATACCATCTTCCCTGATAGAGGGAAGAAGGGAAAACAACTTTCCAGGTGCCCTACTACAGACAAGCACAATCGCGTTCAAACAGGGAGCTTCATCAGCAACCTGTTAGCTTTGGTGGGGTTCTGTAATTTCCTTTGTTTTTTAAGAAGACACGTTGCCTCTTTCCAGGCTGTTTTGTTTTGGCTTCCTGTGCCAGTGAGCCAGGAAAAAAACCCCAAGCCTTGTCAAAAATATGATCTTTTCCCCCTGGTTTCCTTTTTTATAGCTGCTGAAATGAGGTGGACCAACAGCAATTACCTCCCTGTTCTTACTCCCTGGTTTGGATAGGGGAAGTGAAACTGAACTCCCTGGGAGCATGCAGTTAACTGAACTGTCTGAGCAGAGTGAGCACTGATCTTTTGAAAGCCAAAAGAGATCAGAAGGAGGTTGATCCTCCATTTTCTATCCTGGCAAAACTGCTATCATTATCAACAAACACATGGTGATTCAGGGACCAAAGAGAATCCGTTTGAGACAGGATTGTTACAACAACTGCTCATTTAATTTCAGATTCCTCACCGTGTCAGTGGTTTTGTTGTACCTCCTGCACCCATTACTCAGGAATCCCCAACGATGAAAATCCCTGGTGACCCTGGTGACATATCCCCAGGCTGCACTGGGCTTTCCTGGGCAAAGAGCCATTGAAGGCATACGGAGCCTTCAGGCTGAAAGGACACAGCTCCATGTGTCTCTGCCACCAGCACTGAACAGCAGTGTGGGAAGCACAGACAAACAACCACCACGCTCACTTCTGGACTGCCCTTCACCATAGAAGCATAGCCCACCCTGCTCCTCAGAAAAGCAGCTGCAGTCTCTTCTGCCATGTGAGCCCACAGGCTCAGGCACCCTGCCAGACTTTTGCACTGATGGGGGAAAAATAAGTACGCTGCAGTGTTTACAGAGATGGAGAGAGGATTAAAGCCTTTTGTGAGCAGCTAGTAACCCAAACCAGAGGTGCAGGGCAGAGATTGTATGTCACGGCATCCAGAGTACAGAGTGGGATATGAAAGGCAGATTAGGATAATTTCACGTGCCAGACACCAGGAGAGACCTTGCAGTCCAAACATGCTTGAACTTGCTGATAAACCTGTTGCCTTCAGTGGATAGCCACCAAAGCGGGCTAAAAAGCTGGGGCCACAGAGCAAATGCCAGGCCCGATAACAGGCATTTAATATTTATTAGTGCAGGGTTATGAGCCCCTCTCTCCATACTTCTACCTTCACTAACAGCATCAGCCCTTCTGCAATCCCACCAGGAGAGAGGCCTTTCCCTGGTCAAATGGTTTGTGTCAGGCTGACACCAGACGCCTCTGTGTCTCACTGAAAGGAGCTGTTTTATGGCCAACTGCCAAAATTAGTTTATAACCTGTGACTGGTACCAGCAATCGCTATGTCTGACTGAAGGGAAGGTGCCCTGATCTCAGGTCTATGATTATGTATGTCAGGAGAAGAGCTAACTGTATTATCATGCATACTGCTCACATTATCATATTAACCCCTCAAGCTCAAAACATGCTGCAAGAGCATCTGCCCTGAAGTGCACAGTAAGGAGAGCTGTGGAGGCACTGGGAAGTGCCTGTTCTATTGCTATCCCAGCCTGGGCATTACAGGCCAGTGGTCTATTTTCATCAGATACAGTCTCCTCTGCAACTGCTCATTCTCTCTGGCCCTGGGCAGTTAGTTCTGTAGACTTCTATGGCTTGTGGTAGAACAGCACTTTACATCTACCTAACAGTCTTAAGAGCCAAACAGATGTTCATTGCTTACACCAACACTAAAATACTAGCCCTGTTTTACACATTCATTGTCATCATGAAATCTCACACGCAGGCAGTTAGTGACTGTATGCAGCCAAAGTGGCACTGAAAGTAACTGCATCCCTTAGAGGAAGAGCAAGCAATAAAATGGCAGAAATTCTTTTTATGCTAAAGTTAGATCAAGGTCAGATTCACCAGCCCGTGGTCTATGGATCTAGAGGAGTGTATTTCCTAGTGCTTAGCACCTTCACAGAGAACAGGATGCCACACAGAGATGAAGCATATGAAGGACTGAAAACTACAAGAATAGTTCAGAATCTTTCAATCAAGGAAAAGGAAAAGGGCGAAGTGGGAAATGCTCTAATGGAATAAGAGAAAAATCTATTGGATTGAGTCATTGCATCAAGCAAAATGGGCATACTTTAAAATTTGCTTGGCGTACTAGAAAGGGGAATGCTATTGAGTGATCACGTGAGATAAGACGAAACCCACAGCAAGCAGACAAGGCCTTCATTTCAAGTGAAGGAAAGCTTTCTGGCAAATGTAAGGTATAGCAGGAAGGCGGACATCCTTGGGTCAGTCAGCTCCGGCTCCTGTGTGTCTTTTGCTATGGTAATGGAGATTGGACTTCCAGAATGAGTTGCTGGCATACAAGAACTGCACATAGTAGCATCCTAGTAGCACAAGGGTCCCCACCACTATTTCAGTCTCCACTGTATCCAAGATGCAAATTACTAGACGCCCTATGATCACCACTGTATCTAGGATACTGTCTGGGATATCCTCTCACAGTGTATCCTGGCCTCGCCCAGCCAAGCATCATCAGGTTTTAAAAAAAAAAGCTATACAGACAGGAAAAAGAGATGGATTTTGTCCAGCCCTTCAATAAAAGATTATCTCTACTCATTTCACATACAATAAAGCAGCCTTTCTGATCCACTAACACCAGCAGAGTAGCTAGTGTCTTTGCTAATCCCACAGAGCTGCACACCATTTCATTCCAGCCTGATATCCGTTGAAAAACGTAATACATACATTGAAAAACGTAATACATACGTTGAAAAACAAGAGCACCAATGCAGAAAAAAAAAGGCTACTACTTTGCTTTAGAAGGATTTCCTGGTTAAAGGGCTTCACCACAGCCCTCCCATGCCAGCCAGGGGTAATAGTTACTTGTGCTACATGATCTAGACATCTCCATGTCAAGTGTCCTGTAATCCTCCGGCTCAGTTAGAGGGACCTTGAGAAGCCGTCATTGCCACAAGCTAGATGTCAACGTCCTCTTGGGCAATAAGAAGATACCTATGAAGAGCCCAAATACCCTGCAGGTCATCTGGTCAGCACAGTGGAAGGACCATACTTTGGTTGAGTTTGACAATGCTTATGGAAGATCTAGCAACACTACAATAACGAAGACTTGCAAGGTCATCTTTGCTCTGTGATGTGTATCAACTATATAGCTAGCTACTACACACCACAGGGTAAACCAGGAGGGAGAAAATTTTCATGCATCCAACATTCAAGTGATATTAAGAGACAAAAGAAGAGTTGAAGGGATTTCTTTCTAAAAAACAGCCTGGTAACTTTGCAGGTGTGGCTATAGCAGAAGCACAACAGGTCCAGACAACAGTATCCAGGAAGAGGCTAATAGTTGCCACAGGAGGAGCACAAGGAACCCTGCATCAGTTTGCCAAATTCCCTGGAGATACTAGCTTAAAATAAACAGGAAGGCTTTATAAATGACCAGAATTATGACTTACTAGGTACAACAGATTGTCTGGCAGAACTCATAACTGAACCCAGAAAAGTATCAGCCTGTTCCGGAAGCACAAGCAACGCTGTTTGTGTGCTTCAAGGACATAGGCACTGGCTGAAGGGTCCAGGGAGAATGGAAAACTCAGACCTACAGAAAGTCCCAGTAGTGCAGAGAAGTAGCTGTGGGGACAGAAAGGCAAACAGGAACATACTGCGGACAATCGGCTGTCACAGGAACAGTGCAGGTGACTGATAGCCTTAGTCCCAGGAGTGACTCAGTGTGGAAGACTGGGGAGAACACAAACAGGGAAGGCAACATGGTGAGGGTGACTGACCCAAAAGGGTTGGGGAGCCTTCAGAGGGATACCAGGAAAGTTGAAATGCTGATTTCAGAAAGGCAAACCACCATAAGCTCTGAGCTTTGGTACAAATATCTTGGAAGGCTGAACTATAGAAACAAAGAGCAGCAACAGATCTGCTAGTTTATTGAAGAAGCAGGCCTTGAACAAGCTCTCTCACTGACAGGGAAAAGGCAGGAAGAAAAGGAAGGGACCAATACAGCTGAATCATGAGATCCTTGTGGAGTTCAGAAAGAGGAATTGACACTAGGTTAGATTACAACTGGCAACAGTTAAAAGCAACCTCACAAGCACAAAAGGACAAAGCTGAAAAGCCAACACACTTAGCTTTGGAGGAACAGCGAGGGCGAGAAACTGTTCTACGCCCATCAGTCATGAGAGGGAAGACATGGCATGTCCACTGATCAGAGCTAGAAAGCTATCAGCTGTCTTGGATACATGTTGAAGGTCACAAAGACCAGTGTGAGAAAAAAGCAACAGCTGGTGCAGCACACCTATTATCATCTACAAGACAACAAGATTTAACCCTCAGATAAGGCAAGAGCAGAGTAAGGAGTACTTTTCTATGTAAAGGGTTTCCAATGAGATGTGCCTGATAAGCCTTATCTTAAGGCACTGATGCAGGTTGCTGGGTTTTTGGACTCCAGAGAAAACCAAGGAGCCCTAGAAGACCACAGAGAGGGCAAACGGAGTGGTGCTTTACAAAATGGAAGAAAAGAACATCTGGGCAATTACAGACCCACTAGCTTAGTTTCCATTACCATAAGCACTAGAGGCAAGCAAGGAAGGGTGCAGGAACCAACACAACCTCTTCAGACCAACCCAGCTTCTCTGGATAGCCAGGTAAAAGAACTTTGTAGATGAGGAAAAACAACAGTTACCAATTCTTGATGTTAGTAAAACTTTTGATATTTGTTTGGCAATAGTCTCCTAAGCAAGTTAAGGAAGCTTCAAATGGCAATATGGGAGAACATCTAGAAAAAAAAACATTCAAAAAGCAGTCATAAATGGCTTACTGTCTGATGTAAGATGCATCAAGTGAGGATTCACAGAGATGGGGTTTGGGTCAATCCTCATGAGCCTTTTTACTTACAGCCAGATAACAGAAAAGGAAGCAGGTTTATTCATCATGCAGATGATGCCAGCACAGAAGAGGCTGCCAGTATATCACAAGACAGGCTTTGGAGTCAAACCAATCTCAAGAACTTGGGAGATGCAGTCAGAAAAGAAATAAGAAACAACTGAGTCAGTGTAAATACAGCACGCCAGACCTCAGCAAGGCAGTCAGCCCCACAGGCAGAGAAGGGGAAGAGAAGGATCTAGAAGGTATCGTGGGTCACAGCCTACACAGGTGTCCATGCTCACTGATGGGGATGGGGGAGAGGCATGAGTCCCATATGTTTTGAATACCTCCACAGATGAAGACTCCACATCCTCTCTGGGCAACCTGTGCCAGTGTTTGATCACTCTCACAGTAGAAAAGGGGGTTTTGTTCAGATGGAACCTCCTGTGTGTCCATTGCCCCTGGTCCTGTCACTGGACACTGGACACTACTGAGAAGAGTCCCTCTTCTTCATTCCCTCCCATCAGGTTTTTATACACATGGATAAGGTCCCCCTTGAGCCTTCTCTTCTCCAGCCTGAACAGTTTCAGCTTCTCAGCCTCTCCTCATATGAGAGATGCTCCAGTATCTTAAGTACTCATGGGTCCAGTTTGCTTAAGTGCTCCCTAACCTGAGGGTAAGTCTTCCTTGCTCCAGACTTCTCCCCTGGACTCAGGGTTTTGGGATTGCTGAAGGCTGGTCTTATTGGTAAAGACTAAAGCAAAGAAGGCACTGGGTACCTCAGCTTTTTCCATGCCTTTTGTTACCAGGTCCACGGCACCATTCAGCAACAGACACATTTCTCCAAGTCTTCCTTTTGCTGTGTATGTACTTGCAGACTCCTTTCTTGTTACCCTTCACACTCCTCACCAGATTTAACTCCAGGTCACCATGTCCCTGCAAGATCAGACAGCAACTCTATACTCCTCCTAGGTCACCTTCCTCTGCTTCCACCTCTTGTATGCCTCCTTTGTATGTCTGAATTCAGTTATGAGCTCCTTGCTCATCCATGCAGGTCTTTGCTCAGTTCTATCCCTTCAACACTTGCTGATTCTTCAGGTCCCAACCTAGGCCTCTTGATGGGGAATAGCTTCGCTACTACAAGCCACGTTGTCTAAAACCAACCCCCAGCCCACCAGCTAGATTTTTCTGATGTCATATGGATATTCAGCTCCCCATCACAACAGATCTTCTTATATCAGCCAATTGTGGCATCTGCCTCTGCTACGTAAGTGGAGCAGATGGAAAAACCACAAAGGAAGTAGCGGTAGCTAAGTCTCCCCTCTTACCCTATTCACCCATTTAAAGCCTTGCTGCACAACATGGTATGTTTCATCACCTGCAGTGATAAATGGTAGCACAAACCAGGAACAACCACTTGGTCATGTTTATCCTCAAGTGTTCCTTGGTCGCATTGCAACCCACAATAGCATTCGTTAACAAGTGTTAGAACATAGTTACAAATTGCAGCAAACACAAATGCTCCGTCAGTGTTATTGCAGACTTCATTAATGATGATCCTTCACATTTCAGCAACAGCCATTCAAGGATCTGAAAACATTTATATGCCTCTGTGAGCCAAGTGTCACGCTCCATGTGTGAGCCAGATGTTCACAACATCATTTCACAAATGAGGGAACGAAGTTCACAGGACTGACTCCAGACCCCTTTCCTCCCACTGAGTAATCCACTGCCCACCAACTAATCATAGGGGAATTATCCAATTCAAGGCAAGGCAGGATAGCATTATGGTCTCTTTGTTTCCTTGCATTGTCTCTATTCCCTTGCTCCTCATCTTGTATTTAGATTCTAGGCCTGGAGGGGTACCTCTGAATGTGTCCACTGCAGCACAGCATGGCACAAAGATGCAACTTAGCACTACTCCATACAACCATGCAAGCGGCAATGGTACCAGAATCTGCATAACAGAGAGCTCTTGAAGGAGATCTCCAGCAGCTGCATGCGTCAGACCAGGCCCCTCATAGACTGAGTAAGCCCAGTTAATTAGCAGTAGAGGCAAAGCCAACTAAATCCAACATCACTCCCATTCCAGCCGTCTCCCCTGCAGAAGCCCTGTCCACCTTCAAAACTTTGCACTTCTGAGAGCCAAAAGGAGAGTCAAGAAAGTAATTCCCGCTTAGCAAACCGACCTTTTTAAGGTGCTTAGCTCTTTTCTCTCCCCCCCAGACCTTGCTGGCTGAGTGGGACAACAGATTCACTTGCAGCTAGAGAAACACCTATGTTTATGAAGCCAAAGAGACCGCAGCACCTCTCCTACATCCCTCCTGCCAAACCACTCCACCAGCTGGGTCTCTGCATCATGTCATTTTTTCAAGATTAAGGAAAAATCACATGCTGCTCCCTCTAGTGACAGCCTGACCACATTTAAGCAGTCTGGCTGCAACTTGCTTTTAGACGCAACAGGCAACATTTTTACACTGGACCCACTCTCTGGCATCTATAGTCTTTCTGTCATGCCTTTAGCATGTCCGAACCTACCTTAGTTGCTCTCTCTGAGGCTGCTGCCCCGCAAGCACAGGTCTCACCAAGCTCAAGAGGCTGCTAACAGGCTCTGCAGAGCTTCACCAGTCCTCGGTTAAAATCTAGTCTGAGCTGAGAGTGACCTCAAGGTAAAAGCACTGGGTGGCTGTGGTCACCTGAGCAGGGTCATCACGTGTGTACTCTGCAATTGGCACTCGTTGATCAAATAAAAGCAAGTTTGGGGATTAAAAGCAGCTACGCAACAGAGAACGCCACAGCTCAAACTAGCATTCCAGATCCTGCATCCGTTCCAGGGACAGCAGAAGGTTGTTAAACCCAGATTTAGACACCACAAGCTAGAAACAGAAACAGGTATTACAGCTTCATGGATAAAAGCAAATTGAGCTGAGCAAAGAGAACAAAAGAAGGGAGGCTGAAGTTAACTTTTAACTTAACAATAACCATTGCCTTTCTACTAATTCTAGACCATCAGATAGGACAGATGAAGACCCAGGGCTCCAGCTGATCAGGAGTAGCATGTACACCGAGCAACAGCAAGCACCTCACTTCTGCAGCCCCTGAAGGAGGCAGGATAACAACTCTGCACCAGTCCTTCATACTTGTTCTCCAATCAAGAAGAAACATCAACAGATAGCTGAAGAGGAGGGCGGTCATTTATTTCTTGAAATTCCCCAGTTTTAGCTGGGATAGAGTTAATTTTCTTCATAGTAGCTTAGATGCTGATAAGTTTTGGATTTGTGATGAAAACAGTTTTGATAATATAGGGCTGTTTTAGTTATCACTGAACAGTACTTACACAGTGTCAAGGCATTTTTTGTTTCTCACACTGTCCCACCAGGCTAGAGATGCACAAGAAATTGAGAGGGGACACAGCTAGGACAGCTGAGCCCAACTGACCAAGGGGATACGCCATACCGTATGATGTCATGCTCCGCAATGAAAAACTGGGGGAACGGGAAGGAAGGGAGGGACGTTCGCATTTACAGCATTTGTTTTCCCAAGTCACCATTTTGCATGATGGAACCCTGCTTTCCTGACAATGGCTAAATGACTACCTGCTGATGGGAAAGAGTGAATGAATGTCTTATTTCGTTTTGCTTGCACACGCAGCTTTTGCTTTACCTATTACACTGTCTTTATCTCAACCCACGAGTTATTGCACTTTTACCCTTCTGATTCTCTCCCCCATCCCACTGTGGGGGAGTGATTGAGTGGCTGGTGGTGCTGAGCTGCCTACCAGGGTGAAACCACAACACCCCGTTTCCTTGTTTACCTGTCTTTCCCATTGCAAGCAAATAACCTGCTGAGGTAGCAAACTCCCCTGTCCCAGGAACTCAGCCATGTGTGGAAAAGCAAAGTCTGGCTGGTGCACACACATGTACCTAACTGCCGGCACATCCTGCCAGTCCCTTTCACCAGCTCTAGGTCATGTCCTTGCAAACACTGACCTGAAGCATGCAACTATCTTTCCCCTGCATTGGAAAGGGTAACACACTTGCTGTTCCTTCCCACTCAAGACCAGGCCAGTGCTGACTCACAGAGGAAGATGCAGGCACTGGGGTGACAGTCACACAGCCACTGGCTGGCAAGGTGCAAGGCAGGCAGGTGCTGGCATTCCTTAGCCCATGATCAGCTACGTGCAAGGGCCTAACCCTGGAAGACTGTGCTCCAGGACCGGCTCCTCAGTCCCTGCACCTGCCTGTATGGCATAGACGCACGCTTGGACTTTATCAGAGAGGCTTGCTGGGACCCCTGGGAGGGGCCACTGTCCCCTCTGTCCCACTGGCCCCATCACACCCAACAGCAGTCAAACCACAAGCACCAGCAGGACAAAAATGAGATTTTTCTCTTTTTTTTTTCTCTCTCCTTCCAGTTCCAGAAAGTATAGGAATGGCCCCAAAGCACTGACACCTCTTCCTGAGTTTGCAGGGAGCCTGAGAAAGCTGCTCTGAAGGGCGAGAGCCATACTAACAGGGCTTGAGCCCCTGTCTTACCCACACCATGGCTGCCCAGGGCAAGGGGGAAGGAGGGAAGCATCACATAACTGCTGCCAGCTCTCACCAACTCGGCAATGCTGGCTGCTTCAATTCATGTTATCTGCCTTATACCAAAGAATCCCAGAACCACAGAATGGATGAAACTCTCCCTCAGGCCCCATGGCATCTTTCTTCCCCCAAGCAGCTCTCTCTGCAATGCCACCCACATGATGGCCACCTTGTTCCCACACCCCCCAGAAACACAGCCACCAGCCACCGTGCTGGGGGAAAGACAGGATAGTCAGAAAGGCACCAAGACTAGCAAGAGACATGGAGAAGGGAAGACTTAGAGCTATGTAGTGAGCAGGCATGGGGGTGTGGAGGGACACAGGCCACAGCAATGGGGAGCTGGCAACGGGACTCAAGGGGAAAGCCCCACAGCCCTGAGGACAGCCATAGGGCCTGAGGGAAGCCATGGGGCCCGAGGGAAGGGCATGGAGCTTGAGGGAAGGGAATGAAGACTGAGGGGAGGAAGGGCATGGGGCCTGAGAGAAAGCCATGGGATCTGGGGAAGGGCGTGAAGCCCGAGGGAGGGCCATGGGGCCCGAGGGAAGGGCATGGGGGACTGAAGGAAATCTCTGCATCCGTGAGAGACATCCCTGGAGCCTCGGGAGCTGCAGGAGAAAGGCAGGATGCCTGCATGCCTTGTGTTGGAACAGCACCCGCACGGGGAGTCAGCAGCCACCACAAAACCCCACATGGTGCCGCAAGCGACCCGGTGCGGAGATGGTCTGTCCCACTGAGGCCATCCCTCCTCCCTGCTTTGCTGCGCACCACCAGAGCCAGAGGAACTCCCCTCTGAAGGGACAAGACAGGACAGAGACCAGCAGTTTTGAGCCCAGCCATGCCGCCAATGGCCATTCCCTCACCCACCACCATGGCCTCCGCAGGGCAGGGTGCTGGGCCCAGCAGTGGAGGCGGAGAGGATCCCCTCTGGGCCGGGGAAGCTCCAGCCTCCACGGGATGAGGTGGGCAGCACCGAGACAGCAAGTCTGTCAGGGCAGGTCCCAGAGGACGGGGCACAGTGGGTGGGAAAGAGACAGACAGACAGACAGCAACATCAGCACCAAGACAGGCATGGAGACACATCTGTCACCTGCTGCTGCTCCTGGGGACAGCGGCAGAGGATGGTGGGGATGCTGGGTGTGCTTATTTAATGCCACTTAATTCTCAACACTGCAGATATTTAAAATAAATTAATTAAAATAAATTAATTAAAATAATCACAGTGCCACGGCATCCCCATGTCCACTGCAGACACAAAGTCTGCCACAGAGCAAGCTGTGGCCAGGTGTCCTTCACCCTCCTCATGGGAGCAGGAGATAGTGTCTGCTGGACTGGTTGACAGGAGACAAAACCAGGGGAGTGGGCTGCTGTGCAACCACTGGTACCGCAAGGGGGGGACACTGTGCAATGTGCTGGCTGCTACAGTGACAGGGCCAGCATGTGACATGCTGACTCCTAGCAAGGCAGAGCAGGAGAGCAAGATACAGAGTTCTAGCACACCCATGATGCACCAGCTCCCAGTAGGACGTGTGAGACTCACTGACTCCTCATGAGGAACGGCCAGCATACGCTGCGCTGGCTAATGGCAAGGCAGGGCTGGAGGGCAATGCACACACATTTAGAGGGACATGTGGGACCCATTAGCTCCCAGCAGGACACACGTGACCTACTGGTTCCCAGCCAGAGAGGGCTAACGTGCGATGCACCAGCTCCCAGCTGATGACCTGACTGCCAGCAGGATGCATATGATGAACTGACCTCCAGCAGGAGACAGTGATGCATTCGCTCCCAGTGGGGCTAAGCCCCATAAGGTGCACCAATTCCCAGTAGGACATAAGCAACTGACTGATCCCAGCAGGATACGTGCAGTGCCAAGAATCTCAGTGGGACACATGAGACACACCAAGTCCCAGCAAGACACAGGCAACACAACAACTCCTAGTAGGGCAGAGACAGTGTGCCAGCTACCCACAGAATACATGCAAAACACACTGAATCCCAGCAGGGCAGAGCCAACATGTGACACACGGACTCTCACCAGAGCACGCATGCTGCACCAGCTCCCATCAGGACACACGTAATGCACCAGCTCCTGGCGGGGCACAGTCTGCCGGTGACACACCAGCTCCCAGCAGGACAGTTGTGATGCACTGAGCACCAGCAGGATGCCTGTGATGCACTGAGCTCCAGCAGGAGATGTGCAGTGCAGTGACGCCCAGTGGGACACGCATGATGCACCAGCTCCCAGTGAGATGCGCAATGCACTGACTCTCAGCAGGACACGTGATGCACTGAGTCCCACCAGGACACTCACAGCACATCAATTCCCAGTGAGACACGTGCAATGCAATGACCCCTAGTGTGGCCAGGTCAGCGTATGAAGCACAGGCTTCTGGCATAACATGTGTGAAGCACTAGTTCCTAGGACAACGGGCGCCATGTGTGAAACACCAGCTCCCAAATGACACACCAGCTCCCAATGGAAAAGGGCTGGCGTGCAATACACAGGCGCCTCTGTGCCCTGCTCCCTGTCCAGGAGAGCCGTGGGTACTGTCCTGGCAGAGGACAGGTGCAGGGGCAGGCCAGGCTGTGTGGCTGGAGGGGGACAGGGACACCATAGCAGGGCTCCCAGTGCCACCTAGTGGGGGACAGGAAACGCTCAAGGGCCACCCATCCCTGAGATCTGGGTGCTGCTGGCGCCTCAGACCTTCCCCAGCCAGGCCAGCCTCTCCCAGCACCCTGCCAGACCTGCCTGCCTCCAACAGCCACCCCAGTCCCACACACTGTCCTGCAGCAGGCCAGGATGTCCTACCAGCTCTTCTCCCACATTTGCTCATCCTGGACCCTGGAGATTGTATAAAACTCTGCCATGGGAGGGACAGAGGAATTTACTCTAGGTGCAGTCTGTTAATCACATCAAGTACAGTCCTGTCGAGTTACTGGGTTTCCATCCTACACAGGGTGAGCACCAAGAGACCTGGTCAGAGAGCCACAGCTTCTGCCCACGAGCTGCAGTACCCAGAAAGCATTAGAGCCACTCTTGTAAGAGTGTTTCAAGAAAGCCCCCCAAAAGTATTACATCTTCTGAGGCACACATTGATGCTCGATGCATTTTTTAACCGCACAGCTACCTGCAAATTAGCCCTCATCTGTGTACATTAACTCTGACACACATAGTCATGCATATACAAGAATGCACCGCAGACACATCAGCCAAAGAAAACACTGGCACAGCAAACAGCTTGTGTCACTGTGCAAGTTTTATTTTATAGGCTTTTTCCCCAAAGAAACAGACCAGAGGTTCTGGGAGATGGAAAGAGCAGATGGGGCCATAAAGGTGCAGTACAGAGCTGTGTGAAAGTTTACACATGGGAAGGCTACAAACGAGTAACAAATGCAATTTAACATGGAGAGGGGGATGAGTGGATTTGCAATCCTAGTGCACGTGAATGCAATCTTTCCTTCCATCTCTCCACCCAGCAGGCGACCATCAATCTCTTAAGTTGTATCTCCACTCATGCCGTTTAATCACTTGGCATTTTCTTCCATTCCATCTGCATCCTCAGCCTCTTCCTTCCTCACACGTCCTCAGCCTGAAAACAATCCCTAGGATATTAAAGAGAAAACCATGACACCTTGTGGAACAGATGGAGCCTTTTCCGGATAAAGGCACCCTCACGAATACTAGTGTGTCACCCAGCAGGTCTGCCCACTGTAGTACAGCCCAGACAGTGAAAACAGACCAAGGAAGGCCCCAAAAACTATCAGTTTCCAGTGGATGCTCCAGGTTCACCTACTGATCAAACACAGCCCCTCTTTGCTCAGAGGATCAGCTACCAGATTTTTGTTGGCCTTAATCATAGTTAAGCTGAGTATCTCTCCAGGGAGTTTTTCCAGTGAACTCAAATCCCTGAAAAAATTAAATCAGCTGCAAGATGGTCTATTATCCTCATGATCCACCCTGAAATCAAGGCAAAGGGTGAGGCTAGAAAATCAGGCCCATCACAGTGATGATCTCAGCTAGTCTGGATCCCAGGCACTTCTGGACTAATACATGAGACAAGTCTAGAAATGGGGAGAGAGGACATACAAAAAAAGATGGCCATAGATTTCAATGCAACAAAAGGAGCTAACAAAAAGTCCTGTCATTAAGAAAGCTATGGGTACAATCTAGGGCCTAGGCAAGCTAATGGGTTGGGCACATCTCTCCAAACATGAACCCAGTAGAAAGCTGAAACACCAGATGAGCAGCTCAGGTATGTCCAGAAAGGCAAATGACATCCCCATGGGGTCCTGAGCCCCTGCTCCCTAGGACAGCCCCTTCTCACCTGCAGCAAAAACCCTGCAGGATCCCAATGAAACACCAGCTGGTCCCCAAGCACTTAAACTGAAGGCTGTCCTCTTCCCATGAACTCACCTCCTCTGCTCTCACACGTCCCAGCTGCCAGCCTACTGCCTATTTTAAAAACAGCAGAATTTGGGATCAGAGTAGTCAAGTGAGCTGTGATGGTCCAATAGGCTTCCCCATGACTAGTGTCCTCCAAGAGCTGCCCCCTCCTCCCACAGCAGCATGGTCTAAAAGAAAGGAAAGAGATGGGGGCAAACATCAGTCTAAAAGATGAACTTCTCCAGCTGCTTAGGACCAGATCATTATTTTAAGAGCACTTACATGAGAGAAAGAATAGCTTGGGAACTGCTAAGGAGAGACTTGGCTAGGTCCTCTCCCGGTCACCAAGCACACACAGGGCAGCAGAAGCAGCTCCAGGCTCTTGGCTCTGTCAAAATTTGGTGGCAAAACTGAAAAATGTGGTAGAAGACATTTTCATTTGCAAGTTTTGCCAGCCTGTCAGGACACACTGCTTCCCTAAGAGCAAGAAATCAGGCAAGGGAAGCAGGAGACTTGC
>RSEF01000013.1:1276695-1306549 GCA_003993805.1 Himantopus leucocephalus | reverse complement strand
GTCCCTTCCAACCCTGACCGTTCTGTGATTCTGTGATTCTGTGGTCATGAGCTGCAGAGAGATTTGGGCAGGCAGTGAGCTAGGCTCAGCACAAGTGAGGATGGTCAGTACATTGTGGGGAAGGAAGGAGGAGACTGGGAGAGACATGAACATAGCAGGGCTAACACTCTTACTCGGAAAGGAGAGAAGACTGGGATTATTGGATCCTAGAAGTACATGGGAATAGTCAGACCTGTCAGATTCTAAACAGCCCAAATGATCACAGCAATCAAGCCCCTGCTAGTGCGTGGCCTGTCCCCAAGGCAGAGAGAATGATGAGAAATACAACGTGAGGCCAGAGTGGCTTTACACTACCTCCAGGCCAGGTAGACCAGCTGGCCTTCAGTGCTGCACACTCAGGCAAGCCCTGCTTCCCTCAGCAAAAAAAATCAGAGGGCTGGCCCCACCATGCTTGAATGTGACAGCTGGCATCTGCATAGGAAAGGGTCCCTCAGCATGACACGTCATTATCTAAATCCCAAGAAAGGTATTAACATCTGCCATCTGGCTCTAGAGAGTCTTTAAGGGTCTTGGGGAATGAAACAGATAACCCCAACATGATTTGAGAGGAGGAGCTTCCGCCCTGCCAGATAGTGGCTCTAGATCCTAGACCCTACATCAAAATAAGTTTCGGCTCTCAAACTGACCCCTCCATAGAAACTGAGGTCTCCTCAGACCTACTTGTCCATGCAGTCCAGGGCAATGCTCATCAGAGAGGCAAGAGGAATAGCTGGCATGGACAGGAAGGAGGGCTCAAACAAATGTCTTTGGAGGGTACCAAGGCTCCCTAAGCTCCCTCTGGGTATGCCTGCACTGCCCAATGGCTTTGCTCCCTGTCTTGCTCCCAGGTCCCAGTCTCTGACTGTCCATCCACACTGCAGGTATAGCTTTTTGCATGTGGGCTGTAGTTTTGAAGAGATTAGTTCAGCCTCTCCTAGGTGATGGATCACTGCACGTGATGGATCATGCTTGGGCTGCCATACCTCTTTGAGATCACAGGAACCTGGGACTGCTGCAACTCCAGCAATTACTGATGGTGTCTCAGAGCCAGTGAGCACTACAAGGGCCCCAGAAGAGAACTGGGCCAAAGATTACACAGTGTGGAAGTGGTCATCCCCAAGCACTGTGAAGCTACACCACTCTTCATCATGTGGCAGGGACTGCCCATAGAAAAAACTCCCTTAGTAGTAGATGCTGAAGCTGTCCCCACCACTGGAGGAAGCTCAGGCATCTGTACCTGGCCTATGGTACAAGTTGTAGTGGGCCAGAGCAGCAGTCTGTCAAGACTAGTGCTTTTCCCCAGCAGTGGCGGGCAACTTGGTAAAGGCCAAATGAGATGAGTACAGAGTGATCCCACCCCTGACAGCGCCTTCCCAGCTGCCTGCAAACTGTTCCTCAGCCCACCTCCTGAGCCAGAGGTTGTGGTTGCCCTGCAATGTCTAACAGCACTGCTCAAGAGGTTACGACACATTCTGACTCCTGCCTTTCAACAGGGAGTGAGCAATCCCTACATATCTCATCTGTAAAGCATAGCAAGGCCTCCTTGAAAGCTTTTCAAAGAGAAGTTGCCGATAAATATATCCAAGTTTAATGTTACTTCTAACCCGCATGCTGAAACATGCAGTGTGCCAGCCTGTCCCACCTTTCTCTCTGCAGTACTGGGAACCTGCAGACAAAGAGTAGGCTACCTCCAGATGGGCAGCAGAGTAGCAGAACCTGAGGCTGATGTCCTCCAAACCAACATGCTGCAAACTTGTCACGTCTCTCGGGGATCCCAGCAGACAACTCTTAATTTATGTCATCTACATAGTCACCAAAAAGGATAAATGCTGACCTTTACACTGCCTTAATACCTCTCTGCTCCGCAAATCAGAGAAGCACCAATGTTTGCCTGTATATCAGCACAAACACACTACCTCAGACAACTTGCAGTTGACAATATTCTATTCTTGCCTGTTGAATACTGAGGACCTGCTACCAAAGTAAGCCCCAGCTCACTGCTTTCTGGGTATGAAAGCAAAGAAACATGAAGAAACCTGCAGCTCAGCTTGAACTGTACTTTTTTCTGAGCATCAGTCACTCCCCATAATTATTTAGATCCCTAAAATACACAAGAAACTAAGAAAAACAACAGCCACAAGCTAAGATGACTGCACTCTATCAAAAAAGCTTTTATCTCTATGCAATGAATAAATAACTCTGACGTAACTACATACAGCTATTTTTCATCAGATGTCTGAGTATCAAACTCCCTTTCTAGACCTACTCCGATACAGTTCTCGGCAAATGTGCTGATGGAAAACCACTGGCCACATTCGCAAATGTGTCTAAAATCTAGAACATAAAATGCAGGAGAAACTGTTCCAAGGACCTACCACAGCACCTCCTCTTTCTATAGCGATGCCACCTTGCAAGCCTCGGCATCTCTCTGTGCGCCTTATAGCTATTTTAGCCCATAGCCTCACCATGGAAAGCACAAATACTGCCTGTTCAAGGACAGACAAGAGGTCAAAAGCTGAGTGGATATTCCCAAAATCCCTCAGACATCTTCAGGTTGAAAAAAAACCCCAGAGCATTCAAAGGCGTCTTTCCCAGGTGTATGGCCAACAAACTCTGTACCCAAACCAATGCCGGTAGCTGATGGGCACTATTCATCTCCAGATTCCTACTCAAACTGGAGTCAGAATCCGGTGATTTTGTGTGTTACCGGCCTCTGACCGCAGGACAATGCAAACAATTAAACAGGCTATTTCTGCACTAACAATCGGCCCTTTTCGGGGAAGGCTCTTTCATATCGGGCAGCCCATATTGCCACCGCTTAATCAGGCCGAGATTTAAGGAAGCCCGCTGTGAGATGACACAGATTGCTTCCTCCCTTGGGAGCTGTCAAACACCACGGTCAGTGTGTAACTGGCAACCCCTGCAAAAAAGAGTCCCCATTATACACAACAGCTGAGTCCTCTTCTTCCTCTGCTGGCGCTTGGCCTCCACACAGCTGGACTGAGCCGAGGGGCTCTGTGTGCTCAGCCATCCCACATGTTGACTCCTCTCTTTATTCCTCAGAAGTCTTAACTGGCCACAACACAGCAGTGGGAAAGCAGGCCACCACAGCGGGAATGTGTGGCTGCTCACACATCTCTTTGGCCTCCCATGTCAGCCCTGTAGACAGAGCCTTGTCTGGGCGTGGGTGAAACCATCTGCTCAGTGTCTGGCAACTCCAGGCAGGCAAAGGGCAAGGAAGGCTGCCGTGTCCAGCTGCCTGTCACCCAGGCAATTCCCGACTGTGCTGAGCAGCCAGAGCAGGGGAACTCTGGCCAAGAGGGACTGCCAGCAGGGAAGGGAAAGGAGGATGGAGCCCATTCCTCAGGATAGGTCTGGAACAGGGCACCAGGATCAGACCAAACGGTTCCAGATAGCTGAGACCTTTCAATACCCCTCCCCCCCACCTTCAAGGCCTCTGTGACAGACCCAGCAGATGCCCTACAAGAGGCACTGGTGAGCAATTTTGCCTCCAAAGTGTGGAAGTCTGCTAGGGCCCTGGATTTACCCTTCTGTCAGGTGCTGGAGCTAAGCAGTGTGCCTTCTCACATGGACCTAGCAGGAGTTCAGCAGCCTTATTCCAGCTTGGGTGTTAAAGCTGCTGTTGAGATGCAGAAATTAGGCATGCGGGACCCCCAGCCACAAGTATCTCCAAACCTTCTTCCATCCCACTGGGGGACATAGGGTGTCCAAGGCAACAGCTGCATTAGCACCATCATTAGCACCCCACACCTCAAGACACTTCCAGCCTGCCTGGCAGCTTCTACCTTTGGGTCCCCACCCCAAAGCTCAGCTCGTGTCTCAGAAATGCTTCTCCCAGATCAGAACCTGCCATTACTCCATGCCCAGTCTCCCTTGATTTAACAGACCAAATCCTCAGGTTGTACAAATGACTTTGCACAAACACTACAACTATGGCTAACAGTGTGAATGTCTTCATCAACCCTCTCAGCCCAGGACCTGCTCCAGGATGCCCTTAGTTACATTTGATGCTGCACTTTGCACCAGGCAACTATGAGTGGGAGGTTGGACTGGAGCCCTCCAGATCCCCTTCCACACCTATTCTGCAGATTATTTACCCCTCAAACATGAGTTTAGGGAGCAATCTCTCATCTACAGGGAGATCTTGAATGGGATCCTCCCACAGGACTGCTTCTAGGGAGGTATGGGGCAGTCCCTTGTAAGAAGTGCTGCCTTTTCAGGTGCCTCCAGCCCTTTATCCCTGCACATCCCTGTCCCAGGGCACATCTCATCCCTTCTCTCAGTCAGTCATTCTGAATCCTCCATGATGTCTTGAAATTCCCACCACTGGTGTTCACGTAAGAGGATACAGCTAGCTTTTAACAGGGTTCCTCATCTTGTAGCAGCTTAAAGCATAAGGAGCCTCCATGCATCTGTGTGAAAGTGGGGATCAGGAGGGCTATAGAACTGGTCTGCAAAATGGAAATTGCTATGCTATGGCAGAGGCCTTGCAAGCCTCCAGGCCTGTGTCCAGACCCACTGCTATTTGACCACTGTCAACTGAGCCACTCATTCACATCCCTGCATGGGATATCTCTCCAGCCTGGAGATCAAGGCCACTTTGCACGGCAGGTGCACAAGAAATCAACTGGAAGTTGCAGCAAGCTCTTGCCAGTGCTGCCCAGTGATAGCTGCCTGTCATTAGTTTCCCTGCTCCTGGAAAACGATCCCATGGGAAATCCTTTGAAATCACACAAGGAGCAAAAAATGTAGTTTTAGAAGAGAAAGTATCACCAGCTTTCCCTGAAGACATTGCTTATGATTATTAAAATATATATATTTATGGGGTCTGCACAGGAGTGACTACACAGGCATGTTCACAAAGAGCAGAGAGCTGTGTGTCCAGCCATTTCCTGTGACAAACACCCAAAAAAACCCATTGGTTTCTTGGTGTCAGCTCTGCCAAAGTAGAGTTGGGCTAAAAGTGATGGAATTAACAGTACTGTGCACAAATACATTATCCAAATTGCAGAAGGGCTGCTTCTATTTCCCATGCATTTGTAAAACTTCAACAATCCTTTAAAGGAGTTGGGGATGTATATTTTTACCATAACTGAAATGTATCCTGGTTGGTTGTTTCAGCTTGCAGATTAAGAACAGGACATGTAGGAGGCCCCAGCTTTGTTCCCAGGCTGCTTCTGCACCCCAGACCTGTTTCCTAGATGCAACTGGGGCCTCAGGAGATCCTGCACTGGCATGCCCAGCCAGGCTCTGCACAAGAGAGACAGCTCCGACAGGGAGAGCTGGCTACATGGGAGCCAGGAGCCAGCAGGAAACTAACAGGGCAGCAGCAAAACTGTCGGCGTCTCTCACCTCCTCCGAACTGGTGAGATGAGAGAGTACCACAGGGTGGAATAAAAACAAGGACAAGTGCACTTGATTTCTAAATGTTCACTGACTTCACCTCATCAGCTGTGCTATTAGAAACAAATGCAAGGGAACGCATTATTGTTTCCAAGTATGATTTTAATCTGAGTCCCCTTCTACACAAAGTGGTAGTCAGGTGACAGCTGAATATCTCATCTCAGGCAGATTTCTCCACAATGCTGTGGCAAGAACAAGCTTCACCCTGAGCAGGTTAAAGCTGATATGAACCATTTCAGAAGACCATCATGGCCCACCATCAGTAACAGGTGCTGCCTATTAACTTTAATTAAGACACAGGTGACTTAATCAGTCCTTAACTAGGATTCAGAAAAATTTTTAGGCGTAGAAAAAAAAAGCCATTTGGCCCAGCTTGAGATACCAGCCTTCATCCTCTCTACCTTGGTTTCCCCTCCGCATTTTTTCCAAGCCCATGGGGAAAACCACACCAGGCTTAGACCAGCAACTGTACAGGAGCTGGCAGACATCATGATTTCCTCCCCAGCCGAGCTGGCACCACATCAGAGCTGTCACCAGGTCTCTCCTGTCCCACTTTCCTGTGACTGGATATCACTACACTGGAGTGAGGGCCTTGGAGACTCTGGGACTAACACGCACAGAATTCTAGGACAGTTTGTTCCAGTTGTGAGCTCCAAAGAGCACATTGAATGCAATGGAGAGCCAGCTCCTGCTCGGGGGTAGTTTGTAGCACCACCAAAGTCAGCTTTAGGCCCCTGCTCTGTTGTGGCCACAGCAAACCACTCCTTCTGCAGAGCCCGTTGGCAGAACTGGGTCCCTCCCAGGGATGTTCAGACCCTCAGGTCCTCCAGACCCTCAGGAAGGGAAGGACTCTGAAGGCCCTGACCATGGAGAAGCCATCACATGAAAACCTTTCCATGCATCCTGACATGCCACAGCTTCCTGACCTCCTGCAGCCCTGTGCCATCAAGGGCAGAGAGCAGACCTAGTCTGAGGTTTCTGCAGCCTTCCCATGCCTCTCCCAGGAAGCCCGGAAGACTTGTGCTAGGAGAGGCCGTTGCTCCTTCCCACCACCCATCATCTCCTATGATGGGATTAGAAGGGCACAGTTTGGTAAATGCTCCTTCTGAACAGCCATCCTTCTATGCGCTGCCCCTGCCTTCCCAAAAGAATACCTTTGGGGTTTGGGCATTTTTCTGGTTTACAAGCACCACAGGACAGCAAAGGGTGACCACAAGAGAAACGTTCATCCAAGTCCTAAGGCTCAGTATTTACATCACTGAGCACCATGGGAGTTAGGTGTGATCTCTTGAAAACCAGACACTAAGACACAGCAATACCAGTATATTAAACTGCACACGGATAACATGAGAATCTGCAGTCTCATGCTGTTGCAGACTCCTTGACACTGTTTTATCTGGGACGAAACAACTCCCGGTCACAGCTCAAGAGCTGGCATGACTAAGAACCCTTCTCTATAGGTAGCCACCCTGTTTCAGTGGTTGTGTTCAACAGCATGCACACAGGCTGCACGTTGGTATCTGTGACAGAAAACAATCTCGTAGCAATGCAGCCGAGGGCTTTTGAGATGAGCCATGGCAGGAGATGTCTGGCACCTGGTGGGACAGGAGAGCCAGGTTTTCCCCATTGTCCCGCAGCACTGCAAACCACGTATGCTGCACGCACATGACAGAGTTAGTGTGCAAGAGAAACAAGAGCTGCCTATCTAAGCTGCCCAATTCCTGCCTTGGTTTGTTTTATCTCCATCAAATAAAGCATTAAAAAATTAAGTAGATCCAATAAGATGCAGGTCAGTCCATCCCTCACCCTACCCACCAACAGCAGGAAAACAACAGCTGGCTGGAGCTGGCAGTGAAATGGGTATCTGAATGCATGTCGCAGCCTAAAATCCTTACTCAGTGGAACAAGGCCTCAGCATCTGACAAGGCCACCGACAAATTGCTCTGTCACCTTGAAGCTTTGTCAGAGGCTGTCTGTGCTGGACACAAGTCCTCGGTGGAGCCTGCGTGGGGAAGCAAAGGCCCAGCAAAAGATGCCCAGAAGCACATTAGGACTGCGCTGGTTTCAACCCTTCCTCCAAGGGAGCCTCTGCTTCATGACCTTGAGGTGAGCCACTCCGAGACTCAGACTGCCTGGCTGACCTTTCTGTGGAATCAGGGGAAATCATTATCATAAATGAAATAATCAAAGAGTTTGCATGCCTTTCCCCCATCAGGTCTCCACCAGCTCTCCTACACCCCTCTTTCTGCCACTTCCTCACATGTGCTGTCCCTGTCCTCTTCCCTCCTGCCTTGCGATCTCCTCCAAAAGATGCTGCCCAAAAAGCAGCAGGAAGCAGAGCAGAGACATACCCAGCGCTAAGAGCACAGCACAGGACTGCCTCCAGGCAGAGCTCTGGCAAGCACCTTGCCAGCACTTTCACTGCAGACTCCCCTGGGCGCAACAGCAATGAGATGTTTTCCACCTGGTGGCAGGTTTCTAGCCTTCCCTGCTCTATCCCTCCTTGTGCACAAGGGAAACTATGCCAGGTCACTGCTGCTCAGCAGCTGAGACACCTATCACTTCTGCCTCTGCTTTACACAACTGGGGTGCAAGCCCCCGGTACAGTCCAGCTGCATCCCAAATCCCTGCCTGCCAAGACCAACAAGCCCTGTGATTTCTGAGTGGACGAGTCCTGCCAGACACCACAGGGCGCTCAGAAACGTCTCACTGACAGGCTAGGAGTTTGTTTCCCCTGGAAGGTGAATGCGGTCTCTTTGCAGCAGGCTTAGGGCAGCTGAAGAAGCTGTCAGCCTCCCACCCACCTGTCAGGTCCTTGAATCCTTCAGAGAAGCCTGCCTGTGTTTTGCCAGAGACTGCTGCGTCCTGGCACCCTCGGAGCTGTGAAGTGAAACTGCTCCAACGACTCGCCCCAGCTGCTGGTGCAGACACAGCCGGCAATGACAGCCAAGGACCTGCCCAGGCCAGCAGGATGTTTTCCATAAGCATTAGCAACCAGAGCGGTCAGGATCCGCAACATCTCTGTCCATCAACCTTGGCCTCCTGTCCAGGCAAGTCAAGAGGAACAGACAATGTCTGTGAGACCCTAGAGGTTCACAGCGTGGTGGATTGCAGCCTGTTCATCCTGCATGCTGCCTCATCACACTCGGCCAGCACTGAGGGGCCAGCCAGCCAGGAGGGACGATGCTGCACAATGAAGCCTTGGGACAACAGACCGAGCTACCAATGGTGGACGCTTGTCCCCAAAGCAACATGGTCTAACAACTGGAAGCAAGCTTTAACAGGGTGAAACCTTGGGTCAGGCCTGCAAACAGGGAAAATTGCGGGGTTCTTGTTGCTAACCCAAAATAGTGCAGAACAGAGAGCTGGACACCCTCAAGCTGAGGGGTGGATTTCTAGCACACAGGAAAGATACTAAATAAATGCTGGGACATTTTCACTCCTCTGGTGGGATGACCTTTGCTGGTTCTTATTCCCAGGCTTGTTTCAGTCACCGTAAAACTTCTACAAAGTAACCACAATTCACGCGCAGTCCCACAACTCTGGGAACTGGGGCTTTAGAAGAAACCCTTGTGAGCAGTGCCATTGCCATTGTAGCAACTCCTCAGGTGTCTGCCCGGGAGGCAAGCCCCTCTGTACAGCCCAGTGCCCCTGACCCAAGCCAAGCCAGCCACACTTACTGTGATTTCCTCCACCATCATAAATCCCTTCTAATTCCCTCTAAATCGTTCCTTGCCTCCATCAAAGCACAGCTCCCTCCCTGCTTTGCCCAGCGGATTAGTGCAGCCCTGTGGAGCGGGGACCGCAGGCAGAGTGAAGGCAGAGCAGGACTGGCCTTGCTTGTGGATAGGCCGTTCCCTGCATCCCTGTGCCCCTGCCCTGATTTCATGGCTAATCCAAACCCATCACAAGCTGGGAGTGGGGCCACCATGGAGGCTGCCATGGCATCAGCCTCCTCTGCTCTCTCCCAGCCATGTCAGTTTTACCCTCCCCTTGCTCATCTCCCACCCTATCCCAACCACTGTGCTCCCTTGCTTTGGGAGCCAAAATTACTTCTCCTGATGTCTTCCAGATGCACATGCCAGCACCCACCTGCTCCCATCCCCCACTGTGTCTCACCCAGGAGGCTGAAAGCAACCCAACAGTCTTGGGGCTTTCACACGCTGGCTCCAGCCTGCAATGCAGCGTTTGCAGGCAGATCTGGGGGGTCATTTCTTCCACTAGGGGAAAGGAGCAAGGAGCGGGAGAGGCTGCTCCACCAAGGAGACCTGATAATCACTTATATAGAATGTGATGAGAGATCGCTCCAGCCCACTGTGCTCTGACCGTTCAGAAGTAACCATTTCCTTACACAGTAATCCCCAAACCCTTCATCCATTTCCATATCGCTCCCTCCTCCAGACTGCTGCTATAACCTCCTCCCTCACTATCTCTGGCAGGACCACAGGAGCACGCCTTCTCCACTGACAGGGGAACAGCACCAAAGAACAGCCCTAAATGCATAGTTGTACTTGCAGTCATCCCTTGCAGTGCTGTCACTCCAGGAGTCAGAGATTCACAGACACAGCCCCAGTTTTGGTGGCAGCACAATCAGTTTGATGAGAACAGGTAAGATGCCAGACTAGCTCCCTTTCTCACTCAGTAGTGCAGGGAGGTTTGGGGCCTCAGGGGCTATGCTGGAAGCAGAGCACACGCTGAGGCTGAGGCTAGGATGAGCTCAAGCTATGTGGGGAGCCTCTGGTTTGGTGATGGGCAAGCACAGCATCACGCTGGGCTGGAGCCTGGAGCACCCAGCTGCACCAGCAGGATATTTGGAGGAAGGCATCCCACATTTCAGGAGTGTATTGATCCTCATCAGACCACTGTGCATCCAGGAGTTAGTGATGCATCTATGACCTGAGTACCCCCATGCCCGTGCTTTGCTGGGCTGGCCGCCAGGCTGGGCTGTGCTGCCCAAATCCCATGGCCACAAGAAAAACTCAGAGGAGGAGCCCACGGGCAGCTCCCACTCGGTCCCTCAATTACACACCTGAGTGACCTCGCCTTTATCCACCAGCAAGGAGTGCTCGTGAGAACATCCTTTAGGGATAGAGCTGTTTTCTTGTAAGAAAATATATAATGGCTCCAATGACCCAAAGGGAGAGCTTCTCTCCATGGATCTGCTCTGTACCATGCGAGAAATCTATCCAGGGTCTGTCCAATGCTGCGCAAATGCAGGGTGCCCAGCATCTGAAGAGACGTCAGGTTTACTCACTGTCTATGCTCCTTATTCTGCCTTATTGAGACAGTTGTTGTTGGGCTTTTCCTGTTGAGAACTGACTCACTCTCACCTCAGCCCTGCCTGGTGCAGAACAGAGAGGCAGAGAAGACACACAGCCAGCACAGGCCGCTGGCAGAACAAGGGCTCACAGTACACGGGGCCAGTGGATGGAGGCACTTGATGCACAAAGAGGCCAGAAGCACAGCAGGGAAGTGAGTGGTCAGGGGAAGGAGAAGCTAAGGGACGCAGCCCCTGGCCAGGCTGAGCCAAACCCCTCCAGCTCTGCCTCAGCCAGCCGGGACTCCCCACCACATGCAAAATGCTCATTCCTCTGTATTGCTCTACCTTGCCATGGTGTGCCCACTCCAGACACAGGCACAAATCCCATTGCAAGTCCCAGCTAGGATGTCCCAGCCCATGCCTGGACCACTCTTTACTCATTGGCCAGCCCTCTGCTTAGCAACGACCAATCCCAAGAGGTTATTTGCTGGCTACTGGGTAGGAAGATGCTGGGATTTCTTCCCCCCCCAGTCTCCAGCACTGATCATTTCTGTCTCTGAAGGAAGCCTCTGGAGACAGACACATGGACAGACACACACTATTTCCCCAAGGTGCCTGCTCCAAGAAAGGAGCATCCCAGGGCCACCCCCGCATCATGCAGCTTCCACTGCAGCGTGATGCGTCCCCAAGACAGGTCCCAGATGAGAGCACAGATGTGGGGGATCAGAGAGGAGAGAAATAGCTGCATCCGCCTACAGCTCCCCCACAAAGCCTCAAGGTTGTTACACCTTGTCCACAGCCTGTAGCTGAGACCTTACCACCTCTTGTGAATCAGGGACACCCACTGGTAACACTAGCCCTATTGTAAGAAATACAGCCCCAGCGGGCTCCAGAATGAGCCCCCCTCTTCCCTGCACCAAGAACATGGGAAAACAATGTGACTGCAAACCAGTGCCCACAAAACCATCACGACTGAGCCCTTCGCTGTGACTCCTTTGGATGGAAACTGCAGAAGAAAGAAGCAGGATCTGGTGGAAATCCACAGCAAGGAAACTGGGGAAAGAAATTACCTCAGACCTTCCCCACATCATGATACCAGTGCTCTACCATCAGTCCTGACTGCAACAAAGAGACCTGAATCTCCCCAGAAAGATCGATCTGAGGCCTAAACGACTTTAAAATTCTCCTGCTGCCTGACAAGGGGTTAATACGTTGAGCACACAGGGGCTGACCTTGTGCACAAGGTGAGGCAGACCAGCAGGAGAGGCAGGGATGAACTGGTGTTCTTCTAAACTGTGGTTAACTGCCAGTCCCTCTTCAACTCTGGAAAGAGTTGAAATTCATGAAAACCCAAGGCAGACCCCATCAGGAGGTGACAAGCAGGGCCTGATCCTTGGCACGCACCCTGCACCCCCAGCTCCCAGGCAAGGGACAGGGCAGGGAAGGGCAGGAGTGGGACATGATGGCAGACTACCAGTGGCTTTCATTCCCAGCACAGCACCCCCCTGGGAAGGTCCCTAGAAAGCTGCTTCTTCACAAGTACACTTCTCAGAAAGCATCCAACGTACTTTGGGTTTCATCTCACAGCAGCCGGATAAAAGTGGGGAGGAGCTCAGAAAGCAGCTGGACACAGGAGTGAGTACATCCCTCTCAGCCTGTCAGTATGGCACACAGGCACAAAATGGCTCCAGCGGACATGCACTGGGGTTTGTCCCACTGGGCTCCAGATCCACAGCTGCAGGCAGACCCCTGTGTAGGCGTGGTGGGACATCACTGCAAAGCACTAGGGTGAGCAAGCCACCAGGTAACGGTGCTGCTGCTGAGTGGCCTGCCTGATGGGGCATGGAAATGAGCCAGCTCCAGCCTCAAACCTCAAAGCCATCGCATGCATGGTGAATTCAGTCTCGGGGACCTTCCATCCTGCTACACTCACAGACCCCCATGGCACAGCACAGGGGGAACAGGTTGCCACAACACTCTCTGGCAGGCTGCTGGGACCTGCTCTCCCAGCCAGACCCTCCTTCGGGTGACAGCACCAACCCACGGAGTAAAGCCTAAAGTCAGAGCTTCAAGGTCTGACACTCCCCATGTCTTGGCCACCACGGCCAGGTTTCCTCAGCCAGGCTCTCAGGCACATACGCTGCTGGAAGGACATAGCCACTCAGATGCAGCCCTCAACACACCCAAATCTGGGGGCAAGGTTCCCTGGGATGAACCAGGATGTGGGGAAGCATCCTGGGGTGATTGGCCGTGGGTCAGCAAGCAGCAGAACAGAGGACCTCAGACCAGCCTTGCGTTTCAGCAGACTGCCAGAGAGGAGGGTGTTTTGCAGTGATCAGACCTAAACTGATGCTTCGACTCCTTCCTTTTCTCAACATGCCAGCATGGGACTGGGGATCTCACCGGGGCATTTGCTGTAATGAGTTCAGCTCCAGCAGTTAAAGTTAGAGCTCACCTCGGCCATCTGTCTAATGCTGCTGTAATTTAGTCCGACAACTCATGGTAACTTTTAAGGACCTTGTGCCTGTGCATGTTGCTGCTCTCAGATCTCAGCAGCCACTGACAGGCATCCCAGGCTCCCTGAAGCGTCTGTCGTCTTATTAACAGAGCCTCCACTTGGGATTTATTTTCCATCCAGAATTTAAGCTGAATTTATGTATTAACTAAAGACTATTAGTGCCAAAAATAAGTGGAATGCCACTTGCTCAGCAACACAAGCCTTACGAGGGACCACGTGGCACAGCCAACCCACCCAATCGCAACCCCAGAGAGGCTTTTTATAGACACCCACGTCTGATGGAGTGCAAGTGATGCTTGGCTTGCTGCAAGCTTTGCTCTGCAAGTGTCTGATTGCAGGGGGAGGGGAGGGAAATATCCCTGCATCCATGGGCAGGAGGCACGGTTCCCTCCTCTCCGCTGACTGGGTAAGCAGCCAGGTGGAACTGCAACTGGTCTAGAAATGGGTAGTGGCAAAACTGCCTCATTTCCCTGCCATGAACACCCTCGCATGCAGCATGCAGCTTCTGACACACGGCATGCATGCTGCTGAGTGTCTCAGTGCAGTATCTCAACATCAAGGGTCCTCCACTTCCCTCTGAGCAAGACTATTCAAGGGAGGAAAAAAAGGTCACCCAACATCTAGCTCTAGCTGACGGTGGCTTCTCTGTTTTCCAGGCTGTCCCCCACACCACACTGGCTTAGCTACCAGGAGAGTGACACTGATGTGACTGTGAAGGCTTCTCCAAGGACTCTGACCAATCTACGCTGTGAGGGATGTGAAGCCACAGCAACAGCCACAGCGCTGCCACTGCTAGCAGCCCCAGGAAGCCCACGCTGCACAAGCTGATGTGCAGAAGGGTCAGTGGCAGCTGGACGGCAGCCCTCACATACCAAAACAACCATGCCTGGCATGGCCTCCCTTCCATTGCTCCCTGCCAGGCTCAGGTGCTGAGTGTGGGATGGGCAGTGGCCAGCATGGGTTTGCTGGTCTGGTGTAGCTCTCTGCAGCACACTGGGTACGCTGGGCGGGAAAGGGGCTGCTTTGGCTGCGATGCAGCATGGGCAGCGCACAAACAACCCATGGCCCATGGCTTGGGCCAAAGGAGCATCGGGGAGAACAGGTCACAGGCTCACAGCGGAGGTCAGCAGGGCTGGGGCAGGCACAGCTTGTCTGCACAAACCTCGCTGGTCCAGCAGCTGCTTGCAGAGGTCTCAAGAGCAGCTTTAGGCCATTGACTGGACCAGAAGCCTCAGGCAGGCTACTGGACTCCACTCCCCTGCTCGCCCCAGGACATGACGCACTGGCACAAGCATCACTGTGCTCGCAGTCCCACCACAAGTAGGATGCTTGCAAGGCAGAAAGGCAAAAAGTCCACCCAGCAGCCTGCCCGACAGCCATTCTCTGCCACCTTGGTCCTCACCCTGTGATTTCTGCATCAATGATCTGCACAGGAAGGCAGAGCAGGGAGAGCAGGCGATGGCATCTGAGAAGCAGGGAACTGGCAGGTCTGACAACAACAAGAAGTCCAGCACTAGCCCTCCCTTTGCAAAGAGTTTGTGAGATACAATCCAGTCTGGCAGAGATGGCAAAGAGCTGCTCCTCGTGCTCTCCCAGCTCCTGCTTTGCCCAAGAGAGAGCTTGGGCAGAGCTCAGCCTATTGCTACTGCAGCCCCAACCTCCCCAGGAATGGCACCCAGCCACGCTGCTCCTGGTGGTTCCTGACCTCCAGCCCTGCTCTCCGCAGTCTGGCCCATCCGTTGCACGTTCACTTCAGAAAGACTTAAAACAAAAGCATAGTTCATCCTAGGAGTATGTGGGGTGGGCTACAAAGAGCGGCTCAGAGAAGCAAGCCAACACCAGACGGGCCACGTGCAAGATGGGGCTGCAGGAGGGATGGGGTCTGGGGGCACAGCAGCATCTCCCCAGGACATGGGCTGTCAGGTTTCAGACACAGCCTAGAGAGTTTGGTCCTCTGTCCTCCCAGGACAGTGGTGAGCTGAGGCTTCCCTGGGAGGGTGTCAGGCATGGCAGGAGGACAGTCTTCAAGAGTGCGCACTGTGTTTTTAGACTCCCACAAGTGCCTTTGGGCAAAAACAGGCACCGCCTTACAGAGCACTGGATGAGACCTACGGGGAAGGAGAGAGGGGTGAGCAAGCTGTCAGCATATTCTGCACCTACTCCAGAGTAGCCTGGGTGATGAAAGCCCCAAGGAATCAATGGCACAGCTGCAAAAGAGCTCGTGCACGTGCCCTTGTGCATCATTTTGACAGCAGTGCAGGGCTTCGGGTATTTATATACATTGATGAGATCCCCCTGAACTTCCTCCAGGCTGAACAGTCCCAGGTCTCTCAGCCTGCCCTCATGAGAGGTGCTTCACTCCCTTCACCATCTTTGTGGCTCTTCACTGGACTCTCTCCAGTATGTCCATGTCTCTCTTGTGCTGGGAAGCCCAGCGCTGGACACAGTGCTCCCGGTGTGGCCTCACCAGTGCTGAGCAGAGGGGAGGGATCACCTCCCTCCACCTGCTGGCAATACTTTGTCTAATTCAGACTAGGACACCTTTAGCCTTCTCTGCCTCAAGGGCACACTGGTGCCTGGGGTTGTTCCCCCCCAAGTGCAGGACTTTGCACTTCTTGTTGAACTTCATGAGGTTCCTGTCAGCCCATTTCTCCAGCCTGACGGACGTCCCTCTGAATAGCAGCACAACCCTCTGGTGTTTCAGCCACTCCTCCCAGTCTGTTGTCAGCTGCAAACTTGCTGAGGTACACGCTGCCCCATTGTTCAGATCATTAATGAAGATGTTAAACAGGCCTGGACCCAGAATTGACCCCCAGGGTACACTGCTAGTTACCACTCTCCAACTAAACTGTGTGCCGCTGATCTCCACCCTCTGGATGCAGACGTTCAGCCAGTTCTCAATCCACCCCACTGTCCATACATCCAGCCCATACATCAACAGCTTGTCTATGAGGATCTTAAGAGTGTCAAAGGCGTTCCTGAAGTCCAGGTAGGCAATGTCCACTGATCTCCCCTCGTATACCAAGCCAGTCATTGCATCCCAGAAGGTGATCAGGTTGGACACAATGGTCTTCCTCTAGACCATTTCAATTTTTTTGACTTTTGACCTCAAAAATCATCCAACTTAGAAAAATGCCTGTGTCTCACCAGCAAACTCCTGCAAGAGCGAGATCTAGAAGGGATGCTGAGAGTCCTTCCCGACAGGCAGGCCCAACCTGCGTGTCCTGCATACTTAGTGGCACCAGACAACTTCATATTCCCACTTCTCCTCCAAATACTGAATTTCCAGGAAATTTCCTCCAAAAATAGGTCTAAATGGGAAAAAAAAAGGTCATAGAAACACCTTCGAGTTTTCACACAGGGTGCAGCCTCAGAGAACACTGCAGAAAAAGGAACCAAAGCCATCATTAAAAACATGTTAGGGTTTTCTTAGCTCAGCTGCAATTATCACTCTGAAAACTGAGGATGTACGATAGAGAAGAGTGTGTGTGGGAGGGAGGAGAGAAGGGGGAAAAGAGAAAGACAACAGCAGCATGGAAGGAAATTCAACACTGCCAAGTGAAAGCCACTGTGACAGGCAGAATTTATTTCCTTGCAGAAGGGTTTCCCATGTCATCCGCTACACGGAGAAGAAGAAAATAACATTATTTTGAAGAACACAGGCCATGGAAGTAATACTCCTAGGAGAGGAGGTTCCCTTGGATGCTGCAGCCAGGAAATTACCCCCATGTATGCCATTCCCCCACCCTCCAACAAAAGATGAGTTTAGCCCAGCAAAAAAATGCTCCACATAAAATCCTGTTATCAGCCTGACTCGCTGGAAGGTGTGTGTTACAGCAAAGATCTCCGAACCTCCAAGCCCCACTGCTGGGCACGTTTCTGTCCCAGGGACATGGACATGTTTCACCCCTTCCTACTGATCTCACAACTCTCCTGGGAACATCATTTGCCTGGCAGGTTGCTGACCTTAGTTTTTAATAGGAGGAGCTGAGTGCATGGGCCTCCCACACCGGCACTGCCCATCATCATGACCGCTCTTACCTCCTTAAATCTGGCTGCCAGTGTGCAGTGTCTGGGAATCTGTGCTGTGGCATGAGGTTTCGCCTCTGGCAAAGGCAGGCAGCAGAGCTGGCAGGAGCCACTGCCTGAGGGGGCATCGCAGACCCCGCTCCTCACACCCTCAGCCCAAAGGACACCAAGACAGCAGCTCTGCTACCAGCTTTGGCTGCACTGCTGGGATCTCTGGAAAGGCCCTGGGACCAGCCCGCTTAAGAAACACTCGAGTGAGACAGCTTGGACTATGCAGCCTCTTTGGGCCAGAATCAGAGGCTTCGCAGGGGTCGTCTCTGCTGTGCTTCAGGTCAGAATTAACCTGGCACCCCATGGGCCCAGGAGGTGAAGCACCAAGGACTTTATTGCCTACCCAGAGAAGGGAAGGGCTAGTGCTGCTCTCCTGCACTGGGACACAGCCTGACCACCAGGCAAGTGCGAGGGGTGGGAAATTCCCCAAAGGCAGAGTGATGGGAAAGGGCACTGAATTACAAAAGAGATGACGGGAAATGAAACTGTGTGACGCGTCCTGTCCCAGCAGGTTCACATGATGCTTTCAGTAAATCTTGTGCAACATAAGGAAACATCCCAGATGGAGATCAGCCTTGTACACAAAGCCTCAGCATCCCTCATCCCAGACACAAGCGCTGCAGGGATCTGTGCAGGGGCAGGGACTAAGTGACTTCTCTGAGAACCTACACCACAGCACTCACAGCCACACATCTCCCCGTGCGTCAAGAGCAAAGGACAGAACAAGACATCTCTGTAGAGCTGCAGAGCACCGTTACTCGAGGAGCCATCTCCAGCCCCAGGAGCTCCTGCTAGCAAAGGCGGCCCAGGGCTCAGCGTCGGCACGCACGCAGCCCATGCAGACGGCCAACACCCAACACAGGCAACAGGCAGCTGCGGTCCTGCAGCCACCCAGGGCTGCCCTGGCACCAGCCGCTGCAGGAAAACCACAGCCACTCTCCTGGCAGAAGGGTTTCAAAAGGTCACAGTTTCCTAATGGCACCTTCCAATATGCCTACCTGCCCTTCTGAAGACAGAACCCTCTTCATGTATGTATGATTTGGGAGTTACCAGCTCCCCTCCTGGATGCTTTAACATCTAAATATGAGGGTTGCTGGTCTCATCAGCCATCAGCCAGTTACAAAGTCCACCACAAAAAGGTATTTTCTCTCTTTGCTCAAAGAACTATCTGGAGCCTCCTTCCTGCAACGGCTGTAGTTTTATTCCCAGTTACCAGTCTGATTACAGTGACGCCATATGCTTTCTTGGCACATTTTCTACAGGTGTATCAACACCATGGGCAGGTTTTCCTCTGCTCCCTTGCACCTGCACCGTGCTGCTGTGACAGCTCTTGTCTCTGTGCTTTTGCTCTGATGCCATGGAGCAGAAGGCCATTCAGTCCGCAGTGCCTGGGAAGGAAAGAGAGGCCTGAAGCTGTCTGTGACCTGAGGCAGGAGGGCTCCTGGATTAGCTGTCTCAGCACAGGTGGAGAGTGCAGTTGTCTTTCCTCTCACCAGGAAGAGTCTGCAGAAGTAAACACGCACACAAAACCTGCCTGTCTGGGTTTGGATCACCTCCCAGTAACACGTACTGACACATAGCATCCCAGAGGCCTGGGGAATGGGCCCGATAGCAACTCTCGGGGTCATTTCAATCCATAAAACACAACTCTAATCTCTCAGCCCCATGCAGCAGCTAGAGATTTGCAGAAGTTTGCAAGCACCAGCAGACCAGCTACTCAGCCTGCCTCACCCAAGCATCCATCCATCACAGCGTGCACCACAAAGCTGCTCAGCCCTCAAACAGCTTGGGAAATCCTCTCTCCACACCATCGTGCAGCATCAAGTGCCCTCAGGGATCCGTGCTCACCGCCAGCACTCCCAGCTAGTTCTGAGCACCAGAAAAACAGCCTGAATGCCAGAAGCCTGCATGTCACCACGCAATGGACTGACAGAAATTGTCTCTTCACACGTCACAGCTCCCCCACGCAGAGGGAGGGTGCCGCTGCAGATCAGAGGCAGGTTTGGGGACTGTGAGTTTATGTCTTTGTGGCTCTAACACCTTTGCTGTGAGCTGAGCTTGGCTGGGAAATGTTCAGAGCTAGATGGCTACTCAAAGAGAGTCAACATGCTGCTGTCTGGGACCAGGCAGGTCGCTTGCAGACCCGCTCCAGGAACATGCCAGGGCATCTCCAACCCCAAACACCCACGCAGACCCTCCCAGCTGCACAGAGTGCAGGGTCTGCCTCCTTTTTAGCAGGCTCTGCCACCTCCAGGGAAAACCAGTTGGCAGCAGAGCCAGCCCTGCACCCAGAGGGATGGACTACTCCGAGGTCCATCAGTGAAAGGCACCGGAGGGAGGACAGGGCTTCATTACCATTCCTGCCGATTACCTGCACTGATACACTGATAGGAACCCAGCACACTACCAGTTTTTGCCTGCTCCCTAGCAGAGCACGCAAAGCAGCATCCTTCCTGCTTGCCAGGCAGGGAATTGCGGTGCGGGGATGCTAAGCAGCTTTCCTACAATCAGTGGCACAGATGGGAACTGAACCAAACCTCCAAGCACAGCCCCCCTTGCCTGCATCGCCTCCTTCCAGAGCACAAAACCACCCAAACACAGCTCTCTGCAGTGTGCGCACCCAGCACAACTGCATAGCCACAGGGCTGAGACGAGCCCGTACAGCTGGCTTTCTGTGCTGCACCCCCCACGCAGAATGTCCATACACTAGAAATGGGCTAGATACTCCACAAAGCTCCTTCTCTGAAGCATGGTCCAGGTGATGAAGGTCAGGCTCCACGGAGGAATCATTATCATTAAATGGAGAAATGGAGATCATTAAATCATTAAATGGAGAAATGTGCCACTGCCTCCCCGTAGAGCACACCTCTCCTGGGGCTAAAGCCACAGCACTGCTTCAGCCCCGTACTGTGCCTCTCCCCACTGTAGCCCACCCCTTCTGGCAACAAGGCATTTGGGGAAATGCAGAATCAGCAGCTGCACCCCAAGCATGCAGTACACACAGGCATGGCCTCTGGGAACCTGTGTGATCCTTCTTCCCTGTGGCCCCAGCGAGGCACTGTGTGAAAAAGGACCTTCTTTGGGTGACCCCATGACTGCTGGTTCCCATCACCCTAGTTCTTGCAGGTATAGAAGGATTCCACTCTTCTTCCAATTCCTTTCCATCCAAACCACCCTACATCTACTGCTATGTCCTACCCAATGCCCCAAAACCTCAGGGCCTTCCCAGTGTCTCATCTGCATCTGATCCTCCCAAACCCACCAGAACACCTCACTTGCTCTTGGTTTTCCCCTCCTTGCCTGTGAGCCCATTTGGGCTCTAGGGCATCGTCTGGTCTGGAGCTCCTACAGCATTTTCCATGGCCTGCAGTTGCTGTTGTGCCTGAATGTCCATGGAAACAGCAACAGTCATCCTACAGACCCAGCCTCTTGTGTTCCCCATCGCAGGAAGACCAGTTTAAATCACCAACCCAGGGAGAAAGTGTGCCAGTAAAGAGCAATCCCTCTGTACCACAGAACTCCATCCCGGCTGCATCCCCATTTCCTGACATCAAGGCACCTTCCTGGGAGCGTTCAAGATCAGGGCAGCGTTGGGGTGGTGGGACACTCGTTTGAAGTCTGTCCCATCTGCTTGGGGCCCAGCAGCACTGCCAGAGGCCAGAGGAGCAGGGCTGGGTGTACAGGTGCTGGAATGGGCACTGCCTCCTCCTGCCACGTATATGGAGCATGCTGAGCCAAGCCAGGAGCTGCAGGAAGGACCTGGCAAGAAAACTCCTCCAGCACCTTCTTGCTGCCTTAGCTCTGCAGATTTAGGGACGCGTCTGTGGGACTCAGGCTCTCCAGTGCCGTAAGAAAAGGTCTGCAGGTCTCCTCAAAACCAGCAGGTAGCACCCCACCATGCCAGGCTCCTCCAGGACAGGAATCTCCACTTCATTCCAGCACAGGACATAAATGTGCAGCTGCCCGGGCAGGCAGAAAGTGTCCCAAGGCCCCATGAGAAGAGGCTCTGAAGTTCCCTAGGTCGCATCACCCTCACCAAGCAGCTCCCCACAGAGCTCATGGCCAGCAGCACAAGAGACAACGTGGCAGCCAGGATGGGAAGACAGTTCCTTCTCCCAGCAGGGATACAGGGAGAAGGCAGCTGAGACCCCACATGGCAGAGGATTGTCCCAGGGATTCTGATAACTTCAGCTGGACTCCCAGCAGCAACTGCCAGCCTGGCTCGAGGCTGAAAGCAGCCTAGGGGAGACAGCCACTCAAGTCCCTGCTCTTCCTCTCCTCCATACCCAGCCACGCAGAAGGGCAGCTGAGGAAGACCGGAGGGATGGAGGTGGGAAGGAGGAAACACCCAGAGCAGTGGGTCCAGACAAGGGTCAGAGGTTCCTATCATTGCTGTTACTACCGTCCTGCAGACCCATGGGGAAGATCCAACCTCCAAGCAAGGCATCCTGACAGCCCACTCATACTCCTTGTCATACTTCCAGGGCTAATGAATGTGTTGCTAATTATCCTTCATGCACCCACACAGCTCCGTGTGCTGGGAAAGGCCACGTTACATTGGTAGAGGCTGACAGGAGAGGCCATGCCTGATCCTGACCTCACCTTGGCTTGACCCAAGTGCAGCCCACCTCGATCAGCTAAAGCGGACGGTGCAGCAGCAGGGAGCCAGGGTCCAACGGGGACAGCCTCCGGCAAGTGCAGCAGCCAGGGCTGGTGCATTGCTGCCAACTTTGAGACAGCCCAGAAAGCAGAGCTAATTCCAGTCCCCACCCTCCTGCCAAGCCATCTGCCTGCCCCGAGACCACCGAGAGGATCCTGAACAGCATTTCATCATTACCGAGCCATTACGAAAAGTGGATGAGCAGTGATTGATTATAATGAATGCAAATACCTGCCTTCCGACCCCAAATTGGCAGGACCCAACTAGCTCTCCCACTAAGTAGTACAACATGTCCTTCCACAGGCTCTGCAAAGCCTTCCCATCCTCCTCAGCGTTTCCACAAGCCATCAGGCACAGCACTGCTCACCCAGACCTACCCTAGAAAACCATCCCATCCAAAATTTGGTCTCCATCAACCCTGGGGCCCTGCAGATCCCACAGGCTCATTTCCAGCACCTGAACCCATTGGAAAGGCTTTCCTGGAGTCCTCACCTTCATCAAGAGAGCAAAGGACAGTCCCCTCACACCAGGACAGGGTGAGAGTGGGGGTCAGCAGGGTGGGAGCTGGGCACTCTGTCACGAGCATGACATGTTCCCATTCATCAGTCAAGTGTGTCCCACTGCAGAGAGATGCTGTGCCCAGAGATGACAGCAGCAAGCTCTCCTCCAGTAGCCCACCAACTATGAGGCATTCCTGCAAAACCAAGACATGTGCTCCAGCCTGCAAGGGTGAACTCAGTTGTCCTCCTTGGGCCAATAAGTGACAGGAATTCAGGAAAGGATGGTGCTGTCCTGCTGCAGACAACAGGGCATGGGGCAGGTGGGGGGACCAGTGAGAAGCACTGCAGCCACCAACCCCAGCCAAGAGACCTGAAAGAACTGCCCCGGCCAGGGAGAGATGGTGTGAGCAGAAGCACCATGTGCCTGGGCTACAACATCAGACAACAGAGTGGGAACGGACCTGACCACCAATCTAGTCCCTAGTCTCGGATCCTCTGAGCAGGCTATCTTGCCTTGCCTGCAAGGAGATCACCCGTACCAGGGTCATTCCTGGTGGGTGTCTGCCCAGCCTACTGTCAAAACACTCTGCTGATAGCTCTCACCCAGCTCCAGAGCAGGCTACTAGGGACAAGGAGTTAACTCCTCGCAGAGGGGCTGATACCCCTCGTTTGCAGTTCCCGCAGCCTTGTCAGGACTGTTGCCATCTTCTGGCCTCTCTTCTGCACACAGTTTCTTCCCATCAGCCCACCCGGCCCCATCCTCAAGGTGCCGCACCAGCTGGGGCCATGCTCAGCCCATGCCACCACCATAAGGCCCAGCCCAGCTCCAACCCTTGATTCATACTGGGGAACACCTCTAGGAGGTCACCCTTTGGTCATGGTTTGGACTGCAGAGATACCTTAAGGGAGCGATTGCTTGGGGTAAGACCCCGAGACAGGACAGACAAGAAGACCAGAGATGATTCCTTGACACAGGCAATCAGCCAGCAATGCCAAGACATGGCTACAAACTCAGCAAGAGCTGGCTGACCCTAGCATGCACAGAGGCAAGAAACCCCGGCTCAGACGAACACTGGCGCCCTGGGTCTCCAAGGCAGCATCTCCTGTCCCCCTCTGACCCATTGAACCTCTTATTTTCTCGTTTCCTTTTTCTTCCCTGATATGAAGTCCCCCCCTCCTCCCTTGAACAGCTTCAGTGCTGTCTGCTGTGACTTCCATACAAAACTTCCCCCCAAATCTTCTGAGCACAGAGATGATCCTTCCCCTACCCAACCACATCCTAGGTTTCCCTGCCTGGAGTTATACAAATTATTTTCATTCTAGCTGCAAATCATCTGCTCCCCTCTAGTACCCCATGTTCTGGGGAACCTCATGTTTTTCTCCTCTAGAGCAGTCACCCTTTTACCCTGGATGGAGCTGGACCAGAGGGATTAAATGAAAGCAGTTTTCACTGACCCTTCTGGCCAAGCTTTGCAGCACACAGCCCAGCACCAAGCTGCAGCAGCCAAGCACTGGTAGCACGGTCATCCGGCAGAGAAAGAGCAGCACAGTGATTCATTTTCCTTTTGATCTTTAGCCTACCTTTGCAGACTCAATACTCTGTCCCCAAAATTTCTGGCAGGTGGCAGACCTCCCCCCAAACCTGAGAAGGCAAAAGTGGAGAGGTGCTGGCACCCTTCAGGGGTTCGACTGCTGCACACCCAATTCAGTAGGCGAGCAGATGCCTGCCTGCCAAAGTTGCCAGGGAGATGAGCTTCCTCTGGAACCTCCCCTCGCCGCACACGTCTGCCCGAGCTCCCACCGAGGACAGGCGTCCTCCGCCATCTGCACCGGACAGAGCACCACACAGCGCAGAGAACACCTCACCAGGGAGCAGGGCAGAGCCTTCTCCTTCAAACAGCACCACTTGGACATGAAAGAGTGGTCCAGCAGTTTGGGAGGCTGCGTGCTCGCACCCTGGCAGCCTCCTCTTATCAGCAGGGAGAGCAGAGAGAGAGGCAGGATTTACTGACATCTTTGCTACACTCAGCCCAGCTCCCTGCCAGGGCAACCAGCACTGACCACGCGGCCACACTCGGCACCAAGTGGGCACAGAAGGACTGACAGAAGCTGCCCGATAGCCCCAGTGCCCCCCAGCTCAGCAGAGGCACTTTATCACTTCCCAGCACTTTATCGCTCAGGCTCCTCTGCAGTGAGAATTTCTCAGATGACCAGAGTCGCCCACAGGCTCGCAGCCTCGCAAACCTCCTGCCCACCATGGATCCATCCCCTCTGGCTCCTGCTGGCCAAGCACACCGCTCACCTCCACCCTTCTCACTCCCCCCGCACCCTTGCCTGCCAAAGGCCAGCAGAGCTTGCTGGGGGAAGCCTGCGCGCTGTTCCAGGGCAGCACGGCTCTCCTCTACACTCAGCGGTGTCACGCAATGACTCAGGAGGGGAAACGGAGGTGAGGTGCACTCCAGCACCCGTATCCACTGCCCTAAACCTGGCAAAGCAGCAGCTGTTCCTCGTAGGACCCGTGCCACTCTGCTCATGGGAACTGGCAACCCCATCTGATCCTGCTGGGAGAGGGACCCTCACCCCAGCAGTACAGTACCAAAACTGAGCCCTTGCAGGACTTTGCAGTAGATTTGGGGGTGAGCCAAATGCTTTAAGCCTCAAGGCCCTGGTGACCATGGTGCATTTTGCCTTACACAGCCCAAACCAAGTGGGGAGCTCAGCTGCAGCAGAACATGGCTCCCTTTTTGCCTGGTGATGGGAGTTTACTGCCTCTGTGCTCCCAAGCATGCACCAGTTCCTGATCCAGATCCAAACCCAAGTCAAGGTGTTGCTTGTGATTTAGAAAGGGCGTTATGCTTCAGGGCCCATATCTAAGGGTTATTAGCTAGCAGAGCACAAAGACAGCCACCAAGCAGCAGCTGGTGCCCAGTGGCTGTGCCTAGAGAGGCCCTAGATACAGAAACAGCACTGCTGGGATCACGCAGTAGCCTTTTTAGTCTCCTGTTACTCATAGAGATCCTTGGGGAGATGCTTTATTTAGTCAAACGTTTCTGAAAAGGAGACTGAGAAATTAGCCAGGCTTTGCTCCACACACGGCATGTGCCTGAGAGTGGACAACCTCTGTTGTTTCAGGTACAGCTCAAGTCACCTGGACCTGCAGCACTGGCTGAGCAAAGCAGCAGTTGCCAGTTCCCCATCGTAGCTGGCTCAGCTGGGAGACGAGGACCTGGCCTGGCCACAGGGACCCAGCCACCATGTGTCCGTTCCCAGGCCAGATCCTGTGTGCCAGCTAACCAGGAACACAGACCACCCAGAAACATGCTGTCCTTGCGAGGGGTAAAAGCTTTCTGCAGAAAAGTGACCATTTCCCATCTGCAGAAACCCAAGGCAAGAAGGAAGCAAGTTTTCACTCTTCTGCCAACCTCAGGGAAGTGTGATTTTCTGAAGGTGGTGAGAAATAGTTTCAGACAGCTCTAATTAACAGGGTGGTGCGTGAGAAAATCTAGCTTTGCTGCTCCCTGCTCCACAGCTGTCCTGGGATGAAGAGAAAGCACCAGCACCGGTGGCTGGAGCCCACCCGCACCCTTCCACTGCGCCTGCCTGGCTTGCAGCAAGCCCAGTGATTTGCAGGATAGCGGAGAGGGATATTTTTGCATGAGCTGCTGGTCCAAAGTTGCCAGTGCTATTTCAGGCAGCAACACCTACACTGTAATCCAGAGGGCTGTATTTTCCCGCGGTCACTTCAAAATCAGGCCTCCCTCCTCTCCTCTCCAGCTGTAACCAACCTGGCTGCCAGAATCAACAGATAAACAAGTCCTGGCATCCTGTGGCTACCGAGTCCAACGCCACAGCCCCAGCACATTCCTGATTCCCACCGAGACCAAGGCACCTTCCCACTAGAAAAAAAAAACACGACCTCATCTCACAAGAAGTACCTGCTGCAACAACAGATCCTCTGCCGGCAAATCCTCCCAGGGATCTGCCACCACCAGATTACTCGCTCAGACTAAGCCAGCTAATCCTACAGGCATGTCGTGTACTTCGTCCTGGAACTCTGCAGCGTTCTCGGTGAGGTGCTCCAGGAGATGTACAAGCTCTCGTTATAGCTACTTTGCAACTTCCTGCATATGGAGGCAGGAGGACATTTGTTCCTCTATGAAAGCAGAAATCAGAGCTCAGACAGGTTAAATCCCCACCAGTGAGAGCCCCTCCTGTGTGCAAAATATCTGCAAATGTATCTTTCACCCAGAGAAAGCATGGGCTAATACAGAGTGGAAAGCAGATGATGACACAAGCGACCCTTAAAGGCCAGGAGGGTCAGGACCACATAGTCCTTTCTGGACTCAAATCAGGTCCCAGCAAGGATACCACCCACACAGCCACCTCACCAGTGAGAGCCAGCACCGCATCTGGCACCTATTTCTTCCTCCTTGATCAGTCCTGCACACAGGAGATGAGACACCATCCAAAATTAAGGAGCTAAAAGATGTAAAGAAAAGAGACAGGAGGAGAGGCAGTAACAGGAATCATTATATAACAGTATGAAAAAAAAAAAACCCAAATAATAACACCACCAGTGCAGAAGAGGCTTTAAGATGGTCAAGTGGGTGGTGAGACCCACAGGATCCTGGGCCCAGGGACCGGCTGCTCCCTGCGTGCCGGGGGGATGCAAACCCACGGCCAGGCAGAGATGCAGAGGCTGCAAACCTCTGGGGTTCGCAGATGGGGTAGCTCCAGCTTCCAGAACCTGCCCAGCAGTGGGATGGCCAAAGTGAGAATCCCCCTCCCCAGATCTCGGCACGCTGCACAGACCAGGTTTCCCGTTCTGCCTCCCGCACCCCAGGCTACCCTTCCCTTGCCTTCAGCCTCCCTGGCCCTGCCTGGCGAGGGTCTGGGTCCCAGAGCTCTCTCCTCAGAGTGAGCTGTGCAAACAGCAGAGACTGTTCCTCGGGGAGAGACACAGATGCTCCAACCGCAGACCTAATCCTGCAACGCATCCTGGACCTTGCAAGAAGCGAGAGCGGAGGACACGCAGCATCTTAGCCTGTGAGAAGGGGATGAATCACTAGAAAACAGACCCAGGCATGGAGCCAGAGCAGGGAGAAGATGGTCCTGCAAGGCCTCCATTTTTGGGAGCAGGGGGGATCGGAGTGATCAGAGCCACGAGGTTCCCCCTCCACCCACTCAGAAGTGGCCCCAGCGTCTGTCCCCCGGGCTCCGCAATATCCCTAACAAGGCTGCTGTAATATCCCCAACATGCCTAACAATAGCCCTGCAGCCCTCCGGATCTCCCCTCCTGGCAGAAACCGAGGAGCAAGAAGGCAGACCATGGCCTGGTTTCCCAGTCCACGCATCTTTCCAGCTACACATCAGAAGATCCTGCCAGGAATGTCACCTTCAGAAGTAACCTCCCAGCCGAACCGAGAGCATGGAGTGCTTGGGGAACCACAAGTTCAGCAGGCTGAGGCTCCTGTTTAATCTTCATCACTGAACCAAACCACAGTTATGACAGTTCCCAACCACGAGCTTTTATTTTTCATTTGCAGTCTGCTGTAGAGCTCTGCTGAGACAACGCTCCCGACAACCTGCAGCATCCCTTCGCCAGGGAGCCTATTCAGACCATCAAAAATACAGACACAAAAGCATCAGCTCCAAGAAGGTGTCACGGGCAGAATGACACCCCTCAACTTGTTGTTACATCAGCCTACACGTTAACGCTTTGGGCCTGATCCAGGAAGCAACGGAGCAGCCTCCGTTCCTCTTAAAGTCATACACTGCTTCTCAGAGATGTGCAAGTTTGGGATCCTTCTCGCTTTAAAAAAAAAAATAATAATAAAAGCCACGTACCTTTTGCTGTGCTTTCACCTGATGATGAGACCACAGTCCCAAGAAATTCCCCTATTTACCTTCCTTTAAACTCTGCAACAGCTATTTCACCGAATCCTTTATGTCCATGATGGCCCACATACAGATGCACATGAAATTAGCGTCTCCCAAATTAGTTTTCTCGTATGCAGTCCTAGCCCATTTTCCTCAACAACACGTTATGATATGCAAGGTTCCACCTTCCTCCCAGGAAACACAATCTTCTAAATTTATCTTTTGGATAACTAGAAAAGGAGACAGGTCTGGCTTTCAAAATCTGGGGTCAGCAGTCCCGCCTGGCAAAGTATTTGCCCCAGAAACATCTCGTTAATAACACAACAACAACAACAACAACAACAACAAAGCAGCACACAGATGTTCATTTCAGAGCTAAGTATAACTTGACAAGGCACCTTCTTTTAATGAGGCAAAAGACCAATTAACCTGATGAGGAAGTACAGCGTGCTGTCATTGAGTGGGGAACCTGGATTCCCTGGAGATACGCCATGTATATGCTTGTAACCCACCAAACATGAGAGACAAATCCGTTTCTGAGGGCACGGCACGGCACGCGGAGCTCTCCAGGTTAATGCCAGCCTTCTCCGGATTTTGTGACACAGTATCTGAGCATTCAAGCTGGACGAAGGGCTGGCCTCGCATTTTTGTAAGCTCAGATCCTAACCCTGGGAAAATGCAGTCATTGTCTTCTCCCGGTCCCCCACCGCCCAGCCCATCGCAGGTATTCGCCCTGCCAGAGGACAGCAAGGAAAATCAAGGAGTAATGCTCCAGCAGGCACTTCCCTATTGAAGTCATTTCATAACTGCGTTTACAAAGGTGGTGGTGGAGGACCAGCACACAGCACGCATGGCTAACAGCGCGAGGGCATTGACGGGGAGCATCTAAACGCGCTGAACGAACAAAAGAAAACCAACTTCACGACGTGAGGCCATTATTTCAAAGGAGGAAAAACTTCCCGTCATTTAGGGCACACCTGGAGAGCCAGTACGTGTCCCAGGCCCCCGCACCCCCGGGAAAGGGCCCCCCTCCGCAGCAGTAAACATGCCCGGGGAGGGGAAGGCGGCAGCAGCATCCGTGCGCACAGAGTTAACGGAGCCACCACCGCACGCCGGTGGAGGCTCTCCCGGCCCGGGGGCTGCCCGCCATCACCGAGGGAACCGGCACCCGAGGCGGGGGTTGAGGGGCGGAGAGGGGGAGCACTGGAAAAGCGCCCAGACCGAGAGCTCCAGCGCGCTGCCTCCGGAGAGCCGGCGGCCCCGGGCGCAGCGGCAGCAGGGCTGCGGGCCCTTCCCCGGGGCTCGGGGGCTGCGCTACCGGCACGGCAACGGCGGGGGGGAGGCCGGGGCAGACCGGGACCTTGAGCCGGGCGAGCGGGCAGCTCGGGGCCGGGGTGAGGGGGGGGGAGCGCGGCTGCGGCGGCCGGGCCCGGCGGAGCGCATCGCCCCCCGCTGCCGGCCGGGTTGGGGGGGGGGGGGGGGGGGGGGGGGGG